>JAXCHB010000183.1:0-600000 GCA_036926305.1 Uropetala carovei
AGAGAGAGAGACAGAGAGAGAGAGACAGAGAGAGACAGAGACAGAGAGAGACAGAGAGAGAGAGAGACAGAGAGAGAGAGAGAGAGAGACAGAGAGAGAGAGAGACAGAGAGAGAGAGAGACAGAGAGAGAGAGAGACAGAGAGAGACAGAGAGAGAGAGACAGAGAGAGAGAGACAGAGAGAGAGAGAGAGAGACAGAGAGAGAGAGACAGAGAGAGAGTGGGGGCGTGGCCAACGCACCATCCACGCGCCACTGAAAGCGAATCCTTCAGAAGATGGAAAAAATAATCACTCGTTGAAACGGTGTTACATGTGTCGTAGGTGTATCTGATTCAGCACCGATATTTAGTATGAACAACATGGCGAAATTGAATAATATAGAAATATTACAATAAAATCACAAGAGATGTCACTAAATGTGTATTAAAACCAATTATTATTAAAAGACATCGAAAGCATAACCAAAAACGAATCCAAATATGCCACGATTAAGTATTGACTATACGACTACAACACACCGATACCTACCTAAAACGCAAACGTACGGTTAACTAAGTCCAAAAAGAGATTATACTGCAATTCACCTAATTCTTCCAAGAATAGGAAATCGCGTGAAACAGAAATAGGTAAGGCTGTAAAAGTTTGGATATGCTTACAATCAGAAAAACTACCATGGATCACAACCAAAACATATTTGAAATCCGTAGTCAATCTCATTATCAATTAAAATTTCTAATGTCGTTTAACATAGTTGGTATACGTTCCAACTATGTTAAACGTGATGTATGTAAAATTAAACTATCACTGTAATGACATTAAAAACAATGTAATACAAGCAATATGATTCACTTTGTACTGTTATACAATCCATAGCTAAGTAAATCTACATAGAAATATCTTATCTATTATCCTCATCTGATTCAGTATAGAATTAATCAAAATGACTGTTAGTGTATCTAAAGAGTGATTGAAATGCGGCCAAAAAAGTTATTCATCAAAATATTTACTAAGTGCGTTAAAAGAACTCATTAGTAATTCATAAATTATTACAAGACTTTTTTTACTTACTTTTACGTCCCCTGATGTAAAGAATGATGCAAATCCGGTAAACTCGATCGTACGAATATTCTCTCGTTCAGAGAGATGATGCATAGAAAATCGTTCGAATATAATATCGCGTTTTCAGTGCTTTCGATGTAGGGTGGAGAAAAATTTACTTCTAATATTTCATAAATGAAAAACAACCAACAAATATATTTATAAAACTTAAAATACTATTCATCTATACGATGATAACTGCACATTGCTAAACACTGAAAACGGTAGCTGGTCGCCATATCCTGCTCGTGAGCTACTTGTGAGTGACGAGTCAAACTAAATTCTCTAAATACAGTCGTAGGTTAACAAAAAGGTAATATTTCATTAAGTAACTCGTTCACCATCCATTTCCTTGCATCACCTATTATTTCACCCTTGCGCATTTTCGAAAAAAAAATTTTTTGACCTAGTAGAGACATCTATTAAGGCTTGAGGAATTAGAATATCATGAATGATGAAAATGTCCGATTTTGAGTTGTTTTCTCGTGCGTGATGGGATTGGTCAAGGGATCGTTGCAGTTTAAATTAATTTTTATCCGTGGACTGAATTTTTCATTAACTCTAAGAATATCGTTTTCAAACTGAAATTTCCATGGAAAAAATTCGTTAATCAACATGACCGGTATCATCAATCGTAAATTGTTCTGAGAAAAATTTAGCAGTCTTGACGGTGGAATGATTATTTATCAGGAGAAATGCTATACTCTAAGCCAATTACAATAAATATTTTATAAAAGTTAATATTAACTTTAATGCCAACTTAATTCAAATACTTGTTAAAATGCCCACCTTATTAACTTAGTTCCTTACCTAGATAATTGGAAAACCAAGGTAGACTGCACACAAGCGAAATGTTGAAATAAGTTGAATATTAATCAGCCATTTCTTGCACGATTTCATTGCCACTTTTGTATCTTTTGCCTTCTACGAGGAGCTTGTAGATACTACATCGCCACAAATAGCACGATTTGCATTTAGATACAAAGATTTCAAACAATCATATAATTGCGGATATTTCAATTCATTAGCATGAACGAGATTTATGTTTCGTCATGTAGCTAATATTTGACAACAATGTGCCAAACAATTGTGGCAATAATATGCCTCAAGGCAAAGACAACTAGCTTTTGTCAGGGTAACACAGCATAAGAAGTACTTTCAATGTATGTTAGACGCATAAGTATTAAAACTTAAAATTATTTACGTGAGCTGCGTATTTCTGCAAGGTTAGAGCTCGTGCCTCAAATCTAAACTAAAAATGAGACTTAAATGTAATACATACAGTAATTTGCATTTTTTTTTATATGGTTAAATTCCCATTGTGGAATTAAAATTTGGTGTGTAAAGTGACTATAAAAAACTAAAAAAGCGCAAAAAATACTATAACGTGATTCTAAAATCCGAAAAGGGTTTTAATTGGATGCATCCAAACTGAACCACATAAATTTTCTGAGACGGACAGAGTCAAAATCAAAATTTTTAATGAATTTTAAAATAAACGAAACCTAAAAAAATCGATACAATTTGAGAAGTAATGGTAATAAGATTACAAATTCTTTAAACAAGTTGCCAAAGAACTAAATGACTCTGTGGGCTGTATATTCAATGGTCAAGCGTATAAAAAAATATTTCACAAATTACGTGATTTTTTTTAATAACAAATATTTTTTATCTGCATACTAAGAAATATCTCATTTCAATTATTTTCTAATGATCCAAACACAGAAATTGATGAGGCAGATTCCTTTAATTCTGAGAATGAAAATGTTGACACAGTTAAAGGGCGTTTGGCAAGTTTATCTGTAGCCTTTAAAGAAACAGACTTCATATATTTTTTCATATTATAACTGAAAATACTTTCATAATATTGGCAAGTGTAAAATAACATGAAACATAACAGCTGGCTATCACTGATTTTTATCATATCTCAACAGGGTTACCACCTTTTTTTTCCTAATTCCCCAACTTTCTAGATAAATTTCTAAAAACATTACTAACATAACCAAATAAATCACGAACAAAACCAAACAGTGTAAATTACATTGCCTAACTGGATTAATTATATTACTTAGAAGATTCTTCATGCATCTTTTTGCGATTATTCAATAAAATTATTGAAATAGTAATAATTTTGAAAAGAGATTTGACAAAAAACACTTTTGCAGTCAGGATCATGCTCGAACAATCTTTCACCTGACGCAAATAAAATGCACCTTTAATTTTTTAACAGAAAACTGCTCTGCCTGATTAGGACGAGGAATTCATTTAAAAATGCTAATACACAGCCCAATGCCCAATATAATTGTTCTAAAGATACATTTTTTCAAGATTCTTTAGAAACAAAATTCAAGAATTAGACTAGATTGATGGCTTAGTTGGTTAAAACACCTACCTGGCAAGTGGAAGTTAAGGAGTTATCTTTTTTAAAGTCAAACCAAAGTGAATCAAGGACAACCTTGCTCTGTTTAGAGAGAAGCTATGAAAGTAAATGCAGTCAAGTGGAAGAGAAATGCTTAAAAGTATTTTCTGGGAACAACCCTCCAACATGACTTATCCTAATGTATAAGATTACAAGGAATAACACTACAAAATATGTTCTTCATTTTCTTAAGAAAAGGATTAGGGAGGTCTCGGAATCACTAATTAGAAGTGAGTGGAATTAGGCCATGAGACGAGTACACCCTATAAGCATAATTCTTCGTTGCTCCCTGCTTCCCCTTGGCAATTGTTTTCTGAGAAAGGAGTATAGAAATGATGGAGACCCTAACAGCTAGGATCATAAGATGGTTTTATCCATTGCTAGGATTTATCTTCACTCTCCCTCATGAAGCATTGCTAAGAGAAAGTGAGATATTGCCACAGTAAGTTGCCTTAATGCCTAGATAAAATTGTTATATTTGAATAACCGAACACATTGCGTTCAGGTATGCATGGATACTGTTCCATAAAGCATCAGTACCAAACAGTTTGTCCAATTACAGAACAGTTTGGGTGAAAACCGAACAGGTGGCAGCCCTATATCTAAATGAATTGTGAACTTGAATTTAGTAAGACATAAAATGGGTTTTCATTGATCTTGGAATGAGCAATGATGTTCGCTTGATAGTACTTTAATACAAAAAGAAAAATAATGCCAAGTTCTATGCATGGAAATTGATAATACAGACCATGACCACAAATTTTTATTTATTTAATCAATCAGTTAATTTAGCTGGGGCTGAATAAAAATTATAAATTTCATCTCTAGTTATCTTTTTCAAATGATGTCTCTCTAATTGTAAGACATAATGCGGAGCTTATTGAACGTAATACTTATGGGCAAGTCCAAGTGTTTTAAAATTGTTAACTGGCAATAATTTAATGCTTTAACATATTTATTTATGGTACTTTAGTTAATACTTAACATGACGATATAATTCTAAAATTTTCATTTTATACCCCACAAAAATTAAGGGTGCGCATTATACATGAGGTATAAGAAAAAGTTGGGATTTTTTGGCAAAAAGTACGGGTGCGCATTATACATGAGGGCGCAGTAATAATAATAATAATTTTTATTGGTCCAGGAGACACCATGTACAAGTAAATGGGATATAGAACAAGTCAATCAGAAACGTTTAAACTCCTATAAAAATACGGATAATAAGGGCAGTATAAGACTGAAACATAATAAATTGTCCACTACTGCTAGAGCAAATTACTCTCCGTGTACCTCCTGCCAGAACTAGAACCAATATAATTTTTCACATACAACATCTAAGAACTAATTACACTTTTTTTTTACCAATTTATAGAATGATGAGAGAAGCTAACAGACATGGGTGTAATATAGACTTTTTTAACCAGTCATTGACTTCTTTTAAAATAAGATTATAGAATGTTACTTTTAGTGTGCTACTACTATGTTTTTCATATTCCCTTTTATGCATTTACTAGCTTTTCATACCCAGCTTCACCCAGGTGCATTTCGGACTGCAAATGGTTATACTTTTTCCCGCTTAGAAGACAGCTTGAGAAAATGGTACATACTAAAACTTCTCCTCTCCTTTCTGTAAACTACATTAGGAGTCTTGAAATAAAGTCGAAAGAACACGAAACGAACCAATACGAAAACTACAAAAACCACCATGAAAAAAGAAATGAATTAAACGCTTACCAATACCCGGTAGAAAAGGATGTAAACCGACAAATAAATAATCGTGGAACATAAATTAAGAGTACAACCAAAGAATATAAGTTCAATGTAAAAACCACCAAGAAAAAAGAAATGAATTAAACTCTAACCAATAGCAGGCATAAAAGGTGTAAACCGACAAATAGGTAATCAAGGAACAAAAATCAAGAGCACAACCAAAGAATATAAACAAAGAATACCAAATGAACAACTAAGAACGAAAACAAAGAACACAAAAAATGGACACGAAACGAAAGCAAATGAAAACAACAAACTAACCAAAACCAACCAACGAATAATCTCCTAAAGCTCAATGTCTCTGATGATGGCGACTGACGCTTTCTATTCAGTTGCTAAATAAACAACCAACAATCACAAAATACCGTGTCGTAGTGATGAGTAAATATTGATTACGCGGAATGAGTTTTAATGTCAACATAATAACAGGAGAACCTAAATAAGAATACCTATTATTACTCTAAATAGATATAAAATTATTGATCTGAATTGTGTTTTCCATCGTAATTAATTGAATAATAGATTGAGATATTCGAACGAATCGATTTTAAATAATGTAGTAAAATGATTTACTTTTCTAACGTAATTAATTACGTGAGTGTATCAGTAGTGTTTACATTTTACCCATGGAACCGCAGACACGAATTCTTAATTTTAGTTCAGAAGACATAATAGAGTT
Organism: Uropetala carovei; assembly: GCA_036926305.1. NCBI lineage: Eukaryota > Metazoa > Arthropoda > Insecta > Odonata > Petaluridae > Uropetala > Uropetala carovei. The sequence continues at coordinate 5,970 of JAXCHB010000183.1, forward strand.
CAACAAAAGTATTATTCAAATAAAATCTTTCGAAATTCACTGCGTTACTTGTTCAAAATGTTAATCCAATTTAGTTCTCGTATTAAAATAACAATTATTCAAGAGTGAACCTTATTTCCAATTGATAAAACTCTCTTTTAAATCAAAACAATATTATATATTACAAAAAAGTATCTAATTATTATTGAAACGCAAAATGGATGAGCATAGGAAAAAACTTGCATGTTAGCATGAAATACTCAATTCCGTTTTTATTGATAAACTGTTAAAACAAAACACAAAAACTTTAACGTAGTAATTGTATTATATATCTTCAGTCATTTTCACTTAAACAAAATATGAAATAAAATATCACAAAAGGCATATAAAAACAATTTAACTTATATCCAAACATACCTATAATGCGAATGACACGATTGCAGAAAAAGAAACAGTTCACTAATGTCTATTCGCAGAATTAACCTGTGTATAGAAGACCATAAATAATGAAAGAAAAACATACATTCAAATCAGAAGATATTAAATGAGTATTTCTTCAACTATTTCTACGTTTACGATATGTTTATAGTTCAAACGTAATTTGTTTACATCGGTTGCTAAGTATATCCAAATGCTGAGCAATAATGAAAAATAAGATTTTCCCTTCAATTCGTCTTATTTGATCTGTAAGCCCCTCTTTTAAAAAATTATTCCAAAAGAGGAGATAATTTACCGCAAAAAAGTCTGCAAGAGCATATGTCTGCGATATATATGTAAGGAGTTAAAAATTCGAGAAATTTACGAAAAAATTTTAAATGGAAATCCCATATAAAAGAAAATATTTTATTATAATTAAATAGTACACCGAATAGGTTTAAAAACCTTACTACACCACCATACACAAGATAACGGTTAATATGACACCTTCCTCTTTTTTCTGCGTGTTGTAGTTTCTGAGCCTTAGCAGAACATACATACATACAAACACCTTACTTTATAGATATCTATAGATATAGTCTTATATTTTGAAAAGAATCTATGGTATTTGTTAACGACTATATTTAAAAAAATGTATTTTACCAAAAAATCAAGTATCTGCCCGAATACAAGCTGATGTTTTTTGTCAAAATCTATCATGAAAAAATCACCCCTCGGCTTAAATGCGAGACCGAGGAAAATTTGGGTTATGGTTAAAACTCGTAGTCACGCATAGATGGCAGCATGTCTCTCATTTCCGTCGCATTCAAATGATAGTACTATATTTTTCGTAAAGTGAATATTTGACCTTGATGAATATTAACCCTCTCATGACCAGCCGCTCGAAACCGCCCGAAAAATACGCTTTCAAATTTACCTCCGAAAACAGCGACTTTCACTTTTCCTCACGGAAATGACGTCGTATACCATAGAAACATGAGACATAGCGTCAGCATAGCGTGTGTTTGGCATACTTTTTCGAAGTGTGTACGAATTTGCTTTCCGAACTTTCAATTAAAGTTTTTTATTTTTTTCGGTATAAAAACAACCCCAAATGCCGATAGTAATTCTTCTACTTTCGACTATGATGTAAATTATAGTTCGGATAGTGAATTTTTCGGATTTGATGTAGAAGACAAAGTTTTCCCGAGAACAAATTCCTCTGCAGAACCCACAGTGGTTTACAATACAAGTCAGATATTGCTGTTAGCAACATTTCAGATGACGAAGTTAGTACATCTGGGGTTGATGCTGAAAATGTTTTTTGGATGAAGAAATGGAAGAAAATATCCAGTGGAGTGATTCATTGGAGTCCGTCAAAACAACATCATTTCTCAATAAATATCTTTAAATTGTGAATGTATAACTATTTTATGTAATGTTTCCCGTAATTGGAGGCCATCTTGGATTATTTCGGACTTTTGGGGTCAGAAGCGTGCGGCGTCTTTGGTCGTGAGAGGGTTAATGAATAAATAATAAAGGCTAGAATATTGAATTTAGCACTACCTGTGCTTTATTACCGTTTAAGGCTGGGTTTTTCACATTATTTGAGTGGTCACTTCCTTGCCTACATTGACGATGCAGACGATTATGTAAAATGCGTTGACGGCTTTGTATGCTCAACTGTTTGAATTTTGGTAATACTTTATATGGAATGTGTATAATTATAAAAATTCAATTTCTTAAGGCAATGTAAATGCTAATTTCACTGGAAATAGACTTGGATGAAAAATTATCTTGGCGAGATTGCTATTACTATATTTGACCTTTTGTGAAAATGAGGATGAATGAAATTATTGTCACTGAATGTGAAACATTATTCAATTATTAATTGGAGTAATATTTCAAAGTGTCAACAACTAAACCATTTCGCAGTCATTTCTTCAATCTCGAATAATGTATTCAACAACGCAAAATTATTAATTGGAGTAATATTTCAAAATGTCAACAACTAAACCATTTCCCACTCATTTCTTTGATCTTGAATAATGTATTCTAAGCCGTGCATGAATGCCCGGCACACTTCAGCATAAAATCTACGAAATTTACGTTTTTGCCAAAAAATTGTGGACATTTTTGGGGGGTCGGCTTAAATCGGGGGTCGACTTCTATTCGGACAGATACGGTAAGTGAATTTTGTTTTGATATTTCATTAGAAATCTAATTGATATTTAATTTGAGGGTAAATTTAGGTAAACAATTTTTTTGTAAATTGAGTGATATATAAAATTATTGTTTGTAAAATGATAAATATTTTTCAACTTCCTAGATATATCTATTATAGATGTATTATAATTTTTATGCTTTTTAAAGAAGTTATGTTATTACTGGTCAATTACATTATTTTTAAATATGTATACAGGCGACTCCCGAGTCTCGTTGGGGATGTGTTCCTGAAAACGTGTTCAACTCTCAAATATTCGAATGTTGAACGCCGTTTTTCCATATACTTGCATGTTATAATCGGGGGATATATTCCCGCATCTCGGGAAAAAGTCTCCCCTCACGTTCTATAAAATAACATTACTAATATGCAGGGCCACCGCAACTGGGTGTGCAGTTGTGCACGGCACACCGGCGGCAGGAGAGGAATAACGCCCTGAGAGGTATTGAGATTTTTGCGGCTGCCTAACGATCAGTCGATGGAGGGTGAGGGCAGCCGAATTTTGCCTACCTGCCTACAAAATAAAAGGGGTAACGGGGAAAACCAGAGCAGCCGAAATATTTTCAACTGCGTACCCGCTGAGAAGGGTCTCTCCGTGTTCTTAAACCCCTTATTTGGTGGAGTGTCGGCAATGACCGAAAAACGAGAGAAGGGCAATACTATAGCTCAGCCCTTTGGCATCTACGCCACGGGTATTTCCCATTCTTCTCCAAGGCAGATGTCCCTTGGAGCACTTAAAATAAATATTTAAGATCTTCTTACTTCGGGGAAGGGTATTCCCAAAGCATTTGTTTCAGAAATGCTGGTTGCAAACCAGGGGTCATTACTCTACGAACTTTCATTTCTCTTCCTTGCTATTTTAGTTAGTATTTCATCGCTAGTCGTTGGAGGAAGATCGAGACGCCGCTGGTGCTTTGAATTCGTTTTGTGTAGGTTTCTTTCCCGTGTGATCTTATTTTATTTTAAATTACTGGTTTTTAGAGTTAGACCATCTGATACTTTGGACTTCACATTTGTTGTCTACATCTACTAGCATGGAAAACATACATACTATCTTTTCCATGCTAGTAGATGTGTCGTGTTGTCTCGGATCCCGAAATTAGTGTAAAAGTGGAAATGGGAAACCATTTTATTATAGGTTTCGGAGCTGAATTTAAAGAAACTAGTGGCGATATTCACTAAATTTATCACATGCACTGTAAGTTATTGATCTTGTGTTACATTAATAGGCTCACTACGCGTCATAAATCTGATAATTCTTAAAGAAATTAAATACTTGAACTTCGAATTTAACATGACCTGCATTAGTATATTTTCAGGATAAATTGCATTATATTCGAGACGATCTTTGTTTTTTACCGTGCAGACATTTTTTGTCAACTTTCCAATGGAAAGTATTTGTATAATAAATGAAAGAATTAATAAATGATTCGTTTTTCTTCCTGAAAACTTAGAGCAGCGAAACTATTCAGTGCATTAGAGGTCAGTATCACTTTATTTATTCTTGTGTACTTTGATCTGATACAGTAAAACCCTCGAAAAGCGGAATCTCATGAGACTCGACTAAATGTCAGTTTTTCACAGATCTTCCGCCTTGAACAGGCTAAAATAGTCGTTTTTCATCAAATCTTCCAAAATTTGTCTTTTACAGGTTTTACTGTATAAAATAATTAGGAGCAATGCATGTGAGGGGGTGATAGTTAGTTTTATCGTAAGAAATTCAATAAGTAAAACGTATTTCTAGTGCAAAAATGTTTTCAAGTGCATTTATATCCGTTTTTTGGGCAAAATCGGTTTCTTTGCTAATACAAGCTCACTCTTCTGTAGGCAGCATTGTGGGGAAAAGAGGTTAGAAAGTAAAACCTTCAGGATAGTAAAAAACGGCTACCCTATTTTTTGTAATGATGTGAAATTGGTCTGAATTAATTATTTCCTTATTAAACAAGTGAAGTATTGTATATTATAATTGATTTCATCTATTGGTGCAATAATAAATGCATTAAAGAAACAAAATTCACATCCTTTCTGTCTGTGTCCACTGACTGTGATCAGATAATAAATTGTTTGCTAGAGAAAATCAGGATCAATTCATGAATCATTATAAGTATTGTTGTGATTTTAACGTAAATATCGATTTCTCTATGTTTAGGCTTCGTATTTTTAGAAGCTATTGGCACACGATCTACGAACAGGAAGCATTTTAAAGAAAAATAGAGGAAAACTTTAATTTTTATCATCGATTTTATCCTACGGAAAGAAATAGCTTGAATTATTTGTTTCCCATTTACGCAACACATTTCGATGAATTTAGCATTGAAGTGTTTACTGTAAAATATAATTTTGCTTTTTTGCCTAAGTTTGTGATCCCGCTTGGGACCCTTTCGAGGAGTGCCTAACTAGGGAGCTCGAAATGGTTCAGCGTAGAGCGGTTAGATTTGTAAAAGAACAATATCGGTATGATGCGAGTGTATCAGAGTTATTGAGGGATCTGAAATGGCAGACGTTGAAGAGTAGAAGAATTGATTACAAAAGGAAATTATTTGAAAAATTCAAAAGCTCCGAATTAACTGAAGACCTACGCGGCATAGTCGTCCCCATCGGTGTTAGAGAACGTAATGTTAGATCACAGTGCAGGAGAAAATATGTCGAAACAATCGCTAGAACCGAGAAATACTACAGATCCTTTTTCCCAGACGCGATAAGACAGTTCAACAGAGGAATTAGTTAGAGTTCACTTGGTGTTGTGACACCTCCTGCCAAATGCTTCTGGTGGCTTGCAGGGTATTGATGTAAATGTAAATTTATGAGTCGTTAGAGCTGTGGTTCTTAACCTTTTAATGTTGCATCACCCTCCTTTCGAGATCATAATATTTTTGCCACCTCTTAGAATTGGACAAGGCTCACTGAAAAAACGAAAAATCAGACTAATTTGAAGTAAAAGTAATTTCAATGTTGACGGTTGCTTATCGATAAGAACACTTACTGCATATTTTATTTTTAAATTTTCATTTCCTCATTTCTTCTGTAGGAAACCTCACTAATTTACAACTAAATGCCATGAGAGGTTATATCTAAGCAGATGGCAACTGATTTTAAAATAAAATTTTCTTCACTATTTTGGACACGACTATATTTTCATTGAGAGAAAGGTTTCAAACTTTAAATGATCACTGTGAGTTGTTCTGCATGTTTCATGATACATCAGAACTCAATGATTCGAAGGGCGGCGAGCTATTGGCTAAATGTAAGGAATTGGATAATAAGCTGACTGATGCAAGTCTAAGAGAATCAGATTTAGATGGTGAGTATTTATTTGGAGAGATTCAAATATTGAAGCTCTACATAAAGCGTGTAATGGACACATGTGAAATATTGGACTATATTCTTCAAAATGATTTAATCTCTTCATTTCCAAATGTTGCCATTGGAATCCGCATTTATCTGACATTACCTGTGTCTGTAGCTTTGGGAGAAAGAAGTTTTTCAAAACTCATAATTATTAAAAACTATTTAAGGTCGACAATGTCACAAGAGAGACTATCAAATTTAGCAATGATATCCATGAACACAAACTGTCTGATAAGTTGAATGTACATACATGACATTAAAAAAAATTTCTGCTTATAAAGCCAGGAATGTAAAGTGTCTTAAATAACATGTAATTTATTTGTTAATGACCGTTCATTTAATATTATAATCGTTAATTCTGTTTAGACAATTTTAGTATAAAGAATATTTGTCTAGATTATTTTTTAATTTCTTCTAATAAAAAGTTTTTCATACTTTTGAACTGTTTAAACTATGTAAATGCAATTTTTGGTGATAAACTATATTGTTCTTTTCTCTTTCTCATGTTTAGAAAGACTGTAATAATAGGAAAATTCACCTTTGCTGAGCTGTAATAAATAATTTTCGCTGTCTTATACAGTTTTTTTTTATTTAAAAAAGTATCCTGCAGTATACATTACCATGTTGAGTTGGAGAAGGGGCGGCAAATTTTGTTTTGCACACCGGCGGCCGTATGGGTTGCGGCGGCCCTACTAATATGTTAATACAACAATATTAAATTATGAATACATTATATAATAAATATTTTAAATGTATAACTTATTTTTTGCACTAAAAAGGAAAAAATAAATTTGTGTTTCGAACTTCAAAGATAGATGTATGCAATACGCTTTACGGATCGCGCGAGCCATTTGTTACAAACGACTCGCGCGAGCCATTTGTTACAAACGACTCGCGCGAGCTTGATAACACCTTCCGGCTGGGCTGGATGTTCCATAACGACGTCCTCTATGTGCTCACGGCGATGGAGCCGCTCGACCAACGCATGGCAGCACAAGCCCGAGCTTATTTCGCAACCCTAGAAACGAAAACACCGGCAGAGCTAATCAAGCTCGGAGAGAGAACGACCCGCCCATGGGACAGATACAAACGCCCGCGCGCCTCCACTGGCGAGCTGGCAGACCAACCCCCCCCCCCAAACGAAAAAAGCACTGAAGGACAGTGCATGCCGCAGGGGCATCAAAACAGTAGCGAAAGGCCTACCACCCCCGAAAAACCGCTGAAGCTCACATAGAGGAAAAGCGGTGACAAACCTTAGTCTAATGAGACAGGGTAGGCACCCACGAATTCAGAAATTGATAACACCTGCGTATATTTATCTATACATACAACTATTTATCGCAGCGACATTAATATAAAAGTTATTAAAAAAGCACAAAATAACTTAAGAATAAAGAAACAATAAAATTAAAAATATTTCATCATGGTCTCACTCATAGGAATGTGTTTCTGACACTGATCATCTACCCAAAGTTTTAAAAGTTTTTCCATTTTAGGAATCACAACACCGCGCCTAGGACTGTTTATTGTTGTTATCAAATTACGTGAATTTATCACATCATCTAGAATTTTCTCGTTTCACGTAAGTGCTAATAGTTGAACGACACATTCTCAACGATCGTGTGATTTCAGTATGGCTTTCACCTTTCTCAACACGCTTTAAAATTTCTAACTTCAATTCATAACTATGAGTCTTATGCACTCTTTTATTTGATTCACTTACATTATCACTATTGCATTCCCTTTTAGATTAAAGTGACCAGACGTACAGCATTATGCTGTATTGTACAGCATTTGCATCTCCTGTACAGCATTGGAAAGTGTACAGCAAAACATACAGCATTTTAAAAATTTACCCCCAAAATTGATAATAATTGCAATAATTTGTTTTTACTATTTATGTCAGCAATATAAAAAAGTACTTAAATGCAGAACAATAATTTGTTTTCCATGGTGTGGTTGTAGCTCTATACTTCATGGTTTTGTTTTACTACTACACCCATGGTTTTTGTCAAAATGAATGTATCACTCATACCACTTTAGAAAAATCTATGGCTGTAGCTGGTTTCTGTGGTTTTAGCATATGTCACCTGTCACAGTCTGCAACGCACCTGCAAAGTTTTATAGTTTTCTCAAGTCGTCGTCACAAGTTTCAAAAAGTAAGTGAAGTAATTTGAAAATTGAATTAATTTATGTTACGGTTAATTACATGATTTGCTCCAATTTTATTTTGTATTTGTTTGTTTTAAGAAAAATAACATCAAACGCACCGCGAGGAGGGTATGACTTTGGAGAATTAGTATATGATTAATAAAAAATAGGATTTTATTATCTTTGTTAAAATTGTTGTTTTTAATAATGCAATATTGACGTATTATTGAAATGTTTTTATTTTGTTAAACGAATTCAAAAATATGTATTGTATTTTGTATGTTTTTTTCCTTTTGTACAGCATTGAGCTTTTGAAGATCTAGTCACTTTATTTTAGATGCCATGTCAAGTGATAAATTTATAAATAAATCAATAAAATAAATAAATTTAAATAAAAGATTAACAGAAAAAAGTGAAATCAGCACAAATTCAAACAATTAGAGCAGATATAACTACATCTACACCAAAACTAATCCACGAGTGGTTGGTGGGAACCAATTACCACGCGAAGTTTATTCCGTGTATATTATCGATCGGCGGGATTGAAATCTCGAATTAATCAAAACTCGAACAATCGAGACTCGGGAGTTGCCTGTAATGTCAAAAATTCTTGTATTAAAATGAATAAGCAGTATTATATATTGATATTCATTGGAAGTATTTTTTGGTCTAAATTTTTTTTGTGTAAATTTATGCTATGATTTGTATGTTAAGGGTGTGATATAATTATACTATACTGTGATGCAACTGTAAAAAATCTAGTATTATAAGAGGAAATTATTTTATTGTGTGGTATTTATTATTAGAAATTTGTTTGAGGTTTAAAACTGAAATATTTCTAGTATGACTTGTATATAGAATGAGTGATACAACTGCTGTGATGTATCTATAATTATATGACTACTAATGGTAAATTAAGTTGGTTTGTATACTGATGGAGGGCACTAGCCTGTAAATAAATATTATTATTATAGTTCACTGTATTAAGAAAATATCTCTTGAAATTGTAAGACTAAGCACACTTGTAGAAAAATTTACAAATAGAATAGAAAAAAACAAAAAACTTACTAACAGACTGTTACATCAGATATTCATTCACTGAGTAAAAGGGATTCATAACTAGAAATTCTTGAACAGATTTTTTGAATTTGTTTACATTATTTCTCTCTCTAACATACGCCGGCAATTTATTATTTATTATAAAGTTTTACGCTCATTGATTTTGGACCTTTACTACAGATTTTGGGTTTATAGTGAGACACATGCAGATTATTTTCACTCCTAGTGTGATGACTATGAAGTCCACAGTTTTTTGTAAATAGAGACGTGTTATTATACACATATGACATATATTAGTCATTAGTTTCTAATTATATATATATATATACTAGTGAAGGTGTGCTTGCATTCTGCAAGCATTTTCTCTAACCTTAATGTAAAAATAAAAGCAGAAAAATAATTTCCAAACGCATGCTTGCTTCTCTGCGCCGAATTACCTGTTTTGAAATTATTGGGGTAAAAACAATCCCTAAAATATATTGAAGTCTTAAAAATACCCATGTTGGAGCACCTACCAAACAAGTGGGAGACCTCTCAAGTTGAGAACTTTTCTCCTTCTCCAACTTCATATTGGTTATCATATCATAATTATTCATTTACTTTTATTTAATATTCAGTCTCAGGTCACTCCTTTTATATGTTATAATAATTTTCCATTTAAAAAGCATATTTTATTTATTCATTGAGTGGCACAGCAAAAATAACTGTTCAAATGACGAAGTTGGTGGGTATTAAGTTGTAAGGGGCCATCCTTAAATGATGTCATGCTTCAGGGGGGAGGGGGGGGGTTTGGAATGTGACATTTTGTGACAGGGGGGAGGGAGTTTATCTAAAACAATGTGATGTCACAAATAAGTTAAACATTTCTGAATATGAACAGAATGTATTGATATTTAGAAGTATGAGCATCATTTGTATGCCATTCACAAATTTGGTCACTATCGGATATTACAACGACCACCTTTCATAACAATCCTACATGAATTTTACAATATTACGAAGAATTATTTTGAACCATTTGACTTGTATTTCGACAAAATTTGATCTTTAGAAGTTTGAATATAATCTGCACATCATTTACAATGTTCTTTATAATTGGATAAGTACAATGACCACTTTGCATGAAGATCTGCATGAAATTTACAATACTATGTAGAATTCCAAGGAGCGTATAACATATTTAACAAAATTTGATATTTATAAGTTTAAATATGATCTGTACATCATTTAATATTAATGATGACATTTAGTTTTTTGTAGGCTTTGCCAAAATCTTTTTTGTGAATTAGAATGATAGGTGTTTTCCAAGGACTATTTGAATGTTCAATCACATTACGTTGGAACATTGATTCATTTTCAGAATCAATGGAAGATATTTGCTTTTGTGACAAACGATATGGGTATTTTTTTGATTGGCCTGTGATCACATATGTTGATACGATACGATATAATCGAACAAGTGATACTCATCCTTTTTTTGTTATGGTGTATTTACAAATGTAGAGTACATTATAAACTGTGATGTCGTAATGGGCCAAAATGCCGTAATAAAACACCTAAGATAATGTATAACAGAACTCTATATTTATCAAGCCTTATAATACATAAGAAGATAAAATAGGGGAATTTTGTCAAGATCGTGTGTTTTATTTTCTTAATTTTCCTGAGCTGACAAATTCACTGATTTTCCAGGTGTTCTCGGTTTTATCTATGACTGATTTTTGTCGAACTTATAAAGTTGAAAAAACTAATTTTAACAGATGATATAATCTACTTTAACTTGATAAGCGAGTTTTTAGTTGTCTTTTAGTATGTCATATAACATTGAATGTATTTAATGCAGTTAATTTTATAAATGCCATGAGGTTTTGAACCCTTTTTATGGCTTTGGGAGGTATCTAATTTTTATTTATTGGAATAAGGCAATAACGACAAATCTCTTTTGAATGAATGACACGTCTGTTTACTACGATTAGCTGTTATTGTGTGTTAGTGTGATGTGTTTATTTACAGGAAAGTACTGAAGTGTAAAATGAAAATGAAGTCATATGGAAATTATGCTTTTTAAATGGAAAATTATTATAACATATAAAAGGAGTGACCTGAGACTGAATATTAAATAAAAGTAAATGAATAATTATGATATGATAACCAATATGAAGTTGGAGAAGGAGAAAAGTTCTCAACTTGAGAGGTCTCCCACTTGTTTGGTAGGTGCTCCAACATGGGTATTTTTAAGACTTCAAACTACTCAGTGCAATTAGAACTGAAATACTTTAAAAATTTGAATTTTCATTCTCAAAATTTTAATTTACATTATTGATTTTATTTAACATAAAATACTGAATGTGTAAGTAGAGGAAGAATTGCTTATTGAGAGCGATTCCGATGGTTATGAACACAAAGGCAGCATCTGAGCAAGAATCATCATGCAGGCCTCGCTATCCATGAATTACTTTGAGGCCTGCAATATGAGGGGCCTGTCAGTTCGTTGCACCGACGTTAAAAACACCCATGTACTTCAACCGGCTAAGCTATCAAGGCTGGATTGATAACTAAGTTTGTTAAAGCACCTATCTGGCAAGTGAGAAACCTGGATTCGATTCCCTGTCAAGTTTACAATTTTTTTTCTTCTCCAACATCACATTCGTGATTAGTCTTATGCACTAATGCATAAAAGCTACAATTCCTTTCATTTGATCTTGTTAATCGACCAATGTACCTATGTTCTTTTGTTTCTTTTATATGATTTCTCTATTTTTCAGTATTATTTTAAATTTTCAGCACATACAAAAGTGATGAATAAATTGTTCATTTAACAGTCAATAAACATCAAAGGAATTATTTTCTTCTACATAAATTAACATTTTGTTTGACCCAAACTTAGTCATCATCGTAAATTAAATCTCAAGTTCACCTCAAACTGGCCTAGTTTTTTTATTGCAAAATTAATTGCAAGCTAGCTGATTCCAAATTTTAACTAAAATGCATAAGTGAATATTTTATAAGTATAGTAGGGTTTGCAACTACACACATGCATGAAAATACTTAGGAAAACTCTACCATTTCATAGCACAGAAAAAGTTGCAATAAATCCTGAATTTCAATCCATTAAGAAAATATTTAATCACAATATCTGGAAGATGTTTTAAATTTAGAAAAGCATAAATCAAACTTTTAAAATGATGATTACATTTCCTTATACTTACAAAGAGAATGCAATAATTTTGTACACATGTTTAATGGTATATAAATATACAGATAAGTATAAAGATACTGTACTTGATTGTGAGTAGCTCTCAAGGAACTACTGCTTGAAATTCTTCAGTTGCTGCGATTCATGACGTGCATGTGCATGCATCAATCATTAATTGTAATGATACTCTGAAAAACATTGCCATACAGGATGTCAATTTGTTTAACCATTTCAAATTATAACAACTTTGCATATTTGTAACAAAAACAATGGCAAAGGAATCTGACTAATAATTATTTGTAAACTGTAACATTAAGGATAAATTAATATCGACATTAACAATGTTCTTAAGGTAGCTGTTGTATTAAATCTTAGTAGACATCGCAGTGTAAACGAGATAATCTTCAAACTTAACTTTTAAATCCGTCATTTCTACTCTTTAATAAATGTGCATAAAACCATACAGAAGGCTTTTATAATACAATTCATCCTTAAAAACTGTATTGAATAACCACATCATAACATAACAAATAAAAATCATTACAATTTGAAAGGCATATAGAGGGATGTCAGTGAAAACAGATATAAATTTTAACACTTGAATAATATATAAAGCTGGGCATCCAGGGCTTGCCTACCAATATTGTACATTCTTATTGTTGGGTGATACTGTAAATGGTAACATAAAGGTATCTTTTGGGCATGACATATTTTTCTTCATTTTATAAAGGTTTTTGGCTGTACTAAAATTGATTATTAATACTTTGGTTTCAGTTGGACGGTATTTTGGTACCTTCAAATCAAATAATTAAATCTATAAATACGTATTATGCCAATCACAATACAAGATTTTTGCATTTTAACAAGATCAGCAATCCCATCACTTACTTGCAAGTCAGTATAAAATTTATCATTTTACAGGACAAGTTAAAATGTTTACATCAATGACTTTATTAACAATTTTGTGCCTTTTTTTACTTCAATAGACAAAACAGCCATTCTTTAAGGTTTCAAAATGTTACACCAAAACTTCACAGGTATAATCATTGAAATTTATGTCTTAAGTATTATAATCTAGGTGTAATAAACATAATGGAAAGAACATCAAAGAGATAAGAAATATACACATTTTAATATCAAGAAGAAAGAGGTATTTGCGGGAGGGTCCAATTCGTTGGAATTATTTTTCAAAACTTAATGCAGTATTTGCATTTAGATGTAAATTTAAGGAGTTTTCTCAGACCATAAGTGACTTTGGTAAGTATTTTATAGTTATTTCAATTTTTATATATAGAGATAAAAGAATCATCAATCTACAGTTAACCCTCCTTTATACATCAAAGCTATCATGATAGTAAGTTTTTTGAGAACTTTTGGATCTGTTAATATTTGTTTTGAGCTTAGTCATTATTTACATTTGTTTAAATTTTTATTTTTCACAGCAGGAAAGAACTTATTTAAATTAATATAAATTTGGCATGAAAATTTCATTCCTCAATAACTTAAATAACATCAAAACATGAAAGTGATAATACTGGTTAAATATCATTATCATTTCATAACTATAATAATAATAATTTATATACACAATGCTTTCCAGGAATAAATTTCAAACAATGAAATAATTAATTATTATCTAAAATACGTATATCCTATTGATTTTCCATGGATTTTCTCAATTAAATATTATTTATTAATGCTTGAAAGTTGCATGTAACAAGATTTTGGCAATGATTTACAATTAAGTATAATCATGCTAAAAGTCATCATATGCGTAAAATTATTAAATTAGAATTTTTCATACCATTATCAATTTTTATTAAAATTGCCAGTATGTCTTGGCTCAATTTAAAATGAAGCTCATCTCATATTCCCATCCATATATAAGTAAAAATTATGATTATTGCTTTGCAAGTTTAAGATGCTAAATATTACTTACAGGAATTTAATAATGCTGTAATCCATACTAAAATTAAAGCAAATAAAATGTTGGTAAGATGCATGATAAATAATGTAATGAATCCTCCTATGCTACACATAGAGAGTTCAATACAATAAATGTTGTTAGATATTGAATCTCAAGCATTAAATCAAGAAACATCATAATTATACCATAATTTCCCAGAATCATTTGCAACAAACTGAATTTCTTAACTATTAAATTATTCATGGTTTAATACAGCCATAAAATTGAAATGCATTTCTCTTTCAGTAAATTATAAAGTGGCAATAATGTACCCTATCTTTAAGGCACAATAAAAAACATGAATTGGCTTTGAATTTATCTTTTTCTTATTTTATGCCCAAAATTTCACTCCTCTTATATTTTCCCCATGTTAATTTCTAAATTAACGACTTATATTTTAAAGTAGGTACTTTTTGTCAAAATCTCTATTTTTTGTTTCCGTAATAGAAATTAGATCCTTTCAGGAGGTATAAATGAGGGTTCACTGTATACAGTTAACAGTGATTTTAATCTCATAAATAACTGCTTTAGTTTAATTTGATCAAATCAACTTATACGTAATGTTTAACACGTTTTTAAAATGTTAGAATAACATTCTAAAATCAAATAACTACCTGAATAGCAAATTTGACAAATGAAATTTACAAAAATTTTATTGTGTCTTTTAAATGAATTTAGTAAAAAGATACACACATCGTTTAGAATTTAAAGATGGAAATTTTGAACAAATAAGTATTCTGAAAAAGTGTTTCATCCAGTGCATATTATAATTATACAAGTATAGAAGCACTCAAATGCATCCAGGTTTTCACAGATAAAAAGTCAAAATTGTCTTATCACAATGTCTAATATGCACAAATATTTTTGGAACTAATTTCAGCTTAACTGTTCATTATAGAACGGGTAAAAGGTATGGGAGAACAATTAGCATCAGTTGGAATTTTGACAAAAAGGAACAGAGCAATTTTAAACACAATTATAAATATTTTGGTTGCAATCTCCATGGTAGAGAGGGAAGTTCCACTATCACTTATTTCTGAGTTTATTGTCACCATTTGCTCTCTTTCTCTCTCTCTCACATACACACACCTGTAGCATTAGTGGATCTTCCTACTCCAACAAAAGAATGATTAAATTGTAAACCTTATGTGTAATGGTGTATTCTGAATTTCCAATTTGTTACTCTTTGAACGCAATAGAACTTTGTTGGCAATTTTCCCAAAAGAATGTACACCTAGTTTGCATAGTTACACGATAGGTAGTTCCTGGAATTGAAAAATGTGCAAAAAGAGAGCTATTTAACATGTATTTCAACATAGGGTGTAATAATAATGAGGTAATTTCTTAATTTTATTGTAACTGAAAAATATTGGAAAACAATGTTTATTATCTCTGAGAAAACGTAAATGGAGAGGGCATAAAAAAAGAACTAGGTAAATATTGTTTGAATATATTTCACCTTCACTGTTTCATCTAGATGAGCAAAGCAGTCATTGAACTTAAGGTGACAGATAGGCTGCGTGGAAATTCAGTATTAACATCTATGAGTAAACTCAAGTCTAGCAAATAGACTGAAAAAATTGTTCAATATGTAACCATATATAATAACCACCACAACTAGTTGAACAAAATTTTTGCAAAAGAAGCACCTTAGACAACAAAATTATAAACACTTTTATACATTTTTCATATATGTACTTATATGATAAAATTTCACTAACTTATATATACTCAACTTTTAAAGTTATTACAAATGGCTATTGCATAAATATGTATTGATATCTTTATAGCTATAGTTGCTGAAAAAATTCTTTGAAATTAAATCTCATGCTACAAGCTGGGTTTCATATTATTTTTCACAAACCTAAATAGAAAATAAGGATATTTAATTGATTTTATTAATCTTTTAATACAATTATTAATAATATTTGTTTTTCAGATATAATTAATTAATTATAACTTTTTTTAAAATCCTGCTTTAAGATTTTAATTAGGAGATAGAAATGTTGGCAAGTTTCTTTCCTTACATTAAATCGAATGGTTTTGTAATTTGTGTGCAGTAATGAATCAATAGACTGATGTCTTCAAATTGTTAAATAGAAGTTATTTCAAATTTTAATTCATTGACTTGGTTTTTAATGGGCTTGTGCTGACTTGTTATTTCAGCTATAATGGATTACGGACTTAAATTTATTTAGATCCTAAATTTTGCTGAAAACCAAAATGTAATAGTTTCATGAAATAAAAAATAACAAACCCGGGGAGAAGCTCATTTAGTTACTCCATTTTATCATTTGTAATGAATAAGATGAGAATATATAACACCTTTTTATGACATTTCCGAATTAATAAAATTGTATAATAACTTATTTCCTGCTTAAGTATGATAAAAAATCTTATTAAATCTTCTAAGTTAGGTATATTTAATTTCCACATTTAAACTTGGCCATAGTATCCAAAATTAGTTTGTTAGTTATCAATAAAGTATAGTAATTTGTTTCATACAAATGAAACAGTCAGCTCTAGAAGTAACTGGGTCTGGCATAGTGAGCAATACATCCTGTGTAACATTTCCTCTTACAGACAGAATCTCCAAGTTTGGTGGGTAACATAGGCCTTTCCAAAACAGACAAAAATTTAATGACTTACCAACATGTGACGTACAAAAGGATTTCACTTAGCCAAAGTCTGCACTTGGATAACATTTTTCTTATAACTGAAATGCAGCCTTTACAATGCACAGCCTGTAAGAAAGTGATGAGCTGTTTTGCAAAGTTCTTATGCTTCCTATACAAACATGTGCAGCCCTTTCAAATTAGAATTTAAACGCTCCTGGGCATATATTGATATGTATTATTATTATTCACTTCAGACGCTGTGTAACATTGGCTAATGCAACTGCAAAAGCCTGAAGAGCTGAAAATGGATACTGGAAGTCTAGGGTATAGGCATTCCCATCAATGCGGCCAAACTGCATTACCTGTTCAGATTGAAGATTATAATTATGAAACAAACAATGAAATTATTCCTTTTTGAAAACATTCCCATGCATACCATTTCATTAACATTCCCCAATTAGCTAAAACTAACAACTACATAATCAAGAAATATTAATGAGAAAAGTTGATCATGAATTAAATACAGAAACCAGTTTAAGAAATAATCTTTTTGTGCTTCTGTCTCTTCCAACATTAAAGCTCTGATCTTTCTTTGATCCAAGGGTCAGCAACATAGTTTGAATGCACCCTCAAGGGCACTTTACTTTGATGAAAAGGTGATTGGTTAATTTTAACGGAGACAATAAATTTATGCTCTCTTAAACCTTTTCAGGTGAAGATTTAATGCTAGCAAATAATTTAGACTTGATTTTCACTACTATGAGACCACAGAATCTCTTATCTGCTATGCAGAAAAGGTTGTTGACCTCTGGCTTAATCTATACATTTTTAATGGATTAGAATTGTGCCAGAAATGAAAGTTGAGATATTAAAATATGTTTTTTCTATATTGAAGTGCTTTGTGTACTTTGATATTTCATTTAATTGTGAAAGACATCACAAGACATTACATATAAAATGCCAAGATTTATGAGCTTCATTACCATTTGTTTCTTAAAACAAATTCATCTTAATGAAAATAATTCTAAATCTTCCGTAAAACTTTAAGCAATACACTGTACAACTCTAAGATAACCATTCCTCATTTCTATATTTTCAACATCCTCAATTCTCTGTCACAGAAGGGCTATTGGAGTTGCTAATGGTAAAACTAATTTTTTCTATTTTCCAACTGACTGTTCACACTATGTTAGTAAGTATTTATAGCAGTGCTCGAAATGGAAAATGCTATGAAACGGAATGCTTGTTATAAGGGACGGTATTTGTAAATGTCTGATGAAACGGAATGGTAACATCGACACATGTGACAAGTCAGAGCAGCATTCCGGCTCATTCCGAGCACTAAGTTATAGTTGTATATTAAAGTCCATTCCTGTCTTACCATGGTAGTCAAGGATCAATATACAGAATATGAGGTGATATTTCATATTATTGCTTTTTTCAAGAAAATAACTTGTTTTGCTACAGATACCATAGAAATATTATTTTAGGAAACAATACTGAAACATGATTTAAGATCTCATTGAAAATATGGAAGGATGATAAAATAAATGAAAAATGGGAGCCTTCCTTTTTAAAAAATATATATAGCCATGACCATTTTCATAAAAAATATTCGGTAAGATTAAATATCATTTAAATGTCTGCAAAAATTCAGGAGTTACCATTAATTGTTAAATCAATACACAAAAGGAATTTGCTGAAGATGTGCTAATGAAAGATTTGCTTTCAGAATTGGCAAAGAAACGACTTTTGGATTATAAGAAAACAATGGAATATAACCATGATTGCTGTGCAGATTTTCTTAGTTTGAAGAAAGCCTTTAACTCAGTGGTTCCTAACCTTTTTCGGTTAACGCTTTAGAGTAAGGCCTTATGTACCCCTTCTCAATTTTTTTAGAGGAGATAAATTTTACTGTATACAGGAAAATACACAGATAAAAGACCTTTAATATGGAAATTTTTTGATTTCCTCATGCCAAAATAAGGCAAGTAATCGTTGAGACATGTTACCAATAAATGCAGTTTATGAATTTAAACTCCTATACTTCAACAACTGTATTATAGTATATATTCAGTGTATCTTAAGGATAAGTGACTTCGATCTGCATTGTATTTTTTGATTGAACCTTTGTTGATTAATTGAAAATTAAAATATACAATGAGCGCTAATTTTTTTCTCATATTGTATTGACATAGTAGTTACATGACTTTAAATCTAACAAGTGACATTTCATGTTTCGATTATATTTATAGGTATCAACAATGATGTTGCTCAAAACCAAATTTGAATGTGGGAAAAATGACGACTGCTTATCTTTGTGTCCGTTATTTCAATAAAAATCAGCTCAGACAGTTTAGAACTATAAACATGTTTTAAAAAGCCAAAAACAAATTCAAATGCCTGAAAGGAAAATAATATTGAATTTAATAAGTTTTGGTGAGGAATAGAGGTAGGCAACAGAGGCATTGCGATTTCCAAAGACATCATGTCAGCTCTTTTGAGTTTTTGAACATGTAAAATTTTTTATTTATCAAATATCTCACGTACCCCTTGATTTGGCTTCACGTACCCCTTGGAGGTACATGTACCCCAGGTTGGGAACCCCAGCTTTAACCCATTAATACCCAGTTACAAAATCGCAATCTTTTTTAATGGTGTTTTCTTTTGATTGTTAAGTTAATAATTTATTTCTACTGTTACTCTACACTCTAAAAATTGTTTCCAATAGCTAAGAAGTTTACCTGTGTATATTAACAACAGAAGTAAATTATAAACAATTTTAAAAATCATTAATAAATGTTAAAATTTTTAGTTAATGAGTTAACTCCTCAAGCCACTAATTAAATGCCCACTAACCTTCATAGGGTGGTATTTAAATTTCATTACTGTATAAAGTATGCATGGGTATCAGAAAGTATTTTTTTCTTTAAGGATATTGAATAGAAAAAATTTATGAAAAAATACTAAACATCCTAGTAAAAAATATACATATCTTTATGTACAACCGCAGCAGCGGTAGGCAGAATTGGACGTGTATGGGTACGTCGAACCGCCCTGAGGGGTTAATGGAGAAAACTGAGTAACCAATGAATGGTAAACGTGATGTCTAGTAATAATGATACAAATGGAAAGAGCAACATTAGAGTAAAAGTTGTTGTTTATTGCTTGTCCAATTCATTATGCAAAGAGATTGAAAAATATATCAAGAATTATGAATCAAGAGAGATTTGAGGATTAGTAAAATGTGCTGGTGACCAGGTTAGCCAGGCAAAGAAGGAAATAAAAATGAGAAAATTATTAGTGGAGTGGAGAAATAGAAAACAAAAAATATACAGTAGGACATCAATAACCATCGTTAATTGGCTCCTGGAATCCCAGACAATTAGCAAAACGTCAATAGTTGAAACCATTTTTCCCATAGAAACAATGTCATAGGTCAATAATTCATTTAAAAAGACCTTACACACATCATATAAAACAATGTTTATACCTTAGTTTATTGGAAATTTTAGACTCTACGTCATTTTCATTCATCCACTTCTAGATTTATTTGAGGGGATGTCACATTTCTGGACCTTTTAACAGCATTGTCACTAGTACTGCATTTTTATCACTTAGGGTTTAATAAGCTAAAATATTTAAGAAACATGTGAGGGGGTTATGTTAACTGTTAACAAATGAGTTGACATTTGTACTGCCGCAATCCACAAAGGAATGTTTTGATTCTTAGATTTGAAGGCAAAATTCTAAATAGTATTAGTCCTTGTTTAACCGTTTCAATTTACATGAAATTTTTTCCACTCTAACACCATCGACTGAATGATCTCCAAGAACAGCCGCAGTGCACTGTTTCGATAGGTGAGGTGAATTAATGTCTATGTTACAAAATTAAATTCACATTACATAGTATGTTGTCTCAGGTGACAGTATGTCAGCACATGGTACTGCCAGGCAGCAACCTTTCTCTCTCAGTTACAGTGCAATTGTCATTCTATTTGTTTGTCTACTGCATGCAAATGGCGACAGAATTTTTTCTTTTTATACTACTTGGCACCAAACAATGGTGGATCGAAACCAGGGGTGTAGCGAGGGGGGAGGCAGTTGCTCCCGGATGCAGGGCTTAAGGGCTGCAAACTCATGGACCGATTTTTATCAGTGAAAGTAGATTCGCTGGGAGGTCATGGAATAACATAATATCCTAGCGAATTAACCCTTTCTGGCATGAATCGTCCAAACCTAAATTGACCTTACGGCACGAGGCGCTTGAAAGCACATGCAGATAAGATTTTTTCTTTCTCTTCTGGGGTGTCATGAATAACTTCTTTGTGTTGGGACAGTTTCTTCTCACTGTATGCATTTCTTTTGTCTCACGTATTAATTTCCTTCCCCTATAGACACTCTGAAAAAAATAATTTTCTAATCGCAGTCTGTTATTGCAACCGATGAATGAAGCAACGAAACAATATGCATGAGCCATCTAAAAGGCTATCATTATCTTGGATATATGAGGTTTATTTAATGATTGCGGTGGCATATCATTTGTAAGAAAACCTTCTCCTCACATACCAATATGTTGAGTGCCAAAAAAATATCTTTTCTTCCGACGACTGCACTCAACTGGGAACACAGCTGAGATGAGTGAGGATGCCAGGGGCACTTTAAGACATTGTGTACTCGTAGGCAGAGTACATTTTTGCACCCTCTCAAACTCATACTTTTGGCCATAAACTTTAAAAATTAAGCACGTTTTTTGAAATTTAGCACTTCTGTGCCCCTTAAAATTTGGTGCCCGTAGGCAGTTGCCTACTTGGCATAGTGGATAAAGCGCTACTGGAGGATGCTATCGTGAGACAGCCTGTTATTCCAACTGATGAACGAAGAAACGAAACGATATCGATGAGCCAGCTAAAAGGCTCTCATCATCTCAGGAATATGACATTTTTTCTTTGATTTATGTGGTATGCCATTTGTAAGTAAACCCAAATTTTCTGTTTCCGCCATCAGAAATGAGTATACTCTTGAGTTCTGTAAACATACTCTCGAACATGGGTGTCCAAACTGCAGCCACTGGGATGCATGCAGCCACTTTCACGATTTCGTGCAGCCCGCTGAATGATTTTAATTTTTAATGTACTTGCTGCCATTTTCGAGAGAAGAAATTCTAAAATATTTTCAATTGTCATAATTTTATTTGCTGTTTAAATATATACTCATATTGTTTTAGCAATATGGCCAATTAAAGTTTCTTAATACTGGCATAATTTGACCGATGAAAATCTGACCCATCAGCTCAAATTATCATCCACAAAATTAAAGGATTTACAATTGATGATCTTTTGAATTAAATAAATTTAAAATAGTTTTTTAAAAATTACACTTTATTAAAGAAATATTTATTATAAAAAGAAAATAAAAATTTGTAATTTAAATTAAATGAATTAAAAATACTTTGAAAAAAATTTTTAAAGAAACATGCAATTTAAAAAAATAACAGAAAATTAATAATTGTTTTAGAAAACAAATCCTACAGACCCCCCTATCTAGTGTGGCCACTCAAGACTTTTTATAATATTATAAGGCTACATGAGCTTCTATATCTGGACACCCATGCTCTAGAAACAAAAAACTGACATCAATTCCTACTCAAGAATGGGGGACACATGAATACTGGAAGCTGGAGAAACCCCTCCGTGACAGCACTGGTCAACCTCCCTGATTAGACTCAAAATCATCTGTAATTTTTTCTAAACAAGCCATATGTTGGTCATCCTTATGACTTGGGATGTAAGAGAAATACCCCTATGATTCTCCTGGACTGATCAGCGACCCAGTAAATAACTGTGAGTGAGAGTTGTTAGGTGATTTTTGGTGGCATCAGGAACCAGCAGTTAATAAAGTAATTGCAGACACATTTCATAACAATCAATTCTTATTTTTATTACTTGTATTAATGATGTTACTATCACTATTTGTCGTTCCTGAAATAATTTTACAATCTTACTCTGTTTTGTTTGTGCACTTGGATTATTATTTTTTGGTACACATGAAGCATACTGAGGTCCGATTTGAACCACAATGAGTTTGACACCGCTGTGCTATGAAGTATTATTATGCATGCAGATGTAAAATGTAGAAGTACAGTCATGCCTCATTTAGCGCATGTTTGTTTAGCGCAATTTCGATATAGCGCGATTGGAATCCTGTGGTATAAATTTAAAAAATATTTTTTAATAAAATAAATACTGTATGTATGGTCATCATCATTCATCAATCTTCCGATTGGTAGGCAGCAATCCTTCTTCTCCATTCCTTCCTGTCCTGCGCAATCCTTTTCATTTCTTCACAGTTTGCTGCTCCTACATCTTTGATAATCTGTTGGATATATTGAGGACGTGGTCTTCCTCTTTTCCCTTGCATTCTTCCTTCCATGATCCTCACCATGTAATTATTGTGACGATATAGATGTCCTATAAATCTGTCTCTCTTTTGTCTGATAGCATTCCACAGATTCATCCACTCTCCTAAATACTTCTTCATTTGTCATTCTGGCTGTATGGTACGTACTGCAAAATGAAATACTGTTCACAGTGCGCATTTTTGCTGGCTTTTGTTTGCTTAAAAAAAATAAAGGAAAGCTGCGTTCACGTAATCAGTTCCAATGACATATTTGCGGTGCTTGGTTTAATACCGTATTTACTGATGTAACCCGTGAACTCCTATTTTCGGAGGGAAAAAATTAATTTGAACCAGAATGTTTTTTTTATGTCACTGAGTTCCACTCTCTGAAACAAGTTCCGCTCAAGTTAAGCATCTTCTTTCTTCTACGTGATGCAATTTATTGGATGATCTCTTTATGACGATACTAGCAGAAATCTCCTCACCGATAGTCCTCTTTTGTTAACCCCTTAACTGTTTTTGTTGTATTATCACGCAACTTCGTCCCCGCTTCTGTTTTTGACGTAATATTACGAACACGTGGAGCTTCACGAAATATTTGTTCATCTATGAATGAGAACTTCTTTAGGTGGATGGGGAGTTTTTTCGCGTATCGTAAATATTGGGAGGTTATGAACAAACGAGTCCAAACACTTGAGATGTGGATTTCTGTCTTCCCTTCGAACGATGAAATCTTTCATTCACAAAAAAATTTCACCACTCCGAATTCCTCGAAGTGGATGAGAGAAAAGGACCAAACTTGAACTTACCTATTTTCAAGCCAGCAAACCCTCACTAGTCATTGAACTATAGTTATCAGTTAGTTGGCGTATTCCTTCTGCCTACTTTTTTGAGTTTTTGCCCGCAGCGTGGGCGTAACTTACACGTTTGCTTAGTCGCATAAATACGCATATACTTCGTAGAATTTGATGTATTTTACGAATATAAATGTAGACGCAAGTATATTGCAGAGAATTTACTATCGATACTCACAATTTATATAAGCTGTTCAGAAATCCTTGTGTAAGACGCACATCCCCTTTTTTCCCAGGCGTTTCAGGAAAAAATGTGCGCGGGGTACATGAGTAAATACGGTATCTATGGCAAAATAACATTTTAACAGTAAATAGGGGGAAATAATTTCAGTAAATCATGGCAGAAAGGAGATAATTGAGTCAAGGCAATTAAAGTGTAGAAAATAATCCTAAATTATCAAGGAAAACATAAATCTTGAGGAAAAACAAAGTGAGTCATTGTTTTGAACAAGGACAGCGTCAGAGCAATATTGCATATAAGTTTAACTTCACAACTTCTACAATCCATATAATTTTGTTAAATAAAGACAAAATAAAAAGTTCTATTGAAGCAGCCAGTGCAGTAACTGTGAAGAAACTCACATGATCACTTATTGTTAGTAATATGCTTTAAAAAATTGAGAAACTGCTAGTGCTGTGGATTTATTCTAAGTATTCTAATGAACACATGCCCCTTAGTCAAGCAATCATTTGCAGGAAAGTACTTTCCCTGTTTGAATGTGTAAAGCAAGAAGAGTGTGGAGATTCTTCAGAAACATTTCATGCCAGTTCCGGTTGGTTTCAAAATTTTAAACGCCGTGCAAATATACATAGCGTTCATTTTACAGGTGAATCAGCAAGCACTGATAAAGATGCAGTTATAAAGTTTCCTGATGAACTTCAAGCAATCATTGAAAATGGTGAATACCCCCACAAATACATACAATAAATAATTTACGCGTAGATTTGAGCGCTGCAGTGACAAAAATGTTAACTCGCAGAACCTAGCGATCTATGCATAAATGCAAGCACTGCTGCAAAAGATTTAAAATTGTATTAATATTGATTTTTAATGATAATTAATATTAAATAAATAAAAAAGTAACATTAGCGAACCTTGCAATTTCGCAAACTGATCACTACTAAGTACGTGTTATAATCGGTTTGTTTAGCGCAAAGACCGTTCGGACATAAGGGCAGTGGACATAAAGGCTGTGGACATATAAGAGTGGACATAAAGGCAGTGGACATAAAGACTGTGGACATATCATCTGGGAACCGTGTTTCCTTAGGAATTCTTATGACCCTCTTCCCTCTCCCTTCTTCTACCACCCTCCATTTTCATTTGTTGCTGCATATTTGTAATTGCTATAAAATCCCTAGTTGATTGATATCACAGTCGACTGTTTCTCCTTAGGAACTCTTACACCCCCCTTCCCTCCCCTCCTTCTACCCTCCTCCATTTTTATTTTTTGTTGCATATTCGTAATTGTTATAAAATCCTTATGTGATTGATATCATAGTCGACTGTGTTTCCTTAGGAAATATTCTTAATTGTTTTAGAAATCTTTGCTACTGCCTCCTTCAGTCAATTTACATTTACAATTTTGTCTACTTGCTCTTATGTCCACTTGCTCTTATGTCCACTTGCTCTTATGTCCACTTGCTCTTTTGTCCACTTGCTCTTATGTCCACTTGCTCTTTTGGGCAATTGCTCTTATGTCCACTTGCTCTTATGTCCACTTGCTCTTATGTCCACTTGCTCTTTTGGGCAATTGCTCTTATGTCCACTTGCTCTTATGTCCACTTGCTCTTTTGGGCAATTGCTCTTATGTCCACTTGCTCTTATGTCCACTTGCTCTTTTGTCCCTCGCTCTTATGTCGCTTGCTCTTTTGGGACTTGCTCTTTTGTCTGGCACCGGATTTTTTAAGTTTGAGTTAGAGAATGCAATACATTCTGGAAATACTGGTGGTCATATGCACTTATTCTAAGTAAGATCTGGAGAGAAATGTGGGTTATATCAGTAGGATTTATGGAAATTCCTTTATCTGTTGAAGAAGCTCTTAAAAATTATGATCAGGACATATATTTTTGAGTGAACCAACTCTGAAAAATTCTTTTATGGAACTGAGCTTAGGTAAAATGTCTTTTAAAAATAGGATGCAACCACAAATAGAGGTTTGTTGTAACTCTAGCGCTAAATCATTATATTTTGGGGTCAAGCCGGTTATTACATTATCATGAAGTTCACACAGTCTCTGCACACTTGAATCAAAACTTAACGAGCGGATATGATTGCAGTTAAGAAGTACTTTACAATGCTATGATATTTAAAAAGTAACAAATATGAAAAATGAAAAGGATGAATCTCTAACGTATTTCAATCAGAGTATTAATTTCGTATTTGATGTTGAAAATATGATTGTGTTGGTGGCCACATTTAAATGTTCTTGTGGCCGCACTTGAGAACTGCTATCTAGAGCCTAAAAGGTAGAGCGAAAATGAATAAAATCTCGTACTTAGGCATTTTATCATACTGAGCAGAGACTATTAAGAAATGGCTGACACTGCTCAATAATTAAGGGAAGTTTATTCTACGCATTTTTAACAACTTGATTTTCTCAAAAACGGCTATAACGATTTTGATAAAATTTCGTACAATTACTTGAGTATATGTCTGCAATAATACTACATATTTAATTTTTCTCAATGAATTAATATAAGGCTAGAATATTCTTGAGCAACTTTAAGAAAAATTGGATTTTCTAAAAACCATCTCATACGATTTTCATTTTCTAAAGATAACTAAATGACACATTAGTATATGAGAAAGTTTGTACAATGTATGTTGTACCGATTTTTAGGCGTGTTTCGCTTCCAGCGTGAGCGCCTATTATCGTCCGTCTGTCCGTCTGCATGTTCGTTCTCGGCTTCTACAGAACGGATTTTCATAAAATTTGATATTAAGGATGTACAATCAAATATAATAAGAAAATCGAAAAAATGAATCACGTACGTCAATCAGGGGTACCACTTTACTGGTGACAAAAATTAAATTTTCGTCATATCTCGTAAAGTATTGCTCATATCAAAATATTTTTCAAATAAAAGTTGTAGAAATAGTAAAGGTATTTCCTTTCCTATACATTTTTATTGTAGGAGTAGCCGTTATCGAGAAAATCAAACAAAAACATCTTAAATCGAGTTGAACTTAGAAAATTTCTTGCATGGTTACTTCATTGTTGCCAACATAAACAATCTCTCAAACAAACGTTTAATTTCCTTACGTGTGCATGTAATATTATTAAATAGGAAGAAAATGTATTATTTATGATGAAGAAAAGAACTTTAAAATGCTATTTCCCTTACATACAGGTATATCATTTCTTTCTAATACTCCACTGCACGAAATGCACCCATTTATGATATGCTGTACACTTTCCTAACTTGTTTAAAGTTACTAACACTGTTATAACACCATGTAATGCCATATGAGTACATATCTAGACATATTTAATGCATAAATTCAAAAATAAAATAAATGTATACTATACTAAATGACTAACCTCATTATTTAATCACTTGAAAAAGTTTGTAATTTTTGTTTATTATCGGTAATCATGAAGTTTAGTCACTTTTATTATAAAGGAGGTTTTAGCACTCAAGAAAACTCAAATTCAATTTGTAAAACATTTATTACTTTCATGTTTAATAAAAATTCAAGTGAATCACAAAAGATACTCCTCAATAACACAAAGTAAAAAGCTATTGAAAAGATCTGAATCACAAAATGCGTTTCGCCAAATAAATTACATTGGTTCCATTTGTGGCACAGCAGTCAAGAGGATATAACATGAAAGGATATATTGACGAGCCTTCGGCTCGCTTTATTTTAATGGGTAGTCGTCTCCGTGCACTACCACGCCCTTCGCCTCACCCGGAACCAAACTATCTCTCCCCGTTGTCCGGTGATTGGGTTTGTAAATGTCTAGATCAGTTTCTGTTAATGTTGTCTAAAATTTTTGAAAAATAAAACATTTAAGTTATCATGTATTTTAGTGTCTTTATTATGGAATGTAATTTGCGGGGGGATAACTGACCAATAACTTGGGGGGGAAAATTTTAGACAACATTAACAGAAACTGACTGGCCGGTCTCGACATTTACAAACCGAATCACCGGAAAACGGGGAGGGATAGTCTGATTCCTGGCGAGGTGAAGGATGCGGTAGTGCCTGGAGACGACTACCCATTAAAACAAAGTGAGCCGAAGGCTCGTCAATATATCCTTTCAATGTTATATCCTCTTGACTGTTGCACCGCAAATGGAACCAATGTAATTTGCAGGGGGATAACCGACCAGTACCCATTTCAATTTTGAAATGGAGACTTTTTTAGTATATAAATTAATTATTTCTTTTTAATGTGAATGCTGCGTGAAATATTTTATTTATAGCAACATGAACTGATTGTTGTTTGAAGTATTCATATCCATTTACATAATAAAAGGGACAACTTTAGCTTGGAACCCCTTCATAATAAAAGTGACTAAACTTCATTAGCTTGGAACTCCTTGGATAATAAAAGTGACTAAACTTCATGATTACCTTATTTTCTTTGCTGCCAACCTCTTTCCTTAATTTCTATGATGTATCATCGGACATTTACAGTGCCCATAAAGTCAGTATAATCTTGGTTTTCAAAATATCCTAGAAGTGTCTCTGCTGCCACTAGTGTTTCTTTGTTGCCCACACACAGAGTGCTTTGCAATTCATCGTTTCCTCTAAAATTTCTTCTGTAGCAGAACTAGGACTGGCAGATTAGGGTCACTTTCCCGAAAACCAATTTCCCAAATGCCGATATCCTGAATGCCACTTTCCCAAATGCATTCAGGAAAATGACTTTCAGAAAAATGGGCTATTCTGGAAAGTGGGCATCCGAGAAAGTGGCATTAGGAATTTGGGAAATTGGTTTTCAGGAAAGTGACCTTATCCCAGGACCGGCAGCGGGTTCAATTACGCTTTTCAATAACTCTTCTTCATTCAAGAATTGTTAACCAGGTTCATTCTCATCCATTCTTACCCACTATTCAATATTAGTTTTGGTATTTGTCGGTTATCCTGGACCACTTTCAATTCGTCATAATTTAATATATTTTATGTCAATATCGAGTTTCTATAAACAGAGTAAAAATTAACAGGGAGCCCAAATTAAAATCATTTAAACAATATTAAATTATTAAAGAAAGGTACTGTTGCTAACCCATGACTGATTGGCCCGTCTCTACATTTACAAACCCAATCTCTGGACAACGTGGAGGGTTTCTTTGCTTCCGGACGAGGTGAAGGATGCGGTAATGCCCGGAGACGACTACCCATTAAAACAAAGCGAGCCAAAGGCTCGTCAATATATCCTTTCAATGTTATATCCTCTTGACTGTTGCGCCGCAAATTGAGAGGATATATCGACGAGATTTCGGCTCGCTTTGTTGTAATGGGTAGTCGTCTCCGGGCGCTACCGTGCCCTTCGCCTCGCCCAGAACCAAAGAAACTCTCCACGTTGTCTGGAGATTGGGTTTGTAAATGTCGAGACCGGCCAATCAGCCATGGGTTAGCAACAGAAATATGTCTATAAATCATTTTCAAAAAGTGGTCCGGGATAACTGACAAAATAAAGTGGTCCAGGATAACCGACAAGTACCTTAGTTTTATCAACTTCTCAACATCCCTCTACATCTTTTATCAGTATTGAAATTCTTTCTTCAGTTTCTCTAAGTAACGATTCAGTTTCATGTTTCTGAATGGATTTTTCTGAAAGACTTCTTGACGTTAGAAGTTTTTACTTCATTCCAAGCATTTGAAATAGAGAAAATCGCTTAGTTCGAAAAATAAAATTTTATTTTAACATGGTTAATCCACACCTACATATTCAACACTTTACTGCATTAATAATATACTAGCTGCCCGCACAACTCTGAAATCGGAGCTCTGTTGGAGTGTTATGGTAAGAAGGCCCTTCACTGCCCAACCCTCACACTCCCAACACCTGCTGCTCTGCGTTGCTACCCACTCACTGAGGCTCGAAACCCTAATCCAGTGACCCACGTGCCCCCTTGCGCCTGACACATCTCTTTCCCCTCCACTTCCCCTCAAGCTTGGCTGAGTGAAAGTGGAGGGGAAGCTTCACTTTGGGGTGTGACGGACATTACCTTCACTTATTCAATTAATATATACGTTGATTTCTGTGAAATATAAATTTATTTATCAATTGTACAACACTGCAGTGGTAATGAAGGAAAAACCATAAATTATATATGTAATTCACTATCATAACTAGTATAAAATATGAGAAAAGCATTATATATGTGCAGCATATTGCTGTATTTTCATCCTTAAATTATCCACTTTAATAGGAAATAAATTGTATGTGTTATGATTTCTGTGTAAAACATAAAAATGTGATAATTATATGTTATAATTTTTCTAGTGATATAAATCAAACTTATTTTTTCAGAATTGCAGATTTAAAAAAAATCATGTATCTGTTTTTACAAAATATTTTCAGTCATTTGAAATAAATCATATTCATGTCATTAAAAACTATCTTTGCACTCACTTGTTTTCCTCGAAATTCTATTTGAAAATTTTTTGCAGATTCCTGAGTAACCCTGCCACCAAAATCGAGTTGATAAACCTGACTGTTCTCATTCCACATTGGAGCTTTGTTATGCATAACAAACTCTCTTCTATGGCATACTGGAGGAATAATCTCACCATTTTCACCTTTTATTTTCCCTCGCTTCAGCTGCAAAAGTAAAGGATAATTCAATGTATTAATCCATTAAAAACAGCAACTGCTTTAAAAAGATAATCTGAAAAAAAAGACATACCTTTTGCCGTAATTGAGCTTTTTGGAAACTCTCCAAATCTTTATAATTTTTGCCGTTAAATATTTCATCCCCTGAATAAATGATTTCATCATCAGAACTTTCTGTTGTTTTACTCTTTCTCTGGCGCCTGGACAGCAGTGGTGAGTTTAGCAGGTGTTTTCTTGATAGAAACATATTCTATATTAGTGAAATGATTTAAGGAACATTTTGTATTACAAATAATTTTGCATAAAAATTTAATAACAAAATATTATGCACGTATCATTGTAAGAGATTTAATGATTTTTAAAATGCTTCTATTAACTACCGTATTTACACATAAAATGCGCACCTTTTTTCCCAAAATGTCATTAAAAAGAATGGGTCTTATATGAAAATTTTTGAGCAGGTTTTATAAATTTCAAGTATCGATAGCAAATCCACTGCAATACACTTACGTCTACGTTTATACTCTCATCACTTCCAATTGCATAGTTTGCACTTTGGTTCTCATAGCGCAGTCTTTCCTGTCTTCAGTTTAAATAGCATCATGTCAGTAGTGGAAGCATAGCGATGGAAAGTAGATGTGCGTTGTAGTAGTAATGTGGCGGGAGTGAGTAGGTACGTACGTATATACCATATTTCCTGGCCCATATGACGCACTCCAATTTAAAAAGAGAAATTCAGAAAAAATATGCATGCTTTCATTTTACTTAATGTACGAGAATAAAAGCAGAAGTGATCTACGCCAAAATAATAAAATTTATTCATCGTAGAAGCATAGAAAAATGTTATCGCAGCTGCTATAGTTATCACCACAGGCGCTTACACATTAATCGGTTCCTCTATGGCAGGGGTTGCCAACCTTTTCAATGTGGCGAGCATCGAGTTGTAACCTAGAATATCAAAAGAGCACCACTACACTTCCGTAAGAATAGTCATGATAATGAATAAAATCAAATCAATGCCCCACTTATTCTTAACATTCTTGAATATGTTTATAAAGAAAGCTACAGGGCAAATTAAACAATTACTTCAAAGAAAAAGGATTTTAAGCATCGCAGAAGAACAAAGTCAGCCTGTCAAAGAGTGCAATTAACGAGGAGCTAAGCAGTGCAAGGAGCAAAATAAAAGAGCTCCTCACCGAAAATCAGGAGCTGAGAACACGAGTAGCAGAATTAGAGGCAAATAGTGCCGGAGTGGACGTTGATTACGCTGGAAGATGCCTCGACACGAGGAACGTAAATGCCGCGAGGCGGAGGGGAAGGGGGCTAGCAACGGGAAGTGAAAGCGGGCCCTCGGCCAGTGCCCAACCGAATTCCAGGAAGGACACGCAAGGACAAGAAAGAGGAAGAGAGGAGGAGGGTGACAGCAGGGCGCAAGAAGCTCAAGGCACCTCTTGCATTAGTAGCAGAAGGGTGCATCAGGCTGGGGAAGGGAGAGCCTTTCTCAGGCTTAGAGAGGAGTGACCAAAAAACGAAGGGAGGGAGGATAGTGGTCGTGAGAACGATGACCCTACGGTGAGAGTGATGGGAGATTCCATCATCCGATTTGCGGGGGAAGAATGCAGAAAGGTTGGTGCTTTATTGGAGTGCTATCCAGGAATGAGGATAGAACAATTGGAAAGGCGAATTGGGCGGTTAAGCGATGAGAGGAACGAGGAAGTGGTGTTG
Organism: Uropetala carovei; assembly: GCA_036926305.1. NCBI lineage: Eukaryota > Metazoa > Arthropoda > Insecta > Odonata > Petaluridae > Uropetala > Uropetala carovei. Next base: position 38,701 of record JAXCHB010000183.1, read on the forward strand.
ATTCATATAGGGACAAATGATATAAAAAGGGCAAAATCGGACGACCACGTAATCGGTTATGTTTGGGACCTTTGCACTGCCGCAAGAAAAAAATTTACAGCGGCAAAAATCATAGTAAGTGGAATATTAAGGAGAAGAGACATTACATGGGGCAGAGTGTTATACATAAATGAGGGAGTAGAGTGGGTTTGCCAAAAGCAGGGTCTGTATTTCGCGGATCCGAATTGCTGGATTGGGGATAGGGATCTCGGGCGTGATGGAGTGCATCTCAATAGGAGAGGCTGTATGATATTTGCTGGTCTTTTAAGGGATGTGATTAGCAATTACAAGGCGACCAATCAATCTCATGTAGAGGAGGGAAACTAAGCGGTGACATAGGAGGTGTTAATATGGGAGGGTGGGTAAATCTGAGTGGGGAGGTGACTAACGAACGTAAGCGGCATGAGGAAGCATGGAGGTCAATCGATATTCGCGGACGTGCAAATGGAACTCCAAAGAAAGAAGCAGTCTACAGAGGTGAGACTCCGGAAGGTGAGGATTGTGGGGGCTTGGTTGTCTCATCCGTCGGGAGCCAGGGAGAAGGCAGTGGAGGACGCGCAGAAGTGCAGAAGGGAATAAAAGAAGAATGAGAAGGAGACATAAAAGGACTTAAAATCAACAAACTAGAAGGTAAGGGATTAAAGATTCTCCAGGTTAATTGTCGAAGTGTTAGATGTAAACGAGATAATTTTCTGTCTTTAATTGAGGTTTGTAAACCAGATTGTATCATAGGCACAGAATCTTGGCTAAATCAAGACATATACTCAGCAGAAATTTTTCCATCAGGATTTACGGTGTATAGAAGGGACCGCGACGAAAGAGGGGGAGGAGTCTTTATTTGTATAAAAAGTGAAATTATGAGTAAGTTAGAGTGGAAAAGTGTGGAATATGAAATGTTATGTGTTAAGTTATATTATGGAAACTGTAAAAAAGGAATTGATATCATAGGTGTCTATAGGAAACCTAATAACGAAATAACTATGCTGGAGGTTCTGGCTGATAAGTGTTCGGAAAAAGTTGACAGTTATACGCTAATTGCCGGGGACCTAAACCTCCCCCACGTTCGATGGGATGGGGAAACGGAATGTGAAGGGAAATTTCAAATTATTGTTAATAGGCTAATGCAGGAGGAGGGTTTTACTCAAATAGTGGATAAACCCACAAGGGGACAAAATATTTTAGATGTTTTTCTTTTAAGACCTTGCATAAAACCAGTAAACTTCGAAATAATTCCTGGGTTAAGCGATCACTCTGCAGTAAATATTTTATTAGAAGATTTTGACACACAAGCATTTAGTGAAACGATTACTCCCATTTGGCGATACAAAAAAGGGAACGCTGAAGGTTTCAAATTATTTTTGATGGAAGCTTATCCACAGTGGGCTGGAACAGGGTCAAATATAAATGATATGTGGCTAAGATTTAAAGATATAATGTTTGAGGCACTATTGAAATTTGTTCCAAAGAAAATTATTAAAAATAATAGTGATCCTGAATACTACAATGGGAAAATTAGGAGGTTAAAACGTAAAGCTAGAAAATTTTATAATAAAATATTTTTAGGAGATGCATATCGTTGTGAGTACAAAAACATTATCAAAAATTTAAACACTGAAAAAAAGAAAGCGAGGGAAAAATATTTGCTGGGAATTCTAGATAAGAAGAATACAAATAAATTTTACAAATATATTAGAAGGAAAAAGGACAACAGGGAAGTGGTAGCCATGATTGAAGACAAAAATGGTACAATTGTTTTTGAGGATGTGGGCATAGCAAATGTCTTGAATAACTGGTATGCAAAAGTCTTTAAAGGAAGCGAGAGTGAGACTGGAAATATAAATGTCATAGAAGAAAATAAAAAATCTACACCTGATGAGGCAGGATTAAGAGTAAAAAACGTAGCCTATATTAAAGTAACAGATCGAGAAATATTCAAAATTATTTCAAAAGAAAGGTCAAATAAATCAGTAGGACCAGATAATATATCAATAGATGCTCTAAAACTAGGTCAAGAAGCAGTGATCCCATATTTTAGAACCCTTTTCAACGTGTCAATCAATAACCAGGCACTACCTTCTGATTGGAAAGAAGTTAATGTTATTCCGGTATTTAAAGGTGGAGATAAATCATAAGCAGAAAATTACAGACCAATAAGTCTAATGTCGGTAACATGTAAGGTGATGGAAAAAGCGATAGCTCAATATATCCGTAAATACTGGGATGAAAAAAATTGGCTGTTAAAAACCAAAATGGATTTAGGAAAGGGCACTCCTGTGAGATGCAACTAGTAGGCTTATATCAAGATATTGTTGAAGTCATTAATGCAGGGGAAGAAGTCGATGCAGTAATCATAGACTTTAAAAAAGCGTTTGACGTCGTATTACATGTCTGCTTATTTGAAAAAATATATAAACTAGACATAGACTGGAGAGTGAAGGGTTGGATAAAAGACTTTTTGAATGGGAGTAAGCAGAGGGTAAGAATAGAGCAAGCATATTCAGAAGACATAATTGTTACATCAGGCGTTCCTCAAGGGAGTGTTTTGGGTCCATTGCTATTCCTGACTTACATTAATGACTTACACGAAAGTATAGACTCTGACTTACGGCTATTTGCGGACGATTGTATCATATATAGAAGAATAAGAGGAAGAGAAGATAAAAATATCTTACAAGAGGATTTGGGTAAATTGGAAAACTGGATAAAAGTCAACAAGATGGACATTAACGTTAGGAAAAGTACACAAATAACTTTCACAAACAAAAAGAACACGGAATTAAGGAATTATAAATTACTCGGAGATTTGTTATTAAAGCGTGACAACATTAAATACCTGGGCCTTAACATATCGTCAAATCTAGGATGGGGCCAACATATTAAAAATGTGGTGAAAAAGGCATTTAAAAGCCTCCACTGGATAATGAGGAACCTGGGAGGAAGTAACAAGAATACCAAGGAATTGGCTTATAAAAGTATAGTGAGGCCAATACTTGAGTATTCTACGAATGTATGGGATCCCTGCGAAACCACGCATGTAAATAAAATAGAAAAGGTCCAAAGAAAAGCAGCAAGATATATTCTTAATAAATTCAAAAGAAAAGATAGTGTATCAAAGATGATAGAATTATTGGGGTGGGAATCATTACAAACAAGAAGGAAATTAAATAGGCTGAGTGGAATGTACAGGATTGTAAGTAACGAGGGGGGATGGAAAAATTTCAGTAGTAGTTTAGAAACTCCAAATTTTTTCAGTAAAAATGATCATAAATTTAAAATCAGATACAAACCTCAAAGACTAGAAGTTGTAAAAAACTCCTTTCTGAACAGAGGTATTCAAGAATGGAATGAATTACCTGGAGATATCTTTGACCCCTTTCCTAAAAACCTGAAAGACTTTAGGAAGAAGTGCAAAAAGTACCTATTTAGTCTAAAATCATGAAATGAGTTACTAAATTGACATGGTGTTAATGTATCGTTACCACCAGGCCAAGAGCCTAATTGTAGCCTGGATACGTAAATAAATAAATAAAAAAATAGGAGGAAACGGAGTAGGCTATGCGGCATGTATAATATATTAAAAAATGAGGGAGCTTGGGGTGATCTAAGAAAGGAGGCGGAAGAACCAACTTTCGTGGGGAAAAATGATCATAAATTTAAATTCAAGTGTAGAGTTCAAAAAACTAATATTAAAAAAAGTTCATATTTAAATAAGACCGTAGTCGATTGGAACGAGTTGCCTGCAGAACTATTTAAGCCCTCCCCAAGGAATGTAAATGTTTTTAAAAGTAGATGTAAGGTAATGTTAAGATAATTGTTTATGCTATACTTATTTTGTCATGTATTTGTTTTTATATTATGGTTTGGTTTTTTTTAGTATTTTATGTACGATAGTTATGTTACCACCTGGCAAATTGCCTATTTGTAACTTATATTTGATAAAATAATAATATAAAGAGCACAACGGTTAGGAACCCATACTCTATGACATACTTCATGACTTCCAGTTTAAATGATATGCAGTATGAAAACCTTTTCTCTTTTGATCCCATGGAGCACTAGAATTTGTCATTTGTCATACCATATATCGTCGAGTACTATAAGGTGATTCGAGTATAAGTCAAAATGTACTTTTTAGCCTAAAAAAGGATCTAAAATCCAAGACTCGAATATAAGTCGAAGCAAAGAAAACAAAAATAAGATAATTTTGTAATTTACAAAAAAATTAATATATATACCGGTGAACCTCTACTTACGAACATGCAAGAAACAAACAATTCATATTTACGAACATTCCACATACCAATGAATTGCCCCTCACACTTCATTTATGAACACACCCTCATGCACTTACGAAAATCGGTCACAGTAAGAACACATAAACTTGTGAACACATCATTTGCCATTTGTATTCGAAACCGTACGTGTTTATATATGTATTGTTTTTTATTACCCTTAAAATATGGAAAACAATTGTAACCGTAGTGTTCGTGAAAGTGCTAAGAGTGGTAAAAAAACGTCGAGTGCTTTCGATGGAAACTAAATTGGACATAATAGATACATCAGAAATAGGGGAGACGCTTGCTTCGATTGGTCGTGTTTATGATCTCTATCGTTCAACAATTGCAACCATTTTAAAAGACAGAGAAAAATTGGTGATCATATTCGCAATGCAGGCTCTGTTCAGTCAGTGATTATAAGTAAAAAACAAAATGCCGTAGTTGAAGAAAGGGAACGGTGTGTAACAATTTGAATTCAGGATCAAAATAAAAAAATCGGTACAACATACATTGTACAAACTTTCTCATATACTAATGCATTGTTTAGTTATCTTTAGAAAATGAAAATCATACCAGTCGGTTTTTAGAAAATACAATTTTTGTCCAAGTTGCCCAAGAATAAACTAGCCTTACAATCATTAATTGAGAAATATGAACTATACAGAATTATTGAGGATGTAAGCTTAAGTAACTGTACGAAATTTGATCAAAATCGTTAGAGCCGTTTTTGAGAAAATCGAATTATTGTTAAAGTTGCCTAGAATAAACTAGCCTTATATTCATTTTTTGGGAAATATGAACTATACAGTATTATTGAAGATGCAAACTTAAGTAACTGTACAAAATTTGATCAAAATCGTTAGAGTCGTTTTTCAGAAAACCGGATTGTTGTTAAAAATGCGTAGAATAAACTACTCTTAATTATTGAGCAATGTCAACCCTTTCTATGTATACTCTTCTCAGTATGATAAAATGCCTAAGTACGAGATTTCATTCATATTCGCTCCACCGTCTAGGCTCCAGAGCCAGTAACAGACAGACAGACGGCATTGCGAAAACCACTTTTTCGGATTCAGCGACACCTAAAACGTATATTTTTGTAAAAATCTAGAGGTCGAATTTTTTCGTGATAACAATATTTTCTCGATACTTTGTATGAGAAAGTAAAAACCAACGCTTGAGTAGTGAATTGATTCTTCTCTTCCATCCACTCATTTGGGCAGGTTTTTTTAAAGATAAAATGTAAATTTTAAGGTTTCCTTTCAAACTACGTAAGTATGGTGACACTGTATAATTTTATCATTAGCCTTCACGTTTTCCGCTAGTTTGCGTGAATTTTTCATACTAATGTGCTTCAAGTCAGTCAAATGTTGTTTTTCGACAGCCATGTTTAATTATTGACCCAGAAAAATATCCATCTAGTTTTTGACTCGAATATAAGTCGAAGGTCTGTTGTGATCGGCCTAAAAAGCAAGAAATTTCTTGAGTTATACTCGAAGATATATGGTACGCATTAAATATAACCTCATAAAGATAAATTGTACTTTATTAAAGGTGCAATGCTCACCAATTGAACATACACCAATATGAAAAACTGCCAATCACTGTGCAGGCAAAGCATGGCGTCTCCTGAGATAAGGTTATGATTCAAGTGAATGTGATAAAATGTATGCTACATTAAATTTATAGCTGCCAAGCCAATGTCAAAATCATATTACTAATACTGATACAAAGTTCGGTCATAAAGTGACCATCTTTTTTAGGCGCATTTTTATAATAATGACTTACATTTGTAACTTAAGTTTGTTTCTTGAAAAAACTTTGATACTGACTTGATAAATCTTTCTTTTCTTTTTCTCTCATTCAAAGAATTCTACAAAGTATTGGCTTATCTATACGGCCAAGCAAACGCTTACGTTTGGCACAGGTTGATTTAAGGTGAAGTATTTTGGGTGAAAGTGCATTTTATGTGCCGGTAAATATGGTAACCATTTCTGTAAACATATTATCTTGCCATGAATGTTGGAAAGAGATTGCGCTCGTTTATCCTTGGGGAGAAACTGAAAATTATAAGAGCGGTAGAAGAAATAGGAAAGCATACAATAGGGTGAAAATACGATGCACCAGAATCATGCATCAGGGATTGGGAGAAGAAAAAGGATAAATTACCCTCATGTAACTGCAACAGAAGAGCATTTTGAGAGAAAAGTATCCAAACATAGAATTCAGACATGGTGTCTCGACAGAAATGTGTCAGCTGAAAGCAATGTAAATTAGAAGAGAATTGAGTGTGAGCTCTGTGGAATTTAAGGCAAGCAAAGGATTGCTGCAATGATTTTACATGAGAAAAGACCTCTCTATCAGGAGGAGGACAACAATTTCGCAGCATCAACCTAATGCATATGAAGAGAAGTTGATCAGCTTTTAAAGGTATGTACATAATTGGGCTGGGGTAACAACATCCTTATTTAATGAGACAAAATACTTTGAGATGCCATAGGAAAATGACAGTGAGTGCAATTGGAGCAAAAGCTGCTCAAGTGCAAAGTAGTGGTTGTGAAAAACAACAATGCAGCATTATGTTGGCAGTGCTGGCAGATGGAAAAAAGTTTCCACCTTACATAATTTATCAAGCAGAAATACCTTCACAAAAATTAGATGATTTCAGTCGGAATTGTGGTAAGGGTACAAGAAAAAGGTTGGATGGACAATGGAATGGTCTCAGAATGGATTAAGTGTGTGTGGGAACATCGTCCTGGTGCCTTACTGAAGTTACACAACATGTTAGTGGTAAAGTTTTCGCAGCCATGTTACAGAAGCAGTGAAAAAAAGATTGAGAGAAGGAAAGACTGACCAGGTGACTATACCAGCTGACATGAAGTCTGTTACAGCCACTACATGTTTATATCGTCCCTTTAAGATGCACAATGAAGAGACAGTACACAGAGTGGCTGGTGAGTTGCATACACGAAACTATGCCAGCAGGAAGAATAAAGAAACCAGGTCTGTGAATGGATCCTGGTATATGAGAATATATGGCATATAAATATAAATCAATGTAAAACCTTTTAATTTTCTGAGAGAGATATCAAAACATTCACCTACATCAATAATGTACTTATCCAAATGATATAAAATTACTTCTTAGGAAGTCAACATAATCAATTATTATTTTATTATTAACCCTTAACTGGTGAGGTGTGGTCCCTGGGACCCCTGACCATATGTTTTCATCCCTCAGTCCCCACCACTCTCAACCACGACCTTGAGCTCTGGAGTACCTTCTAGTTAGTCAGTCCATGTTTGCCAGCCGTGGTGTTTGTTTGCTAGTGCCAATAGGTACTCGATCTGTCATGATGACACCTACATGATCATATGCGAAGATCATCATCTGCTTCACTCTAGAAACTTCCCGCCGGAATTTTTTGGGCCTTGGAGAGGACTGGCACTGCCACTCACGGGACTGTGACTTCAGTTCCGGTTCAAAGTACCTGATCCACGTTTCATCTATAGCGACAATGCGATGCAAAAAGTCCTCTCCTTCAATCTGAAATCTGTTCAACAGCTGCTGTGCATTAGCAGCACAATTCTGCTTCTGTTCGTCAGTCAACTGATGAGGGACCCACCTGGCAGACACTTTGCGTTTTTTTAAAGTGTCAGTCAAAATGCGATATGCGGAGGCAGCTGAGATTCCAAGATGAACTGCAATCTCCTCACATGTCACTCGACGGTCGTCTTCAATGAACTGAGCGAGAAGATGGACAGTTCTGGCGTCTGTAGCAGTCTTCGGTCTCCCTGACTTAGGGTCATCCTGTGTGTTTACACGTCATGCACTAAAACATGCTGCCCAGCGAGAAACTGCTTCGGTCGACTGTCTGTTCACCACACACTTCCAACAATGCAGAATGAATGTCTGTTGGATTTTTACCAAGTAAAGTTTCAGTCTTGATGTAAGAGCGCTGATCCTCACAAGTCACGGTACCTGACGCCTCTGCATGCGCCATTTTGAACACCAACTGCTCCGCGATGCAATATGATATGACAAGAAACAAAGCACCAGTGTCTGCCTCAAATACCAGGCTACAACTGGTGAAAGACTTGTGAGTATTGCATCATCCATGCGATGGTGGTGCCATCTTGTGCATTTCTTTTGAAATGACCCTCATAGAAACATAACAGCTGATAATTGGTACTCTTCAATAGAATTGGTTGAGATTCTAAAAAAGCAAGGCCTCATGTTTTCAGGGACACTGAAGAAGAACAAGAGACAGATTCCTAATGAATTTTTGCCGAGTAAATCAAGAGTTATTGGATCAGCCCTGTATGGCTTCACAAAAAATATGACTTTGCTGTCCCTTGCCCCAAAAAAAAAAAAATCCGTAATATTGATTTCTTTGATGCATCATACTGCCACTGAGGATCCTACAACTGGGAAACCAGAAATGATATCGTACTACAATTGTACCAAAGGAGGTGTTGACAGTCTGGACCAAAAATGCAGTTTATACTCTTCTGGTCGAAGAACCAACAGGTGGTCCATGGCTGTGTTTTTTTTAGAATAGTAGATATGTCAGCCGTTAATGTGTTCACTATTTACAAATCCACTGTTAAACAAAACAGTAATACACGACTTCAATTCATGAAATCATTGGCTAGAAACCTCGTCGAACCACATATGAAAATTCGGCTAGCTAATATGCGGATTCATAGAAGCTTGAGGATGTCAACAAAAGCAATTTTGGGATTACAGGAGGAGCCTCAAAGTGAACCTGAAGAAACCCTCACCAGGGAAAATAGAGAGACCTGTTACTTGTGCCCTGCGAAAAAAAGGAAAAAGACTGTCTATGTTTGTTGCCGTTGTAAGAGGCCCATTTGCCTTCAGTGCAGCAAAAAGATGTGTACAGACTGCCAACGCAGGAGTGATGAATAGCACTTTGCATATTGCAATTTTTTATATTTTTTTATATGATATCAAAAATATTTTTCTTTCTTGTTTATTATAGTATTAAAAGCAGAAAATCACTGTGTTATTAAGTTCATTCTGAAACACCTAAAACTTTTTTAAAAGCATAAAAACCTTTGATAAGTTTGCCAAGAAATGGTTTAATGAAAACATTAAAGTTCTGTAATTATGTAATTTTTTAATATTTAATTTGTTGAATTTGTCTTACTATTTTCATTCCAATGAAAGAGAATTGCCCCTCGGATTATGGCTTTTATCACCCTGGGGGTCAAATTTTAAATTTAAATATCGTGGCCCGTAGGACCCCACCTCACCAGTTATGTTCTAAAAATCCACCTCACCAACTAAGGGTTAAAATTAAGTTATGATTTTAACAAATTTTGTTATATTTAATTTCCATGTCATAGGTTCATTGTTAGTCAATACATACAGTGTTTATAATTATAACTGACAATTTTTAAATGTTAATAAAATTATAACTATGTAAGATACAAAAACTTAGTAAATGATGTCGAAAAATTTACTAATGAAGATTTTATTTATGTTATTGTCATTATTTGCATTATTTCCATTGTTCCAATAGTTGTCAAATATAGTTCATATTTTCATTATATTTACAGTTTTAAGGTTAAAGAAGTAAACTGTATTTTGTAGTTGGCTGAATAAAAATCTGCTACATGCCTAAGAAGAATGTTTAGATAGCTTTTTTACAAATAATTACCATGCAACATGTGCAGCACACTCTGTTAGCCTAAAAAATAATCTACCTAGTGCACACTGGGCACATTTAGCTTCAAAGCAATTACAGTAAAAACCCATTCTAACGGCACCCATGGGACCAAAGTAGGGCTGCCACCTTTCGAGGATTCCAAAACCGGAGATATGACCTTATAAGGATTCCAAAACCGGAGATATGAGCAAAAAAATTATATTAAGTATTTACATGAAAAAAAATGCTCATGCCACAATGTATGGTTCTTCAATGGTATTACAACAATGTATAACATTGTATCGCACATCTGTTTTCGGCTTGTGAAATCCAACGTGGAGTCTTCAAGATACGCACAAAAAAAGATTCATTGGAACGACTTATAGATGAGCGAAATTTAGAAGAGGTCATAATGTAATAATATGGGATGCACTTTGTCACAAAGTCCGTCCCGTATTGATTTCACACAGGATAATGGGTATTTGAGGAAAATTGGACGAAAAATATCCCGTAACCGGAGACTGGTTATTAAAACCAGAGACGAACTGCGAAAACCGGAATCTGGAGAGGTGGCAGCCGCAGACCAAAGTCGTGCTGCTAAAGTGAATATGCCGATATAACAAATGGTGCAGACAAATCATATTCCAATTACATTGAGGGCATATTTGCTATCTTTCAAGGATCTTCTACCCTAGAAGATATTGCATATATTGTTCTTCGTAATCTAATGCACTATTTTTTGTATGAATTATCACCGTGTAACTTATAATTTTATTAAATTTGTAATGCTCATTCTGAGAATCATATAAGCCCCCATCAAGAATAACATCACTACTTAAAGCATCATTTATTATTCACAACAGATTATTTTGTCTTTTTCATTACAAGTAACTATCAACAGTTCGTAACTTCACGAATTTCTAATTTCATTTGTTGAAACGGCTTGCAAATTACCCTGCCCACATCCCGATGCAATTTCTGATCTTCTTTTGTTGTTCATTGATAGGATTTGAAATGGTATCGTGGGTACAATTTGTTGATTTCCTATTGCCTATCTTGTCTAAATTTGCATGGGGTAGTTTGAAAAATAAACTTTTTTAAACTCTTCTTACAACTAACCGAAACATTTTTTTGTAACTCTCGTACCAACCCAACCATTTTTTTGAAACTCTGATGTTGGCTGGATAATTCACAAGCTCAGCAAAAAACAAAAGAAAATTGGAAATCACATCAGGAAAGATGGCTGGGTAATTAGCAAGCTTAGTCCATTTGGAACAGTGCATTTTCTGGTAAAAGTATTTTACCTTTTCAATTAATAGTGGACCTGTGATTGGGAAACCTTCAGAATACTTCACTTTAAACCACTCGTATAATACTGCATCCAACTGTTTTAGCTTTGGCTTTCTTAAATTTTTACATTTTAGGGTATTTTCATTTGTCTCAGAGTCAGCAGAAATTTTAAAAGTTGCTATTTTCTTGCTTTACTGTAAAATATCATAGATGACCTTATATTGTACTCATTCATTAATACACGCTATTTACTCCATTATCCAGACGTTGGTAAATGTAAATTTTCTGTCATAAAGTAAGAACCATTCGCTTCCGTTGTTGTCTACTACTGCTGCTACTACTCATGTTCTTTAGGGTATCGTAAAATGTTTATAAAATAACTTTAATGACATTATTATTACGCATTATGTCACTAATGCTGACACCTTGAAACAGAAGACGCACTACTACAATATGTGGTTAAGGTTACGGAAGATCAGTCATGACTGTGGCAACATCTGTTAGACAAATGGAAAATGTAATTTCACCGAAGATTTCCATTTGTCTAACACGTTGTCACAGCCATGACTGATCTTCCATAATCTTAACCACATTGTAGTAGTTAGAGCGAGTTTGCCAGTAGAATGGGAACCATTAAAATGAGCTTTTACACTATTAGGTGTTATTCACCAGCAAAGCGATAGTAATGGAACGCCTTATGGGCATGTCTCGTCCGTCCATCCATAAATCGCCACTTTCATCTCCTAAACTACTGGATGGGTTTTTATTGATCCTTATTAAAATTTATCACCGAATCACAATTTTGAACAGTACATTTCAATTAGAGTTTCCATTTCATACAAACATTTAAATGAACTTATACTCATATCTTGTTAAATAGCATCTGTCAAGTGACAATTAAATACCGTATTTTCCTCCCCATAGCTCTTATATGATCTGTAAAGTATTGATTACAAATTTGTTCAGAGAGAGTACAGCATTTTCCATAGAAAATCTGTGAAACCTCATAATAAATACTTATAGTTTCAGAGATAAAAATTTGTTAACCACCTAACATTTTGACACTGTTTTCCATCCCATAAAGAACACAGCAATCTCTGTGTATTCCATTTATACAGTATAATTTTGCTTCTTGTTTATATTTTAGATCAGGGGTTCCCAAACTGGTGCTCTCAGGCACCGATGTGCTCTTTGGAAACTTGGTGGTGCTCTTTGACCGGTTGACTGTACTCTTCTACGGTGCTTAAAATTCCATTTCTTAGAAACAATAATTTAATTTGCTAGGTTGATTTCTTTCCAAATCACTGAGTCCCATCTTGGATTGGATTCGGTGATTAACAGACTCGGGTAGTGATGCATGTTTTAACATGTATGGGCCTGAATTGACCCCCAGCCCTCAGTTGTCACAGTGTTCCAGATTCAACCTACTTGAATTATTCTATCACTCAGTGCAATGGAAACTGATAGGGAGTTTTGAGAGTAATTTTTGGATATTTTTAGGTTACATTCATGGCTGTGTGATACTAAATTCAATGATTATTCCAATAAGCAAGGTAAGGCCAATGCCTATTCCCAACTTTTGACAATGTTAGGAAAGATTTCCAACTGCAAATAGTGATTTTGTTCTCTGCGAGTTCCTCGTAAGTGGCTGTGCATGTATTTTGGGTATAATCTTATCCAGCAACTGATGTGAGAGTTCTGTGGAAATTTTCAATTCTTCATAAGAATTTTCAATAGCCAAATAACATAATATGACTGAAAGCTTTTCTTCTGCACTAAGGGAACATCCATAAATTACGTCATGTAAAAAATTGAATTCTTTAGCCCCCCTCCTCACATATCATCACAAAAATTTAAAGCACCCCTTAAAATTGTCATAATTGTTTCAACACCTCTTCCATATAATTAAATACAGGATTTAGTTTTTACTCACAAATCATTAATTAAGATTTTATTTTACTATGTTACACATAAATTACACTTATTTTTTAATTACTTTTACTTAAATTCAACAAGGATACATGAATTAAACTGAAGTAAATTAAATTATATTTTTCCAAAGGAAAATAGTTAAGTTTAAAATGCTCAAAAATTAAATTCTAGTAACAAATACGTTTTTGATATTTTTTCAACAAAACAAAAGATGCCACGTTATCAAAAAACCTTCTTTTCATCACGATCCATCACATAACCGTATCCCTTGTCAGAGGTTTTTTCCTCGATTCTCAGGCAGATCAAACCAAGCAATTGTGCACAACCCTCTATCCAAACACAAACAGTTTATATATAATCATTGGGTTACGATTCTCTCTTTACAAATTTGCAGAGTAGCTTTATCCAATGGGCAATGTGGGCAGCTGCCCAGGGCCCTCTTGATTTTAGGGGCACCCACCACATAAGCATTGGTATCATGTGCTTAACCCTTAAACTGCAAAACAAACATTTTATACCTCACACTCATACATGGAGCATTTTTTACGTAAACAAATTACATTTTAAATCATGCTTTTTAAAATGGTGTCCCTCTGATTCAACTTTACTTATTTATACTTGTTAAGCATTCTAGTTTCAATAAACAATTATCATCATGATATGATGTGGGAAACATAAACCAATGTAATTAATAATGAATTAGACAAAAGATGTTAGATTTATGATGTGCAACCTATGTGTGTATAGAAGTTTCACGCCGTGTGTTTAAAATTGTTTTATAAATTAAACAACAAATAGTTCTTTTTTTATTAAAAAAAGAGAGAAGGGGCCCCAAGATCATACTTTGCCCAGGGCCCACCATTTCCTTAAAGTGGCTCTGCAAATTTGCCATGGAGAGCTTACTTCTATCAAGAAGCCACTGCTTCGACCACTTTCCTTTCGCTTTCCTTTTCTTTTTCAAGCAAAGTGATATTGCCACACCAAGCAAAATCACAACAGAATTTGGGAAATTTGAAGGCATTTTCACTGACAACGTAAAAGTGAACTAGTGAAGTTGCAACTCAAACATCACTGCCTGCGTCGACATGTGTGGAACTCATGAGATTGATGTAAGTTTCATTGATGCAGCATTGTGATTCCTGCATTAGTGCATGTATCAACGTGCAGGGTTGCTTTATCCAATGGGCAAAATGGGCAGCTGCCCAGGGCCCCATGATTTTAGAGCCTCCTGCTGCATGAGCATCGGTACCATATGCTTAACATTTAGACAGCAAAAGAAAGATTTAATACTGCTCACTCATACACAGCATATTTTTTATGTAAACAAATTTCATTTTAAATCATGCTTTTTTGATATTAAAATTTGATCCAATTTTACTTATTTATACTCATCAAGTATTCTAGTTTCAATAAACAAACGATTATGATCAAAATATGATGTGGGTAACATAAACCAATGCAAATAAATATGAAATATGCAAAAGACATTAGATTTATGGTGTGCAACACTTTTGTGTGTATAGAGATTTTGTACCATCTGTTTAAAATCATTTTATAAACTAAACAAGGAAATGGTTCTTTTTTAAAATCATACATTACCCAGGGCCTATCACTGCCTTAAAGCAGCCCTGTCAACATGTGATCTTTGTTCATCAAATGCCCATCACGCAAATGTTTGCCATAGAATCATATCTACTCTTATTATGTAACATTTTACCCCATTTATGCCTTGTATCCTATATATAGTGCACTAATGAATGTTTGCCCGCTGGGGTTTACTTTTACAGCAAATAGATGGTGCATGTTTCTTTTTATAGTTGGATGGTTTATAATTCATACAGCAGTGTTGTTTCATCTGCACTGTTGGTAGGTTGTGCACTGTTACACCTTAAAGTTACAGAATTTGACATTTTCGCTTAAGCGGATATCATGAACTTATGTAATATATATCAGGAATTGTTTTCCATTTATTGTTAGATAATCTAGAGAGATGTTATTTCTCAGTACTAATGCAAATGAAAAAATATATTAGCTCGCTTGTAATTCGTCTACAAATCATGCTGTCCTACATATAGGACGCCAGGCATTAATTTGGAAATATGTGAGAAAGTGTCTTTTATTTTTGCATAACACGCAATGCTTTCCTGACAAATTTTAGTAGTTTCTAATCATCTTTTGTATCTAAATTCTTCATAATTCTTGTCAAACATGAATTTTCAATGTATTCTAATTTTTTTTAGTGATTTTGCATCTCAATCATTTTACAAACCTTCATTACACCCTCGACGGATGGTTGAAGTTGTGAATGCTGTTGAAAATGAACCAAATCAGCATGGCAACACATATCCACTAGAAAATTTTATGAGTGACACTACTGACGAATTTGGATATTTAGTTTGGTTTGAACCATTTCAAGGGAAATCAAGCGAGAAAGCAAGAAATGATTTTATCTTGGTTTAGGAAGAAATTTAGCGGTGAAGTTTGCTAATGTTCTTCTGGATCGTCGTGAACACCTCTACCATTTATGTTTTGACAACTACTTCACCAGTGTAAAACTGATGTCAGTTTTGAGGAGCAAAGGAACAGGAACAGTTAGTGATAATAGGACTGAAAATTGCCCGTTCATAATGCAAAGGAACTGAAAAAAATTGAGAGGGTCATTCGATTTTAGATTGGATGAAAATGATGAGATAATTGTGTGTCGTTGGCATGATAATAATATTGTCAACCTTAGCTCCAATGCTGTAGGCATAGAACCAGTAAATCAAGCAACCCGTCATTCTTCTGAAGCCAAAACAAAAGTTCAGATACAGCAGACGTCAATAGTATAATGAGTGAATGGAAGGTGTGGACAGTATGTATCAAAATATATCCAAGTCCAGAGTGAGAAAAGGGCCAAGAAGTTTGGTAAGCTATATTATCGATGCAGCTGTGAACAATGTATGGCTACTACACAAAATCTGTAGCAAGAATACCACCTTTTCAGATCTCTTAGGTTTCCGAAGATGTATTTTTCACTTCTATTTGGTATATTATGCTAATCCACCATGCCAAGGGAAAAGAGGTCAAGTAGATTCAACATGACTACCCATTGGGTATTACCATAAGAAAGTGAAGCGTTTCAAAGATTATCATACCAAATAGTGCCATGAAAGAACATATACAAATAACAGGAATTTGATAATATTTTGTATGCTTAATGCCTAATGACCTACCATATATTCCGGTGTATAAGTTGACCTGGCATATAAGTCATCCCCTGCTTTTTTTAACTGCTTAAGATGTTTGAACGAGATAGTCTCGTCCGCGGCAGTTAGGTCAATTTTTTTTATCCCGAGATGGTCTCGTCCATGGTAGTCCGGTCTATTTTTTATCCCAAGAAGGTCTTGTTCACAGCGTTCGTTGTATTTTTTTTATCCCGAGATGGTCTCGTTCATTGGTCGGCTCTACTATTTTCACCCCGAGACAGTCTCCTTCACGGCGGTCAGGTCTACTATGTTTATCCTGAAAAAGGCCCATCTGCGCAGGTGGCATAACAGTTTATCTAGGGTTGGAACAAGATTTTCTCCCTGCAAAACTGTGTTTTGCGTTATCTGTTGAATTTTTTTTGTTTGATATCTTTTGGACTTTTAAAAATTTTTTCTACTTTTTTCGCATCCTTATTTTTGCAGAATTGATTTTCTATTTGTGAAGGACCAACTTTCAAAATTATTTAGTTTTTTTCGTACCCTTATTATTTTGAAATGGACAGCGAAAGTGACAGTGAGTGGTTAGATGTCGAAGACATTAGTGTTTCTTGAAGTGAAACTACTGTATCAAAACAGAGTTCCATTTCTGATAATGATGAAAATGTAGCTGAATCATCAAATGTACCAGAATGGACCCGCATCAACAATACCACGGATCTTCCTCCCCCTCCTTCAGCATTTCAGTTTAGTGGAGAGTCATCCATAAATGCGGAAATAGAGTCCTATACTTTACAGTTTTTCAATTTCTTTTTTGATGATTCTTTGGTGAACATCATTGTGGAGCAAAGTAATTTGTATGCCAATCAGCGTCACAGGTAGAGGCGTGCAGATTTCGTATAACGCTCGCTCGCGCTTGGTCGGGGCGTGTTTGACGCTCGTGTTACAGTTGTGAAGATCATTTGACAGGTAGACGGCCATCGAGCAGCGAGGCGAGCGGACGAGGGTGGAAGCGCTCGCATGCGCTCGTCCCACCCGTGGCTGCCTGGCCCGATGTTTAGTCATTCCGCGACTGCCATACTCGACTGCTGATAGAAAGCATACGGGAGGCCAGACGTCAATCAGAAGAGAAAAATGGATGGAGAGGTGGAGAGGATTGAGGCAGTGGAAGGTTTATCTAATGAAAAGGGGAAGGTTTGCTCTAGGCTCAATAATGGTTCATATATAACTGTGCCTAAAGAGAGCGGGAAAAGTGAAGTCTGGTGTTTATTTTCTCTCGTTTGTGATGCTGTGACCAAAGAATGCGTCGGATTCGCTCTATGCAAAGAGTGCGGCAACATTTCTACCTACAAGTCAGGCGTCACTAGCCAATTATACAGGCACATGAAAAGTTGCAAAGGGCGAAACGACCCGGCGAACCAGACTAAACGAGGACAGAGACCTGTACCTAAAGAGGTACTTGACAGGCTTACGCAAAAATGTGTTGGGATGTGCTGTAAAGACTTACGCGCATTTAATATTGTATGTGGGGAAGGTTTTGTGGAGATGGCGCAGGAGCTTATTAATATCGGTGCCAAGTACGGGACGGTGGATGCTCGAGATTCTTTGCCGCATCGCACAACTGTTGTGCGTCACGTGCAGGGAGAGGCAGACCGTGTCCGGTCACAGATCATTCCGAAGATTCAGTCAGCTCTTAAGGAGAGTGAATGTGCATTCACGACTGATATGTGGACCGAACGTTATAAGAATCGCCACTACCTTACTATCACAGCCCAATTCTTAGTGGATAATAATATTATTAACAGTACTTTGATCATGTCCGTCTTCCCCGATGTACTTAAGAGTGGCACAAACATCAGAGCTGAAACGGAGGAAAAATTGGCTGAATTAGACTTGGACGTGACGCCGGTGCGCCGAGCGTTCTTCGTTACGGATCAAGGGTCAAATATGATCAAAGCGTTCGAAAACTACGATCGGCTTCCATGTGCTGGTCACGTTATAAACACCTCTCCGCAACATACATTTGATCCCTTAAAATTCCTTGAACTTGAAGCGCCCGAAGTTCTAGCTTCCATCAAGGCTTGCAGGAAGATTGTAACATTTCTAAAGGCATCGGGTCTCGTTACAAAGCTTGAGAAAACCGTACTCCTGGATGTAGACACGCGTTGGGTTAGTGTACTGTCACTTTTGGACAGCGTGCATTGCCAAATTGATAGCATCAAGACCATTCTGAAAGAGAAGAACAAAGACGATCTCTTTATTCAGTATGATCATGACTTAGTCGGTGACCTAGTCACATTTCTACGCCCATTTAAAGAGGCTAGCGTGGACCTAGAGGGAGAAAAATTTCCCACTTTGCACCTTGTGCTATTATGGTACTATCAGCTCCAAAAGCACTGCATTATCACAGGATACGAGAACCAGGTGAGTGATTTATGATTTGGATTTTTGTCATACAGGTACGAGTGATCTAACAACATGAAAGTACCTTTTTCCACTTTACTAACTCTTTTTAGGCTATGACGAAGATCAAGGTCAGGGCGAAGAAATATTTGAGCGAAAAATTAGAACTGAAGCCAATACACTTTGCCGCCACCTTTTTATGCCCTCCCTATAGGCAATTAAAGCTTCTGACGGAGAAGGAGAGGAATGACACCCATCGATTCATTAGAGAAATGTGCGAGAGTGTGAAAGGTAAGTCGTCAGCAGAAACAAATACGTTCTGGTAGAAGAGGCCGTACCGTGTCTTACATATGTATTACGGACTTGGTCCACTATGTTACACGCCCCCTCCCACTTTTAACGCGTTTTTGTAACGTCTGCATGTATAGAAATCAGATTTGAACGCAGTATCCCTTTCCACTCATTGCTCTATGTTATCGTACGCCCATCACAGGATGATAATTAAAATGATGTGAAATAAAAAATAAGAATACATAAGTATATAATAGTTCATTGTCTAACGAACTAATTTTTCCCTATATAGCGGAACGAACGGAAGAAATTGAAGTTGGAGCATTGGAAGTCCCGCCCAAAAAATCAAAATTTGAGGACTGGAGCTCCGACGACGATGCGACAGATGGAAGCGGGGTTTCTCTAGATGAAATAGAGCAATACATTGCCCTCTCCAAATCAGAGTGCAGGAATGTAGGGAAAGAAAATCTTCTGAGTTGGTGGGATGCCAAGAGGGAGTTTTTCCCTCTCCTCTGCAAGGTAGCTAGGAGATTTCTTGTTGTGCCCGCAACCAGTGCCGCATCTGAGCGGAGCTTCAGTAGAGCAGGACTTCTTGTCACCAGTAGGAGATCTGGTATTTCCCCGGAAATGCTGAACGATATCTGCTTCTTAAAGAGTAATTATGTGCGTACCGACTATTCCCGATAAGGGAATCATTAAGAACCTAGTATCCCGATTAACTCTACGCATATAATTTGCAATGCCTTAAGAGATCTCGGCATTTGTTTCAGAATACTGTACAATTAACTCCTACTATTTTTCAGGACAGCTAAGTATGAACCAGGATGAGAAGTAGGAACAGGATGTCGCACCACCGAAACGATGAGAATAAAATTTTATAATGTAATGGTATCCATTCAAAAATTAATAAAGAGATGTATTCCAGAATGATACAATGCCCATTGCAATAAATCAAAATATGAAGCCCTGAACAATACATACACATACTGCCGATCGTCATGGGAAAGACTAGCAGTAAGAAGTGCTGAGCGATTTTGCGATACGTCGCATACGATGTCATTGAGACGACAATGTCGCACTTGCGATGTTGCGTTTATGCAGTAGCGCGATATATAGTGATGTCCGATGTGCGACCTACCCACTACCGACAAGGCACTAAAGACACCCGAACGCCCGAGCGTACTCGAGCGAACGACCGCTCGCGCTCGTCCGCTCGCCGCTCGACCGCTCGTTGCTCGAGCGAGCCTTTTACGAAATCTGCATGCCTCTAGTCACAGGACACAACCAAGTACCTCTCAAGGTGGAAGTCAGTGGAGTCCAACAACATCAGACAAGCTACGTATTGTTTTTGCTATTGCAATGGCACAAAGCATAGTGATAAAACCAGAGGAAAAGTTGTATTGGTCCAAGCATCCTGTGATATATATATATATATATATATATATATATATATATATATATATATATATATATATATATATATATATATATATATATGGTTTATATCAACAATACTTTGGAAACAATGAAACGATTTATCCAATCACAATTCGTGGAAAATCCACATCCAACTAGGGATCCTGTGATGCTTCCCTGTCATGTTAAGCTGATTTTCATTTTTTTTAAATAATTCATTTGATCAGAAACATTTTTTTTACAAAAGATATTACAATGAAGTAGCAATCTTTACAGTGTGGGCATTCTGTATTTAAAGGACCAAGGCAATGAGCACTAGGACAAATGTTGCTTGGAGATCCTTTTACAGCAGATTTATAATGAGAGTCACTCACTTATACTCAGCGATAATTTTCTCTTCTTACTTGGTTGATTTACTCTTGATTTTCAGAATAACGAATCTTTTTTTGCTCGCAAAGTTTTTCCTTATTTTTTTCCCTATAAGCTTTCGTATACGCCCTTCCCTCGCCAACCACGGTGGTTACGTTCCTGAAAAGTACCACGGTTGGTAAAACCATGGTTGGTAAAACCGCGGTTGGTAAATACTTAAGTATATTGGAAATTGGGGGTTAGGTTCTACGGTTTTTATTACTATACCATATATATTATTGATCACTTACATTACTCGCTTATTTCTCACTTAAATACATTATATAAATATTACGAATACAATAACATGCTGTTTTTTCCTTACGAGCTCTCTGGTTTGGCATAGTCGAAACTCCCGTAGATGAAAAATGTGACGAGAAACAATCACCACCATCTATGTGCTACTTGTGGTACTAAATGCGAGAAATAGCTTTCCGCTGCATTCCATCGTTCGGAACTACATATTCTACCCCAGAATGAATTCTTTTTTTAAGAATTTCTTCAAACGTATCACACTATGCATAAGCCAAACTACTGAGTAAAACAATTACTGACTGAAGGATTACAAACGCCCCGTAGGTAACGGAGAAATTACGTGCATACTACGACGTACATCACATCATTTTATACAATTTACTACGGTCTTCTAATCTTACCCAGCGTTTTTTGCATTTAAACAAATATTATTACGCACAAATTCAGAAAAATATAAAACGTTTAATTTATTTAGTATGCTGATATGAATAAAACACAACAACACGTCGTGTGGACTTGCGGTGTGCGAAAAGCATGCGTATGCTGATGTGAATAATACACAACTGATCGCCTCGTATGGAATGTAGAGACTAGTGGCGGGCGAAAAGCGTAATCGTACATTAAGGCAACAAAGTAATAGCAAGCAAGTTAGAACAACAACATAGCCTTTGTGAGTGAGCGCAGATGACAGCAAAGTCATATGATGCGCGGGATTATCATGTTGAATGCAGTGACTTGTGGCGTGCAAAAAGGATACGTAATCGTGTCAGTACGGCAACAATGTAATACTGAGCAAGTTAAAACGACAACAAAGTCTTTGTGAGTGAGTTAAGATGACAACAAAGTCATAAGATGCGAGGTATTTAAAAGTTTTCTTGGTCCAAACTGTGGATATGCAAGGGAAATGTCCGCGGTTGGGAAGAGTGTGACAATATGTGGACCGCGTATAGTCGAGGGCCGCGGTTAATAAACCCGTGGTTGGAGAGGGAAGGGTGTATTCCTTTTTTTTCCTGTGTTCATCATAAATTCTTTCTTGAACAAATTATCAACAGGTTTTCTCTCTTATTTATTGTTAACCTGTATGGGGATTTAGGTTAAGTTTAATTTAATTTTTTAATTTTCCAAGTGATGTGATAAATACAATTATAATTCAGCTTTCAAATGATGAGAAAAGATTCAAATCATTATGTAATAACTATTTACGTACATACGTATTAATATTGATGCTACTACAACAATAATTTCAAAGCTTAAACAAAAGTGCAAAGCGAATATCGCTATTCTTCCATCAATTTGAAGGCTTAGTCAGCGCTAATTGAATCGGAGGCAACAATGAATCGCCTTGGCAACGTCCGGAAATAGTACGAAAATGAATGCGTGTTTCTGAAAACTTCGACCAGGTAACATGTTACTATCACAGGAATAAGTTTTAGCTGTCAAATAAAGCAAAAACTAAGAAAATCGGTCCATATTTAGGTATTTTGATGAATGAAGGAAAAAAACCTTACACAAATCGATAGTACAGTAATACCTCACTTTACGCTGAGTTTAGATTCCAAGGAGGCACTGTCGCAAAGTGAAGCAGTGCAGATTGAGGTAAAATTATAATGTGTTTAAATGAGATAGGTTCCTAGAATACGAATAGTGACCGCTAAAAGTACTTTTTGGTAATTTAAATGCTGAAAATGAAATATTAATATTTTTTATGCAAGTAATCAATTACAGTACAGTAAATAATAATAATAAAACAGCAATAATAAAATAAAAATTTCACTTTGGTCCTTCGGAGCCACTGCTGAAGCGACAACGCAACTGTCTGGCCCCTACGTTTATGTTCTTCGACAGTGGCGTTCTGGGGCGGCGTTAATGAGACGGGCCTGGCGAAGGCTCGTCTGGGTCAATAGCTTCTGTGAGTTCAGGTTCCTTCTTTTTGAAAAACTGCAGCAATGATGTCTGGGATTAGGAGAGGCACCTGCGTAATCCTGCGTTTCTCAGAACATTTTCGCCGTAAATTTCTCGACAAAAAGTGAGTGAATACTGTAAACGTCTAATGTTGCGAAACGAAAAGAAAATTTTATCGTTTAGCTTCCATCATTCTCATTAATAGGATATTTGATGACAGCATGGAGATGAGGATTTCATTCACTTTTGCTGTGCAACCAATAAAATTCGGTAATTCTGTATTTTAGCACGCTAAATTATTCTACCAATGTTCATGGTGCTAAATTAGGCAGACAGTCTCAAATATACAAAAGAACTCGTAATTTAATAACTATAAATTTATCGCAAAAGAACGGAATTTACAAAATAACTACAAATTTAATAAATGTATTGCAAAAGAAAGGAAAATAAGTAAATTACATGTTTAACATGGGAGATTTTGAAATGTGGGCAAAAAAAGAAGAACGGAATAAGAAACTTTATATGTTTTTCTTCAAAATGGTTCATATCCGAAGGTCGTAGGTTAATTACTTCTAATTTTAATTTCCAAAACGATAAAAGCCTGCACGTAAAAAAATCGTGTTTTACATGTTAACTGATGTAAAATGGAAATGCCTTCCTTGGAGTCGAACCAAGGAATTTTTTCGAGATTTAAATTCGTCATCACATGAAAATGTTTTAATCAAGCAGAAGATTTCGGCCCGTGCAGACCTTGAATGTACATTGTTGCAATCCACCTCCTCTCCACTCAAGTGATCAAACAACTGCACTCTGCATTCCAATTGAATGCAAGAATGTCCAAAATTGCTTCATGCTGCAAGATAACTTTAATACATAGTTTTTCCGATTTTTCTAAATTTTTTTCAAAATTAAAAATTTTTTGGGGGTTGATTTTGCAACTGGTGTAAAAGTGAATCGGCGTAAATAGAAGCGTCATAAATCGAGGTATTACTGTACATGAAGAAATGGTTGACATTGCTCAATAATTAAGGGCAGTAACGCCCTTTGACCCGGGCAAGCGGGGCCTCCGCCCCGGGCCCCGCGCTTTGGCGGTTCGCACATGTCACAAACAAAAAATACGTGTATTAAATAAGAGATAAAATGAAATATACAGAATCAAATAAAATAATTATATGAACGATATTCACAACCAAGCGTATATTACTGTATCTTGTATGAAACACAGGAATGAAACGTATAACGTCTGAATACACCTAATTATTACATTTATTGCACAAAATAAGCAACCTATGTAAACATAAGGAGTACTTTCCTGAAGAACGGAGTTATCTTAAGCCAGCCAATCTTCCCGGATTAGGCGGGACAGTCCCGGATTTCGATAGTTTGTCCCACATGGTGAGGAGTCCCGGAAATGTTTAGCATTCGTACAATTTCTTCCGCTTGCCCTAAATTTTCACAAATAATCACACTTGAAAATTGAGCGAATCGCTAAGCGCTCTTACATTTATCGCCCTCGCTCCATGTTAGCCGTCATGCATCGGTTCAAATTACAATGTATACTGTTGATTTAATACATTGTCGCGTAGGATAAATTTCATACATTGCCACATACAAAATGTGGCGTAATTGCTGATGCTATCAGTCAGTTGCATTCGAAAACTTTTAGTGTCGACATCGTAGACAAGTAAAATATTTTGATATTCTTATATGATGTAAATACCAAAATATCGTTGCTGAATTTTGTTTTTCTTTTGATATCTCGAGTGTGTTCTATGTCTATAATACGGGAATATACATATCTAATATAATAATATCTATAATATGGGAATATACATATAATAATATCTATAATACGGGAATTATACATATCTAAAAACATGAAATATTTTTTAAATTATTTTTTAGTGCGCGAATTATACCTTGATAATTTTAGATTGAGCACGCTCCTTTAACCGGAGAGAGAACCATAGTTCCTTCTAATATTTTCATCCATGGGCGGAATGAATATCGCTATGTGTGCCTACATGATGCTAGTTCGCAGATGTGCATTGGGGTTGACGCGGCCCTGTTCCGATATATTCTAAAATACAATCATGCGCGCCTGAAAATTTGTGCGTGGCACTTCAAAAACTGCTGCATGGTCACACAAGTAACGCAGCTTAGAGGAAACCATGGAGAGAACACACCTATGGGGAAATCCCCATATTTTTTTATTTTTTCTTATTTTTTGCCGCCATAGACGTCAACTTATCAAAATACGAATTTATTTTTTCTCCTTGATCTGGTCCAAAAATAGGGGTGCGCGTGGTACACGAGGATGTGGATTACATGAGTAAATACGGTATTAAAATTAATTATTATGAATCTTCTAAAATAAGTGTCGTAAAATGTAAACACTGGAACAGCTGATTCAAAATAGCGATCACTTCCACCGAAAGATCAATGTTATTCATTTGTCATTTAAAATTCACAGTTTATGCTCGGCGTATAAGTCGACTCTTAGTTTTTGGAAATAATTTTTAGGCTTCAAAGGTCGACTTATATGCCGGAATATACAGTATATATAGGACACCATTTATTTCAGTGTTAAGTGAATTTTTAAAAATAAAATCATATACAGTAAAACTCCGTTATAATGCGCCTCACTAAGCCGCAGATTCAGATATACCGCGAGTCTAGTCATGCCCCCAAAATGATTCCATTTATTTTCTTCATAAACAACTTTGTTTCAAATTTTACCGCAATTTATTTTCTTCGTAAAATACTTGGTTCAAATTTTATTGCAATGCGCCACTAGCTGAAGTCCTCGATGTTTCAAGCACATTAACATGACATCTTTGCCTGTCATTTATAAAAGCAGTAAGAACACCTGGATGACTCGCAATATTTTCATGTCGTGGTTGCATAAATAAATTCCTTACAAACAAAAATTAACAATTTTAATTTATGATAAAAGACAGTAGAATGATTCTAAGGGTATAAGAAACTTATAATGAGAGCCTTTGCAGATGAAGTTGTGATGAAGTGTTGAAGTCACTTCATAATTATAACAAGGAAAGTATATATAAAAAACAACTTTTTTAAGTTAAACAACTTTTAGGAAGCATACAGAGTAAAGATGAAACACCAACCCAATGGTTTGATTCAATGATTTTAGTGACAATTAAAAATTATACGGCCTTTTCTTTCTCTCCAAACATTCGCATAAATTCTTCAAGATTCAGAATCATTTTTAAGGATTGATAGTATGACATAGTTCAGTATGTGGCCATTGCCATTTGTGACACCACAGTCAAGATATGCCATTTCCATTAATCCAACAATAAGAAATCTATATTTTACCCTTATATGACCTGTAAGGTATCGATTAATAAATTTAATTGGATAGAGGACAACATTTGCAACAAAAAAGTCAGCAGGAGCATATAATTACAACTTATAGCTTAGGACATGGCCCCCCCCGTGGCCCCCAAACCTATTCTGCGTGGCCCTTGGACTCCCAGAAACGAAATCTTTTTGCAACATTTTATACATGTTTGACAGCGTCGTCTTGTAGTAAGCCAATGCAAATACATAATCGCTAAGAGCCTCGATGTTAGATTTCATGGCAACTTTGTCTTTTTCTATCTAGACGTTGGATAGCTGGGAGGGGGAAAAACGAATTCAGATTGGCATCCGCTCTCAACAAAAGGGAAACATTGTATTCATAGCTAATCCAAGTATATACAAAGATTATGTATAAAATAGTAACGGAAAATTACTGTCACGCTTAGTGAATCGCGGCGCGTCGTTTGAAAGGGGAATCCCAATGATTTCCGCTCTCATTTGTTTTGACATTTGACATCTGTGTTATGATCGTCGACGATGATTATTAGTCTAAATAATTATTATTCCCGTCATGTTTTTCTTATTGTTATTACTATTTGTTTATTTCACTTCTTTATGTACGTACTTGAATTTGCTGTTGTAAATTGTTTACTCTAATATACCATTTGTTGTAAAAACCATTGATTAAATGCTTAAATATACTTCGTATTCGAATGTAAGACGACTCTTGATATTTACAGCTGAAAATTTGGAAAAAAACGTCGTCTTAGAATCAGGTGAATACGGTATATCTAGAGGGCCTTCAATATATATATCAATGTAAGAGAGGATTGGTATTGACGGCTAAAATCAGTTTTAGACGCAATTACATTTCTCAGTCATTCATTAGTGTGTACAAAAAGCCTGTATCAAAAATTGTTTTAGATACTGTGGCTTTGTTTTCGATGATGTTAATGAATGTGTCGATGCAGGTGGTGATAGTTATTATTGTGACATTCAAAATTTGATGGAGATGTATTAAGTTGAGGGTACCAATGTAAATGCAAAACATTTCATAAATATTGATGAAAGCGTTTTCATAGAGATTGATGAAATTGACTTGAAAACTGTGGTAGAATCACAAAGCAATGAAATTGTTTCCAATTCAGAGTATGAATAGAATGAGGAAGATTGTGAAGAAGTGGAATTGCAACAACGTCGGAAGTTTTACACCATCTTAAAGCTTTAAAACATTATGCCAGAATGGTAAAAATGATTTCTTTACCAAAGTTATAGAAATTGGGTTTTCTTTTGCCATTTTAATCAAATCAAAGAAAAAACAGCATAACTAAAATTGGATAGTTTTTTCAATTAATTTTCTAGAATTTTTTAACTTTGATTAATATTCTTATTGGATTATAATGTATAATTGAAATGTTTTGCAACTGTATGAAATTTAATTGTTCTGATTCTGAAAATTTGTAGCATTTTTAGCAGAAGTTTTTTAATTTCTAATAAAATCAGAAGTGGGCAAGCATGCAATTTGAAGCTTATGTTCTCATTTATTATACACATATATTGATTTTTGCTGTAATTTTAAAGCTTTTGTTTCCATTACGACTTAGAAAAACTTCTATTTTCTAGTTAAAATCTACCAAAAGGAAAGAGTTGTGTAAATTATTTTAACCTGCATAAGGCAGAAAACCTGCAAAAGACAGAATAATATGCCTGTCCCGTGAGGTTCCGCCTCTCGCAGGTTTTACTGTACATTATTTGTGATGTCTTAAAACTTACCTACCTACATATATACCTATATATATATATATATATATTGTGGTAAGCTAATATAAAAGTTGTTAAAAAGCAAAACAGAAATGAAAAGGTTGTTATGCAGAAATGGTTAAAACTGGTCTTAAATAGTCTTTTGTGTTTTTTCTTAGTCTTACAATTAGTGCTAATTGTAAATACCTGATGGGAGATGGAGATTGGTTTCTCTTGCTCTTCTTGCTTAGCGCAGGACTGGAAGGACTGCTGTGTGGAGGAGGGAAGCGAGATGTTGGTGAAAGAGGAGGAAGGGAACGAGGACAGCACAAGCCATCAACTGCATTTAGAAGGAGAGCTCTACCACCTCCGGAATGTTCTATCCCATTCCCGACATCTAATCCAAGAGCAGCTGCCGCTGCACCCCGTGATCTTTCCCTAGCTTCATCAGCTGAGTTCTCTCCACTTGTAGTCGTACTTGCTCGGTCTCGCTGCTGGGCTCTCCTCTGAAGTTGTGGTGTGTTGGCTGCACTCTTGCTGATGCCCCGTGGCAGGGGAGGTCTAGTTTGGATTACCTATCACCAGAAAACCACTGGTTTTAGGTAATGGCAGAGTCAACAAAAATGATCCAAAAGCACACCGTAATACTAGCTTGTGAGAGGAATTTGAAATTTTAATGTTGGAAAAATTGTTGCGATAGATTTATGAAGTCCAATGACCTCATTATACATACTAAAACCAAAATTTCTCACCTGGTGCCTCTTGAATGCTAAGATGTTATTTTGTCCTTCTTTAGGTACATCGTTGATTGTCGAAAGAAAACATGTAGAACTAGGTCAAATTAAAATATTAGCTGTACCCGCACAGTGATTGCATGGATATTTTTCAATTGATTTATAAAAAAATTAAAGTGTAAAGTAAGTAATTATACTTGTAATAACTGTCACTGATCTCAATAATTCACATTTAACTCTAAAAATGCATTTCCCAGGTATATAGAATTTAAGTGTCTTTGGTTCCCAATGTAAGGTTCATGGGTTCGAATCTCGCTGAGTACATGGCTGTGTGTGCATATTGACAATTAATTATCATTTCCTCGCATTAAGGCATTCAAAGCGTATGGATGCTTCTATAATTATATGTAAGATGTATTAGACCCCACTTACATCTGGTTTCCTTGAAGAGAAGTGTAAATGCAAAAGGCAGAAAAAACCGTCACTATCAAAACAAGTGGAAAAGACTAGGTTTACCACACAGCTCTAAAATTCTTCGAATGTTGAATTTAAAGAAAAATGATTAAGAGGGCAGCAGCAGGCCTTATAGTGAATGTTCATGACAAGAGTTGAATAGATGAGAATGGAATAAAAATACTGGCAGATGAAGTTTAAGGAAAGGAGTTCTCTTGAAGAAGAATGCTCTTCTCATGTATCATCAGTTTTTTTTTCATCTCACGGAATTTGTGGAGAAAAAACATGAATGTCAACACTGAAAGGGCTCTCATACCTAGGAGACTATCTTTTCAATTGTAACCACTTGACTTTTCATTAGAAAGTCATTTAAAATGAAGAGGAATGGAATACATAGACCAGTGATGGCAAACCTTCTATAGCCAATATTACCGAAATTGTCGAATCTTTTCCGCCTCGCGTGCCACAAAAAGTCCTTGATTTTTTTTGGGTGCCAACTAAATTAAATTCGAGATCAATAAATAAGATTGTACTCGTAAAACTAACGTTTACAACAGTTAACTAAATAAAACCAATGTTTTTGTGGCATTAAATCAATACAATAAATGCTCTGTATGGTTTTCACCTTTCGCTGGCGTGCCAACCAAAATCGTCTTGCGTGCCACTTATGGCACGCGTGCCATAGGTCCGCCATCACTGACATAGACTGTGGATAATACCTAACAGCAGCTGACTCACAATAAGATTAGCAAAATGAAGCAATCTTCTAGCATATGTATCAAAATATAAAAGACTAAAATATATCCAGAGGTTTTAGTCAAGTCTTTGCAAAGGCATGGCATTAACAACAGAAGATGAGGTAGATGACAGTGAAATTTTGCGTTCCAGGACATTTCGTCCCAAGATATTTAATCCAATGACATTTCGTCCTAAGTTATTTTGTCCAACAACATTTCGTCCAAGGACATTTTGTCCAATAGATATTTCATCCAAAGACAATTCATCCAATGGATATTTCATCCAATGACCTTTCGTCCAATGTTTATTTCATCCAACGACATGTGGTCAAATGATATTTAGTCCAATAGATATTTTGTCCAAAGACATTTTGTCCAAAGGAATAGGGGAGGGGGGACAAGAAATCTTCTTCAAATATAGGCAATATGGGTGTATATCAACTCAAAAACATTGATTTAAAAAAAGTGTAAATTAGAACAGAAAGCACTGGCAGAGTAGGGTGAGGAGGACAGGGAGGAGGGGGACAAGTTATCTTCATCAAATATAGGCAATATGGGTGACTATCGACTCAGAAGTTTAGATAGATTTTTAAAAAGTGTAAATTAGAACGGAAAGCACTGGCGGGGGAGAGGGAGGACATGGAGGGGGGGCTAGTTTTCTTCATCCAATATAGACGATATGGGTGTCTATCGACTTGGAATTTAACATAGGCATAATCAAGCAGGTGCTACTGAACAGGGCAGTTTTCTACTTCATTGATTAATATTTCTCTGCAAATAAGAAGTACATGTTTCCTGATAACAAAGCAATGCTGCTGCAAGGTTAATACCCTTGTGCAGCTTGGCAACTGTCAGAAATTTGTATTAGAAATACTGCAGTGTTGCCATCCTATTGCGCATGACCCTGATATGCAGCACTTCCATTTATTCGGATGGGGAATCTATTACCTGCATTTTTTTTCCATTCAAACTTGGACTTAATTTGATGAGTATCTAGTGCATTGATGAGTTAAAGCAATCAACTGTTCCAAATTATACCTAACTCCTTCACGCATCCCCCCTGATATTGATTCTTATGAGAAAAACTATTTTGATTTACGTCAGACTTTCCAGGAACGTATCCCCGATGTAAATCGGTGTATACCTGTACATCTAAACTCTATACACAGGCGGTCCTCGACTTTCGTACAACTCGCACTTTCATACATTATACATTCTCACCCCTAAACCACCTTTCGTACACCGAATTCAGACTTTTGTACATCAGCAAAATGACGAACGAACATTACAAGTTACGGTGTGGTGGTGCTGCCTACCAGCCAACAATTTCGGATGCATAGCCATCTTTGTCTGTGCAGCAGTGTTTATTTGTGCAATTATTTAAATATTTTATTGCATTTTGCCCTATCTCTCTATATTATAAAATTGTAATGGT
The DNA here is from genome assembly GCA_036926305.1 of Uropetala carovei. Lineage (NCBI taxonomy): Eukaryota > Metazoa > Arthropoda > Insecta > Odonata > Petaluridae > Uropetala > Uropetala carovei. Next base: position 70,197 of record JAXCHB010000183.1, read on the forward strand.
CATCATCATGGTCATGCGTAATGCTCTAATTTTGTGAATAAGTCGATTAGAAATAAACTTAGAAGCCTGAAATTTCACAGGATTTCAGTGTTAATGAATCTTTACGTTATGACTAAAATTATTTCAAATTTGGTCATGGGTTTGACTCCAGAGGATGAATGTTGTTTCCCATAAGGTAACACATAAAAATCACCTTTTTGGTTTGAAGGCTTTCACTCTTTTACTCTTTGGAACACGCCAAAATGAATGCGGATTCTTATTCTTACCGTAGAATACTCGATCTCATTCAAATTCTCTCATATTTTGAATTTATACTGGAGTTTTGGTTTTTTTTTAACATTTCAATAATAAGATTCCATGGTTATCGGTATTGTTGTCCTCAGTAATTTCCATACATATGCACTTAAATAAAGGCTTAAGGATCGAAAATAAGATCAAAACTTGCTCCAAATGACCAAAGATATGAATTTATGAATGAAGCGGTGAATCTTTAGGCTCAATCGATCGTTCATTGGACTTTAGCCGGTCGATTGTGTGTTCAGTTGTGAAGGAAAAGAACAAAATTAAAGAACATGTACGAAATGCTGGAAATATATCATCAATGATTGTGTCTAAAAGATCTCTGCTCAAAAAACTAAACATTTATACCATAATTAGAGATTTTATAATATTTTTTGGCTCTCTTGGAACGGAACCCCCATTATAATATGTACGTCTATTGTTCAACTTTTGTACATTTGACTTTCGTACACGTTTTCAGGAATGCATTATGTACGAAAATAGGGGACTGCCTGTAATGCCACTGATGAGAATGCAAGAACCTGCATTTTTACATGAAAAAGTATTAACGCCTTACCAATGTTGAGTTTCTGTTCCAGAGACTGAACGATGGTGAAGCTAATGTACACAAAAGGAGGAAGCCAAGAGGAGCTTACTATATCCTTGGCATACCATCATATGATTCTGAGGGTCCTCCACCAACCAAGGACCTCAAAGATATCATAGGCTACTGTCAAGATGGCAGCAAACAGCTTCTCATTGGGTGTGATGCCAATGCACACCACCAGGGCCGGCTCAAGACATTCGTGCACCCCAAGCAGATTTCAATTATGGCGACCCATAGATTCATACAAGTTATATGAGGAATAATTTATTAGTATAATAGGATACAGTTATTTTGATTTTGCGTGTATTTTTATGACCAAAATTTATTTATACATACAAGTTCTAATATAAGGAGAAATAACTTTAAAATTCACAAAAAACAATGAATAGTTTTATAAAAATGGAGTATATTAAAGAGAACTTAATATAAAATTTAAATACATTTTTACAAGAAATTCTGTTTTCGAGCTATTGTGTATGCAAAATCGCGTAGTAGGTCTACAAACTTGATTGTTTTGAAAACATCATGCTCTATAGAGATAGCCACCAGTCCAGTCAGCCGCTCTTGAGACATACTTGATCTCAGGTAATTTTTACCTAAATTTTCAAATTTCTATATTCCCGTTTTGTTATTTGGTAAATTAGAAAAATGTCAGCATTGTAGCCCATATGGAAATACCTAAACTGCAAAATGTTCGCCCCTAAAAATTGGAATATTTGCAATTTTTTATTTTAATTTCAGTTACAACGAAATTTATATATTTGTGCAAAATTTCAAGTCTCTAGGTTATATGGAGCTGACCGTTATTTTTTCTCGTATGGAACGATACTGGGGCAAAAAAGCTCCAAAAATGGGAATTATATCAATATCGGATTTCCTTCATTAGGCACAGTTTAACATTAATGGCATTAACATATAAGCCTCTGATTCCCATTAAAAGCTTACCCATATGAAAGCATTAAGGCTGTTGCCTAGGAAACGTATTGTTAGACCCAGAAAAATAACCACTTTTTTCCGATAAAAACTATGAATTTACGCTAATTATACTCGGATTTTAATTCCGTCTTCAAAAATACGAAACTGTAATTTATATCCTATCCGATAGTTTAAGTCTAGAGTTCGTGTCTTGATGGGAACTAATTTTAAAATGCAAATATAAAAACCTCTACACCAATTTACATGTTTTCTTATGGGCAAGAAATGGTGCAAAAAGGGGCCACAATAGTACCTCAGAATAGGAATGTCACCAGTTTCAGATTTTTTCCTTTGGTTTTGACTAAATACCTATAATTCTACCAAATTTCAAGTGTCTAGCACATCTGGAAGTGCCTCATAATTTTGTATCCTCATATATATACAGTCGAATCTCCCTATAACGGAATTGAAGGGACCAGTAGGTTTTCGCCGTTATAGAGAAATTCCGTTATAGAGGAAGTCAAGATCAAGAAATAATACAGCATATTAAAAACGAAAAGAGTAACTTTATTTAAATTTTATTCAAATATGTACATATATACTTACAAATTTCCATTACTAATCAATGAAAAAGTCTGTCATTTTTGTTTGTATTGTTCTTCTTTTCTTCCAATATTCTTCTTCCACTTTGTTTTCGATATTTGAAAATTGTCGCTGTAGTTCTGCGTCAACATCCAGGCCTTTGAAAAAAGTGGAAACCAGACGAATTGCGTCGAACGCTTGTTTTGCACTAGGCAGTTCAAGCTCTGGTTCTGCTTCTTCTTCCTCTTCTTCTTCGTCTTCCTCATCGCGAGAGAGGATTCTGTCTATGATTTCCTGCTCACCAAATTTAGCTGTTGTCGCTAGGTCGTCGTCCGCACTGGTGTATGTGTCGAGGTTTGTCAGTTGGAGACTCTATGGCACTTGGAACTGATTGAATCACTCACTGAGGGGAACTTGGTCGTGGTTGTCATCATTCCCAGTCTGATCTCTCACGACACAAGCTTCCCGCTTAGTGATGCCAGCATGCCTGAAAGAGTGTTGTTTCGTTGCTTGGCTGACGTTCTCCCACGCCTTCTGAAGTAGATAGACAGCGTCCAACAAATTCAACTTCATTCGTTGGCCCTCTATATCATCGATCAAGCGTAACAACATCTTCTTCCTGTAGTGCCCTTTTAGGCTTTTTATGACACTCTGATCCATTGGTTGTAGGACTCTCGTAGTATTGGCTAGGAAGAACACGATCTTGATGTTTTTTAAACTATCTATGATGGGATGAGCTGTGCAATTGTCGACAAGTAATAAAATTTTTCTGTTTTTTCTTTGTAACTCTTGGTCCCACTTCCTTATTTCCTCTTCCAAGATCCGTGCCGTCATCCACGCAGATTTGTTGCTGTGATAGTTAACAGGTAAAACTACCTGAAATAATTGATGGTTGCCCTCTAATTTTGTTCCTCATGAATGAATTTTTACCCGCTATAGAGAGATTTTCAACATTTTATTTCCGTAATAGAGAACTGAAATAGCATTGGTTAGATAGGGATTGTGAAGGGACCGATAAGTTTTGCCGCTATAGGGAGATTTCCGTTATAGAGGAATCCGTTATAGGGAGATTCTACTGTGTGTGTGTGTGTGTATATGATATTATATATATATATGATATTATATATATATATATATATATATATATATATATATATATATATATATATATATATATAAATACTTAAGGAAAAGGAAAGGTAATAATAAGGGTAGCAACAAGGTTTTGGAGGAAGCCCAGTGGACACTTACCTAGAATGAAGAGCCGCTGGGGGTGCTGAGGACACACGAAAAACACAAAAGAACAAAAACTACACAAAAATGGAGCTTTCGGGCTGATGCCCTTCTTCAGCGACGGAGAAACATATACTTTTGTGTTTTTCGTGTGTCCTCAGCACCCCTAGCGGCTCTTCATTCTAGGTAAGTGTCCACTGGGCTTCCTCCAACACCTTGTTGCTACCCTTATATATATATATATATGATATTATATTATATATATACAGTAAAACTCGTTTAATACGAATTTGAGGGGACCAACTCATTGCTTCGTTATAAGCGTGACTACGTTATATACGAGAAACATGGTTTTTGGCCTATACATCCCATATAACACGTATACACATACAGTAAAAGCTGTGCTAACCGGCTATTTAGAACCGGTCAGCCTTAGATACCGGCAATTTCACAAATACAATTCATTTTGTATTTCTTTTTCTTTTTTTATGAATTTTTGTATGAATTGTATATGTGTAATACCACAACTTCCACTTTAAAATTTCTTAGAATATAAGATGTATATATTACCTATTTACTCCGTATACTTCTGTGGCTGCCGAGTAAGCATGGCGTTTTTGGTTACGTAAGCCAGTTGCATTGTCTAGATGTTTTGGTGTACTTCTATAATTTCCAGTTTTATCGCTTTTTATTATTTAAAAAATTACCCATCCATTGAATATGGCATCAAAATAAATATCTAAAAGCAAGGAGAAAAGGTTGGTTTAACGCTAACACAAAAGCTGGAGCTGATCAAACGAATTGAAAAAGGAAAAAAATAGAGCAGCCACAACAAAAGTATTCAACATCGGATCTTCCACGCTCTATGATAACAAGGCTCATAAGGCTAAATTAATGAAATTTGTGTCATCTTCTGAGACGAGTAAATCAATTAATAAACATCATACGCTTCATAAGCCAAAAATTGAGGAACGGGATAAAATATTATATGACTGGTTTTCACAGAAATGTTCAGAAGAATTAAATAATTTCGTCCTTTTCCAAAAGAGTAAATAAAGATAAATAAGAAAGATATAATCCAATAAATTCAATTTTGGGAACAGGTTCACTGCCGTAATCCCCAAACTTCCCGGACACACTAACCTTTTCAATAGTCTTTTTGTTTTGCATGTAAGCGTAGCAACGTATTAAATAAGAATGGATAAATAGTGTCTATATCTAACTACGTGTGGAAGAATTAAAATGGAAAATGCAAGCCCCATGCATAGTTATATTTGGAGAGTACGATAGTGAACCTAAGCCCAATTTTGTTTGGTTATTGCTGAATTTGCTAAGTCAATATCGAAAACGCTCCCATAACCGGATATTTCTCCTAATCAGCTATCCACAATCCCCAAGATAGCCGGATAACACAGCTTTTACTGTATTTGCAGTGAGTCGACGTCAATGCCGTACTTACATATGCAAAGAAATGCTTATCAACTTCGCGGCATGTAAAATGTTCGACTGCTTATACGTACGATTTTTTAAATTACCAATTAATATTATTATTATGTTCATTAATTTCCATAAACATTAACATTTTGAATAGCAATTTCAAAACAAAGGGAGCGTGCAAATTCGTACGGAAGGGGTAGATGGAGGAAGGGGACCTCTACGAACAAGTGCGCGGTAAACGGGCGGAAACTATTCATTACTTATCGCTCTGCTTGCCAAAATTTGTTATATATGGGGTATTTTTTGCCGCGGGACCAAACATTTGTTTGTTACAGCCGAGAATTCGTAAAATGCGTGTTCGTTACATCCGAGAAATTTAACCAATGCCCTTATGGAGAAGTTCAAGGGACCGAGACATTTCTTCGTTTTAGGCGTGATTTCGTTTTAGGCGTGATTGTTATAAACGAGTTTTACTGTATATATATATATATATATATATATATATATATATATATATATATATATATATGATATAAATATATATATCTATAATATATAGATGCTTCTTACACATGATATATATATATACTAGTTGTTATGTGCTTGCATTCTGCAAGTATTTTCAAATTTTAGCATTTTTACAAATTCAAATTATTCCCAATCGATGTTGTACAGAATCATATAACTGTGTCAAATTTGGAGTTTGTGGTCATTTAGAAGTGCCTTATAATTTTAATCCTCGTATGGAGCAATAATTCCGTCAAATACTTAGGCGTCACTTTAACAAGCAACCTCTCGTGGGATATGCACATACGAAATATATGCGGGAAGGCTAAACAGAAACTAGGATTCATCAAACGCATAGTAGGTAAAAGTGAGGAAAAAGTCAAAGAGACATGTTACTTCTCGTTAGTAAGACCGCTATTAGAGTACGCGTCGAGCATATGGGATCCGTACGTGAAAGGATCAATCTCAGAGTTAGAAAGAGTGCAGCGAAAAGCCGCTAGATTCGTCAAAAATTGTTACGATAGAAACAATAGTGTTACAGCCTTGATACAGGACTTAGGATGGGAATCACGAGCTGAGCGCCGATCACGCTCTAGGTTAAAACTTCTCGAAAGATTTAGAACGCATATATTCTCCAGCGATGTCGAAGAAATAATAAGAGCGCCAACTTATATTGGTAGAACGGACCATCCTCGTAAAATAAGAGAGATAGCCTGTAGGACTGAGAGGTATAAAGGCTCGTTTTTCCCTAGAACGATAGCTGAGCAGAACAGAAGTTACGAAAGGAAATCAGCCGACGTAGAATGATACTATACATTATTATGCGCTTTACCTTGGTGCTATTGCACCCCCTGCCACACACCATTGCGGTGGCTTGCAGGGTGAACTATAGATATAGATATAGATAGATATAATGGAGCAAAACAGCCCCTAACATTAAGAATTATTACAGTATCAGTTTTTTTCCATCTGTTGTACCTAAAAACTCATAATTCTGCCAAATTTCAAGTTTGTATCTCATTAAGAAGTGCCTTATAATTATCACATACGTATGGGGCCGAAAAAGGGCAAAACCAAACATTAAAAATAGGAATTTTTGCAATTTTACAATTTTATCTTAGTTTGCCATTAAATTCTATAATCGTGCCAAATTTCAAGTCTCTAGGTCCTATGCAGCTGCCTCGCATTTTTTGTTCTCGCATGGGGCCGAAAAGGGGCAAAACCGCCCTTTAAAAATGAGAATTTTTGTAATTTTATAATTTCATCTTAGGTTGCAATGAAATTTCTATAACCGTCCCAAATTTCAAGTCTCTGGGTCCTAAGCAGTTGCATCGCCTTTTTTGTTCTCGAATGGGGCTATAATGGGGCAAAACAGCCCCAAAAATGAGGATTATATCAATATTGGATTTCATTCATTAGGTGCAGTTTAACATTAACAGCATTAAAATATAAGCCTCTGATTCCCATTAAAAGCTTACCCATATGAAAGGATAGAGCTTGTTACCAAGGAAACCTATTGTAAGACCCAGAAAAATTACTACTTTTTGAGATAAAAACTATAAATTTACGTTAATTCTACTCGGATTTGAATTCTGACTTCAAAAATAAGAAACTACAATTTATATCCTAACCGACAGTTTAAGTCTCGAGTTCGTATCTTGACGGGAAGTAATTTTAAAATTCAAATATAAAAACCTCTACACCAATTTACGTTTTCTTATGGGCAAAAAATGGGGCAAAAAGGGGCCAAAATAGCCCTTCAAAATAGTAATTTCGACAGTTTCGGATTATTTCCTTCGGTTGTGACCAAAAACCTATAATCCTACCAAATTTCAAGTTTCTGGCACATCTGGAAGTGCCTCATAATTTTGTATCCTCCTATATATATATATCTATATATATATATACTAGTTGTTATGTGCTTGCATTCTGCAAGCATTTTCAAATTTTAGCATTTGTACAAATTCAAATTATTCCCAAGCGATGTTGTACATAATCATATAACCATGTCAAATTTGGAGTTTGTTCCTCATTTAGAAGTGCCTTATAATTTTAATCCTCGTATGGAGCAATAATGGAGCGAAACAGCCCCTAACATTAAGAATTATTACAGTCTCAGATTTTTTCCATCTGTTGTAACTAAAAACCCATAATTCTGCCAAATTTCAAGTTTGTATCTCATTAAGAAGTGCCTTATAATTATCACATTCGTATGGGGCCGAAAAAGGGCAAAACCACACATTAAAAATAGGAATTTCTGCAATTTTACAATTTTATCTTAGTTTGCCATTAAAATTCCATAATCGTGCCAAATTTCAAGTCTCTCGGTCCTATGCAGCTGCCTCACATTTTTTGTTCTCGCATGGGTCTGAAAAGGGGCAAAACCGCCCTTTAAAAATGAGAATTTTTGTAATTTTATAATTTCATCGTAGGTTGCAATGAAATTTCTATAACCGTACAAAATTTCAAGTCTCTGGGTCCTATGCAGTTGCATCGCCTTTTTTGTTCTCGAATGAGGCAATAATGGGGCAAAACAGCCCCAAAAATGAGGATTATATCAATATCGGATTTCCTTCATTAGGTGTAGTTTAACATTAAGAGCATTAAAATATAGGCCTCTGATTCCCATTGAAAGCTTACCCATATGAAAGGATTGAGCTTGTTACCAAGGAAACCTATTGTTAGACCCAGAAAAATTAGCAATTTTTTGCGATAAAAACTATAAAATCATGCTAATTCTACTCGGATTTGCATTCCGTCTTCAAAAATAAGAAACTACAATTTATATCCTATCCGACAGTTTAAGTCTCGAGTTCGTATCTTGAAGGGAAGTAATTTAAAAATGCAAATATAAAAACCTCTACACCAATTTACATGTTTTCTTATAGGCAAAAACTGGGGCAAAAAGGGGCCAAAATAGCCCTTCAAAATAGTAATTTCGACAGTTTCAGATTTTTTCCTTTGGTTGTGACCAAAAACCTATAATCCTACCAAATTTCAAGTTTCAGGTACATCTGGAAGTGCCTCATAATTTTGTATCCTCCTATATCTATAATATATAGATGCTTATATATACTAGTGAACGTGTGCTTGCATTCTGCAAGCATTTTCTCTCACCTGAAAGTAAAAATAAAAGCCGAAAAATTACTTCCAATGCATAAGTTCGCATCTCGGTTCCGAATTACGTGTTTTTCTGTTTTTAAAATATTGGGGTAAAAACAACCCCTAAAATTTATAATTACAGTACATTTATAGGTTTTTATCATTTGTTATGAATACCTCACATTTGTACGAAATTTCATCAATGTAGCACCTCTAGAAGTGCATTTATATGAATTTCATTGTTTTAATTTTATTAATTTTTAACAGCGACAGCAATAAATATTTCTAAAATTTTCAATGTTATTTACCACCGGGACATTATTTCCTAACTCTGTTAAAATTTTTAGCTTCCTGGATCTACAGAAAGTACATAAACATTAGTCAGTTTGTTAAACATTTGAGAAGTTATTACGGCCGAACGAATAAATATTTTCAAATTTCTATATTCCCGTTTTCATGATTTGGCGAATACTATACGAAGAAAAAATTTCAGCTCGATAGCGCATTTAGTAATACCTAAACCACGAAATGTTAGTAAAATAGTTTATAATTTTTAGCGGCCAAAATAATACACAATGTTACAATTTTGCAATTATTCCTCGGATTATTTCTCTTTGTTCACCTCGGTATTAAATTGCAGGTCTCCAAGTATAGCAGTTTGCGCCAGACATTATTATCCTCCTATATCCTACATATATCATATATCTATAATATATAGACGCTTCTTACACATGATATATATATATATATATACTTGTTGTTATGTGCTTGCATTCTGCAAGCATTTTCAAATTTTAGCATTTGTACAAATTCAAATTATTCCCAAGCGATGTTGTACATAATCATATAACCATGTCAAATTTGGAGTTTGTTCCTCATTTAGAAGTGCCTTATAATTTTAATCCTCGTATGGAGCAATAATGGAGCGAAACAGCCCCTAACGTTAAGAATTATTACAGTCTCAGATTTTTTCCATATGTTGTAACTAAAAACCCATAATTCTGCCAAATTTCAAGTTTGTATCTCATTAAGAAGTGCCTTATAATTATCACACTCGTATGGGGCCGAAAAAGGGCAAAAACAAACATTAAAAATAGGAATTTTTGCAATTTTACAATTTTATCTTAGTTTGCCATGAAAATTCTATAATCGTGCCAAATTTCAAGTCTCTATGTCCTATGCAGCTGCCTCGCGTTTTTTGTTCTTGCTAGGGGTATTTCTAAATGCGCTATCGAGCTGAAATTTTTTCTTCGTATAGTATTCGCCAAATCATGAAAACGGGAATATAGAAATTTGAAAATATTTATTCGTTCGGCCGTAATAAATTCTCAAATGTTTAACAAACTGACTAATGTTTATGTACTTTCTGTAGATCCAGGAAGCTAAAAATTTTAACAGAGTTAGGAAATAATGTCCCGGTGGTAAATAACATTGAAAATTTTAGAAATATTTATTGCTGTCGCTGTTAAAAATTAATAAAATTAAAACAATGAAATTCATATAAATGCACTTCTAGAGGTGCTACATTGATGAAATTTCGTACAAATGTGAGGTATTCATAACAAATGATAAAAACCTATAAATGTACTGTAATTATAAATTTTAGGGGTTGTTTTTACCCCAATATTTTAAAAACAGAAAAACACGTAATTCGGAACCGAGATGCGAACTTATGCATTGGAAGTAATTTTTCGGCTTTTATTTTTACTTTCAGGTGAGAGAAAATGCTTGCAGAATGCAAGCACACGTTCACTAGTATATATAAGCATCTATATATTATAGATATAGGAGGATACAAAATTATGAGGCACTTCCAGATGTGCCTGAAACTTGAAATTTGGTAGGATTATAGGTTTTTGGTCACAAGCGAAGGAAAAAATCCGAAACTGGCAAAATTCCTATTTCGAAGGGCTATTTTGGCCCCTTTTTGCCCCATTTTTTGCCCATAAGAAAGCATGTAAATTGGTGTAGGGGTTTTTGTATTTGCATTTTAAAATTACTTCCCGATAAGATACGAACTCAAGACTTAAACTATCGGATAGAATATGAATTGTAGTTTCTTATTCTTGAAGACAGAATTCAAATCCGAGTAGAATTAGCGTAATTTTACAGTTTTTATCGCAAAAAATTGCTAATTTTTCTGGGTCTAACAATAGGCTTCCTTGGTAACAAGCTCTATCCTTCATATGGGTAAGCTTTTAATGGGAATCAGAGGCTTATATTTTAATGCTGTTAATATTAAACTACACCTAATGAAAGAAATCTGATATTGATATAATCCTCATTTTTGCGGCTGTTATGCCCCATTACTGCCCCATTCGAGAACAAAAAAGGAGATGCAGCTGCATAGGACCCAGAGACTTGAAATTTGGCACGGTTATAGAAATTTCATTGCAACCTAAGTTAAAATTATAAAATTGCAATAATTCCAATTTTTAAGGGGCGATTTTGCCCCTTTTCGGACCCATGCGAGAACAGAAAATGCGAGGTAGCTGCATAGGACATAGAGACTTGAAATTTGGCACGATTATAGAATTTTCATGGCAAACTAAGATAAAATTGTAAAACTGCAAAAATTTCAGTTTTTAATGGGTGTCTTAGCCCCTTTTCGGCCCCATACGAGTGTGATAATTATAAGGCACTTCTTAATGAGATACAAACTTGAAATTTGGCAGAATTATGGGTTTTTAGTTACAACAGATGGAAAAAATCTTAGAATGTAAAAATTCATAATGTTAGGGGCTGTTTTGTTCCATTATTGCCCCATACGAGGATTAAAATTATAAGGCACTTCTAAATGAGCAACAAACTCCAAATTTGACATGGTTATATGATTATGTACAACATCGATTGGGAATAATTTGAATTTGTAAAAATGCTAAAATTTGAAAATGCTTGCAGAATGCAAGCATATATTAACTAGTATCTATAATATATAGATGCTTCTTACACATGATATATATATCATATATATAGGAGGATACAAAATTATGAGGCACTTCCAGATACGCTAGAAACTTGAAATTTGGTAGGAATATAGTTTTTTGGTCACAACTGAAGGAAAAAATCCGAAACTGTCGAAATTACTATTTTGAAGGGCTATTTTGGCCCCTTTTTGCCCCATTTTTAGCCCATATGAAAACATGTAAATTGGTGTAGAGGTTTTTATATTTGCATTTTAAAATTACTTCCCTTCAAGATACGAACTCGAGACTTAATCTGTCGGATAGCATATAAATTGTAGTTTCTTATTTTTGAAGACAGAATTCAAATCCGAATAGAATTAGCGTAAATTTATAGGTTTTATCGCAAAAAAGTGACAATTTTTCTGGGTCTAACAATAGGCTTCCTTGGTAACTAGCTCTATCCTTTTATATGGGTAAGCTTTTAATGGGAATCAGAGGCTTATATTTTAATGCTGTTAATGTTACACTACACCTAATGAAGGAAATCTGATATTGATATAATCCTCATTTAACTAGTATATATATATATATACTAGTTAATGTGTGATTGCATTCTGCGAGCATTTTTAAAGTTTAGCATATTTACAATTTAAAATTATTCCCAATGAATTTTGTACAAAATCATATAACTGTATAAAATTTCAACTTTGTAGTTCTTCTAGAAGTGCATTATCATTTTACTACTCGCATAGGACAATTATTTGGCAAAACAGTAGCTAAGATTTCGAATTTTAAGGATATTGGATTTGGTTTTTCTGTTGTACCTAAAAACCCATAATTCTGTCAAATTTGATGTCTGTATCTCATTAAGAATTGCCGAACCATTTACACACTGTTTTGGTGCAAAACCGACCTTAAAAATTGGAATTTTCGCAGTGATTTGTTTTATCTTCGGTTGCAATAAAATTTTTATAACCAGGTCATATTTCAAGTCTCAACGTCATATGGAGCAGCCTCATAATTTTTGTCCTCGTATACTAATGTCTGGCCCAAACTACAATAGCTGGGGAGCTGAAATTTAATACATAGGTGATCCGAAAAAAATAATCGGAGGAATAATTGGAAAATTGCAACAATGTTTATTTTCTTGGCCGGTAAAAATTATAAACAATTTTACTAACATTTCATGGTTTAGGTACTTTTAAATGTGCTATGAAGCTGAAATGTTTTCTACATGTAGAATTTGCCAAATAATGAAAACGGGAATATAGAAACTTGAAAATTTTTATTCGTACGGACGTAATAAATTCTTAAATGTTTAACAAATTGACTAATCTTTATGTACTTTCTGAAGATCCAGGAAGCTGAAAATTTTAACAAAGTTAGGAAATAATGTTCTGGTGGTAAATAACATTGAAAATTTTAGAAATATTAATTGGTGTGGCTGTTAAAAATTAACAAAATTTAAACAATGAAATTCATATAAATGCTGTTCTAGAGGTGCTACATTCATGAAATTTTGCATAAATGTGAGGTATCCATAACAAATGCTAAAAACATATAAATGTTTTATAATTATAAATTTTAACGGTTGCTTATACCCCAATATTTTCAAAACAGAAAAACACGTAATTCGGAGCTGAGATGCAAACTTATGTGTTGAAATTATTTTTTGGCTTTTATTTTGACTTTAAGGTGAGAGAAAATGCTTGCAGAATGCAAGCACAATTAACTAGTATCCTATATCGTATATCCTCCTCTGTAAGAAGAGTGCTTATAGAATATATATACATATATATATATCCTATATATCTTCTATATCCTCTGTAAGAAGAGTCGATATAGAATGATACATACATACACAGGCACGCATGCACGCACACACGTATGTATGTATATGTATGAGGTCTGTTCAAAAAGTATCCGGACTGGCTGCATGGAGTGCTAACCAGACGTAGTACGGACTTGGACAGCTAGGTAACACTAAAAAGCTTCATTGTGAAGCAATGTGCTGAGTGTCACGTTGATACACGCAAGCATTTTTTTCACAAGTGTTGTTGTGTGTTAGTGTTAGTGGGGTTCTGCAAGAAGTGAAATTGCAGACTTGATGGAGCAGCACTGGGATGACGGCTGTTTGGTTTCTGGGTCGTAGCCATAAACCCAGCTTTCATCACCAGTGATGACCTTAGAAAGGAAGTTTTGGTCGTTTCTTACCTGTTCCTGGGGGTCCCCGCATACGCTGAGCTGGTGTTGCCTCTGGTCCTGGGTCAGCTAGCGGGGCACGAATTTAGCAGTGATCCACCTCATGTTGAGTTCCTCTGCGAGAATGTGTTGGCGTATACCAAACGATAGGCAAACAATGCTGCAGATGTTGTTAATCGTTCGCCGATGGTCCTCGTGGATGACCCGACACACTTTTTCAACATTTTCTTCGCTTCTGCTGTTTGAGGTCCATCGTTCACAATCCTCAACCGACGTTTGTCCACATTTGAACCACTTGAAAGTCAGGGTTCCGCCAATGGCATCATCACCAAATGCTTGTTTAAGCATTTCGTGGGTCTCCGAAGCGGTTTTGCTGAGTTTGAAGCAAAACTTGATGGACATGCGCTGCTCCTTCAAGTCTGCAAGTTCTCTTCTGGCAAAAATCGCAGAACATCACCAACACTAATGCACAAAAACGCTCGTGAAAAAAAACGCTTGCATATATCAACGTGACACTCGGCACACTGCTTCACAATGAAGCTCTTTAGTGCTACCTAGCGGCCCAAGCTCGTAGTAGATCCGGTTAGCGCTCCACGCGGCCAGTCCGGTACTTTTTGAACATACCTCATATGTATATATGTGTGTGTGTATATATATATATAAATGCTTACAGAAAAGGAAAGGTATTTATAAAGGTGGCAACAAGGTTTTTGAGGTGGAGACTTACCAAAATGGAGAGTCGCTGGGGGTGCTGAAGGCCCCACAAAAAGCATAAACACCTGAAAAACCACATAAATTTGAAGCTTTCGGCCAGAGGCCCTTCCTTAGCAACAGAGAAAAATGAAAGATAATGAAACCTGTAAGGCGCCATATACTAACTTTTACAAAAATTCTTAATAACGTTTAGCAAATCAACATTGTTGAGCAAGAAGGAATTTATTCCACTGAAACTGTTGTAAATTTTGTTCCATCTTACCATCCAAACTCACGATCAACAAATAAATAAAAATTTATTTTTTCCTTTTTAGTGCATAATATACAAGTTAGTTTTTAAAAAACCTATTTTTAAGTAATTTATTTTTAAATGTGTTATCGAATAGAACCCTAACTTTTCAAGGAAAAGCTTACCATGGGGGAAAATAAAGCAAGGAGCTATGCTGCAATTCAGATTGCAGTAAGAAACTTTAGCCTCTTGTAATTGGCAAATTTGTGAAACCGTGATGTTTCAAGAAGGCGCAGACACTGCCATACAAATATAAAAACAATTCCAAGGCATGGATGACATCAAAATTATTCATGGAGTATTTGGATGCAAAAATGGGATCTGCATCAAGAAAGCGCTGCTGTTTGTGGATCGCTGCACATCTCATCTGCCTGATACATTAGCTTAGGGTATGTTAAGGTTGTATTTTTTCCGGCCAACAGCACAAGTCATTTGCAACCATTAGATTTAAGTATCATACAATGCTTGAAACAGCAGTACAGGAAGCTGCTGGTATGCAAGGCAGTGACAATAATGGATTCAAACAAAGGGGCACAAAATATATTAGTTTTAGAGGTCATGGACTACATTACTTCAGCTTGGAATGCTATTAAAGTTGACATGATAAAGAATTGTTTTAAAAAAGCTGGGTTCTTCAGTGAGGCTTTTGTTGAAGTTGAAGACCAAAATGATCCTCAAGCAATTGATATTGAAGAATGGGAGCAACTGAACACGAATGAAGTGCCATTTGATGGGTTCGTTGCCTTTGAGGACAATGTTGCTATGTGTGGAGTACTATCAGTTAATGAAATCTGTGATTTGCAACATGACAATGTTGATAACTGTGTTGAAAGTGGTGATGATGAAGATAATGATGTACTACAGAGTGAAATACCAAGTTTTAATCATGCACTGGAGGGGTTGCTTACCCTCGAGAGATAGCTATGGTCTCATAATGGGACAGATCACCTTCTTTAAGGGACAGATGAACTTGAAAGAGTACTTTATGCTATTTGGTTAAAAGAAAAACAAGGCCAAAAAATATCCAATTTTTTAAAAACAAATTAAAATGTCTTTATATCTGTAGTATTTTGTGTATATTTTTTTATTCACACATTTATTTTTCAATTCTTTTAATATATCGTATTTCTGATTTTCAATGGCTCTATTTATTTTATGTATTACAAAAATTTTTGTATTGTGTAGTGACTGCAATATATCATACAGTGTTTCATGAATTTTCTGTTTATAATATACCAACTAGGAAAACTTTGATGTGTGCATGTCATTATCTCAATTTTCCACTTCTTACATTTTTCCGCATTTAAAGTCGATTTTACTCGGTCCCTTCAAGAACATTAGATCGAGAGTTCACTGTAATTATATGTCCGTTTGTATTAGGTCTCATAAAATCATTAATAAACCAGAACCAGTAAGTCTTATATGAACTAATACTGTACGAGTTGAGATTTTAAAAGTTTTAATAGTAAGACTTCATTTTGTAGAGGTATACAATGAAATAAACTGCAATATGCAGTTTTTTCTTAACATTCAGCATTGCATTCTGCATCAGTCATCTAGCAGCAGGTTGAAATATCCTATGAAAGTTTGTGGGAAGTATGATTCCAATTCGAAAATTGAAATTTACACTGACTTGATAGCTTACCTTGCTAAAGCCCCTACCTGGCAAATGGGAAACTGGATTTTGATTTCTGGCCAAGTACAGAATTTAAACCATTACTTTTTTAACCTACACCTCTGATAGTTTTGAAACATTATAATTAGTTTATATAAAATGGGAAACACTTTACCTCAATAGATCCACCAAAAGGCTCCACATGTCGCTCTGTCCTTTCCTTCACATCTCTATTTTCCCACGTCTTCTTTGTGCAGCCTTCTCCAAGTTCAGATTCCAGCCTTACCTCTCCCTTTGCACTCTCTTCTCCTTTCCGAGGAGTCCATCCAGACATATACGTCAAAGCTAAACCTTTGCAAGCACTCACATCCGCTCGTCTATTAAAGATGTCACTCGAGTCCAGACTACGACTCTTTCCACCATGTCGTAGTTTAGGCTTTGGTCTCTCCTTCTTTCGATGAATCAGTACCAGTCTTTTAGGAGCCTCCTTCATCTGTCCATTTGTGTCACTGGGAAGCGATCGAGCCTCAACAAGATCCAAGTACCCTACACTGCAGCTCCTCACAATCGGATCCGTCGTAGGTCCTCCCATGCCCACTCCCATGCAGCCTCCGAGGTCACCGCATACCCTCGAGTTTCTCTCCTTATTCGACAAAGCTCCAGAGGCACTTGCAAAACCACCTGCACTCTCGTCGTCAATGAATTTAACATCCTCGGGATTTCCCGTCCACTTTGTTGCAGAAACCTGGTAATTCCCTCCACTCTGCTTGCTGCAGTGCTGCCTTTCCCGCCTCCTCTGATTTGGGATCCTGGGACCATGTACTCCCACCAAACCTGATGTGTCTACCATGCTTCTGCTTCTATCACAGAAATCGTCATCGCAAGATTTCACTAATAGATTACCTTTGACCTGCCTCCTGGCACCACTACCATATGGATCACTAGATATGGATGCTGGCGCATGTACTTCTGCCATTGTGGTGGAATTTTCAATCGAAAGTTCGCGAGTAGCGACAATTCGTTTGGGAGATCCCTGAGGCGTTGAGGATCCTTGTTGTGGCACAGGTTGTGATCTGTCACACAAGTTTAGTGTCCCACTATGCATAGAAGGAGAAAGTGGGGGCGAAGTCATGGGGCAGACAGAATTATTAATTTCATATGCAGCAGCTCCAGAAGGCACTCGGGGGGAGAGGCAAAAGTCTGATGCTTCGGGAGCCACTGAAATGTTACCAAATGCAGAGGCAGATTCATTGTGGGATCTACGAGAAACAATCCTGACATCAGAGCTGAAATTTTCACAAGGGCTGCCATCATGATTGGACAGATAGGACTGCGATGGGTGTAACAGCAAAATGGACTCTGGCCTTGCAGAACACCTCCGACCAGTTGCACGGCTTCTTGGTGACATAGGTGCTATTGGAGCAATATCGGTTTGTAGCCCAGGTGGGATGTTTGCTTCACTGTCAGTAAACACTAGGAGATAATAATAGCATATTAAATTTTTGAAATTTAATTATCTCAGAAAGATAAAAGACAATAACCAATAATTTCATACATTCCTTATGAAAACAAGTTTGTGAAAGATTCCATTATGTTTCAAGAATATCTAATAAAAGTACAGTGGAACCTCGATCTATCTTTCCCGTATTCATCGTTTTCCCAGATGTATCTTTCATTTTCCACAGTCCCAACAAAAGCCCATAACGAACAATGTTAAATAATACTACATTCATCATTCCTCGAATTATCGGTTTCCCGCATGTATCATTCAGATTCCTTGGTCCCAACGCAAGTTTTACCTTGATTGATGGTTTTCAAAGTTTTCTTTCTAAACGGGAAGAAACGGATGTCCAGCAAGGTCTCGGAAACCACATTTTTTGGGTGACACTGCAGGTTCCTTCCACAGTCTTTCAATTCCAGAAAATGAGGTTGTTAGCAATGAGTGACAATGGCTTTTCATTCAAGGTCAGGCATAACTTTCACTATGCCTTCATTTTGAAGAAAAACTTTCAGAGGCATTATTTTTGTACCGACCTTCGTATGTACTTGATGCTCTCAGTTTGCTAATGCCCTTTACCTCATTCTGACTGCCTTGCGGAGTTCAGTGCATTGGTAGTGTCAATTGGCAAATATTTCTGCAATATTTCTTTATTTAAAAGAAAGCTGCTATGTTTATCTCTATGAAGCAAGTCAGAACTCTGCATGAGAGATTGGTGATAATCGAAGAAATAGAAAAAAATTCTGGACAGAAACGAGTAGATGCAGCCAAGCACCTTGGATTACCATCCTCTACCCTTAACTCCATTTTAGCGAGGAAAACGGAGATACGGGAACAAGCAGATAAGTGTGAGAAGGCATGCAAAAAGAGAAAGACTGGGAAGGAGTCAAGCTACAGTGATCTTGAAACAATTCTCTTCACCTGGTACCAGCAAGCAAGATCTGCAAATATCCCCATTGATGGAGCCATCATTAGAGAAAAAAGAAAGCAGATAGCTGAGAGACTCGGAATACAAAATTTCGCCGCATCCAATGGGTGGATTATGCGTTTCAAAGACGGTCATGGCCTTGTTTAAAAAAACTTTCAGGAGAAAGTGCCATCATTGACACTGAAACTACCAAGCTTTGGATGGAGAAGTTGCCAACTCAACTGAAGGGTTATGCCCCACACGATATCTATAACGCCAACGAGACTGGTCACTTCTTCAACTGTCTTCCAGACAGAACTCTCAGCTTAAATGGTCAATCCTGCAAAGGTGGGAAGAGTGCAAAAGAGAGAGTAACAGTACTGTTGTGTGCCAATAGTGATGGCAGCGATAAATAAGAGCCGATCGTGATTGGAAAATTATTAAAACCACGATGCTTCAAAAACACAAAAACCTTGCCAGTTAAATATTATGCCAATAAAAAGGCCTGAATGACTAGTGCAATTTTCATGGAATTCTTATGGCCTCTAGACACTGCAATGGGTGCTCAGCATCGGAAAATATTATTGTTTGTTGAGAATTGTGCCGCTCATCCACAAGACACATCATTCCTCAAGAACGTGAAGGTTTTATTTTATCCTCCAAATTGCACTAGCATTCTGCAACCTCTTAATATGGGTGTCATTAAATGTTTCAAACAATTGTATAGAAAGCAGCTGGTGGGAAGAGCTGTGCGCCTTACGGATTTAGACCAAGGGGTTGAGCCAGCAACAATAAAAATAAACATTCTGCAAGCAATGCATTACGTTCTTTTAGCATGGTGGCAGGTTACTCAAACCTCGATAGCAAATTGCTTTCAAAAATGTAGTTATGGGAAAGCAATCCTGTGGAAGTTTCGCAGTTAGTAACAGAAGAAAGTGAATCTTTCCAAAATGATTGGAAAGTGAACTTTGACACTTACACACTTTGTGACGGTGAGCTCGCTACTTGTGGAGTACAGAGCATCGAAGCTTTATGTGACGATAAAGAGGATGGAAGTGGCGAAGAAGGAAACGGAATTGATGAAGAGCCTGAGCCTGATCCTATTCTGACATTTTCTGAAGCTCAAGACGCCTTAGAAAAAATAAAGTTTTTTCTACGGCCACAATATTGAAGAAAGTGAAATGTGTAAATTATTAAGTATAGAAGAATTCCTGTTACATTTAAAATGCAAATCTTCAAGAAAACAGCTAACCATCACCGATTTCTTCCGGAATAAATAAAGTATTTTCAAGGTAAAATTTTGAATGCACCTTTTTTATTTCAATTTCATTATTATTCTTCTTGTTCAATACTTTGATGCTTATTTTAGTGTTATACAATTAGTAAGCTCAAGTTATGTTTTCGTTTTAGTACTACATATAAGCCGAATCCTCATTTTCCACATTCATCGTTTTCCCGCATTCATCATTTTTTCCTTCGGCCCCTTCAAAAACGATAGATGGAGGTTCTACTGTATATTATTAAAAACTAGTGTAATTGCCCATCAAAAATAACATGAATAAAGTATTACATTTAAACAATTCCCATTCTCCATCCCTCCCATTTCCTATTCCACCCTCCCATCCTTCTTGTTACATTTCTCTAACTTAAACTTAAGCTGTTAAACTGTTCTCCTTTACAAAGATTAGCTTCTGATTGAGCACCAGGGTAAAATACAAAGTCTATCCCGAACATCCAATTTATTATCAAGGCATATATAATGTAACAACTTTTGATGTTATGCAATGATACTGAAGGAACCATTGCACTTCCTTGCTGTCACTTGAAACCACGTAGTTAATTTGATATTCGAAGAATTTTAGAGATGCAAAAAATTGTCCTTTTGGATTCTTCATGTAGAAAGAACTAAGTGGATCAACACGTACTGAATACAAAAATTTCATTCTACTACACCTGAAAAACTGGGGTCAACTTATACATGAGATATTTAAATAAAAAAACAAGTTTAAAAAAAGTTGCAATCAACCTATACACAATTGTATATATTTCCATATATAATTTCATATTGCATGTAATTTTCTAATTTTATATATTTATTCTTTCACTTTAATACTTTAAATATTGCATTTAACATTTATATAGAAAAGACACAATTTCTAATAGCTCCTCTTGAAGCCTTTTGTCGAGGTTCCTGATGAGCTTTCAACTTCTAACAAAATTTTAATTATTTCAAATCTTTTCATTCCTGTAACTTAGGAACCTACTTGCATCTCTTGAACTATAGATTACTAATTATGAAACATGTTATATAGCTATTTATCTAGAAAATGCATAATCTGCAACCATTTCACTAAGAATTAACTGTACCTACCGTATCTGCCTGAATAGAAGCCGACCCCGGATTTAAGCTAACCTCCCAAAAATTTCCACGATTTTTTGGCAAAAACGTAAATTTTGTAGATATTATGCTGAACTGTGCCGGACATTCATTCACGGCTTAGACTACATTATTCGAGATGGAAGAAATGAGTGGGAAATGGTTTAGTTGTTGACATTTTGAAATATTACTCCAATTAATAATTTTGCGTTGTTGAATAATGTTCCACATTCAGTGACAATAATTTCATTCATCTTCATTTTCACAAAGGTCAAATATAGTAATAGCAATCTCGCCAAGATAATTTTTCATCCAAGTCTATTTCCAATGAAATTAGCATTTACACTGCCTTAAGGAATTGCATTTTTATAATTATACACGTTCCATGTAAAGTTTTACCGAAATTCAAACGATAGAGCATACAAATCCGTCAACGCATTATGCGTAATCGTCTACGTAGTCAAAACGCAAATAATGTGACCACTCAAATAATGTGAAAAACGCAGCCTTAAACGGTAACAAGGCATAGGTAGTGCTAAATTCAATATTCTAGCCTTTATTATTTATTCATTAACACTCACGGCCAAAGATTCCGCGCGCGGCTGTACCCAAAAGTCCGTAATAATCCAAGATGGCCTCCAATTACGGGAAACATTACATAAAATAGTTATACATTCACAATTTAAAGATATTTATTGAGAAATAATGTTGTTTTTACGGTCTCCAATGAATCACTCCACTGGATATTTTCTTCCGTTTCTTCATCCAAAAAACATTTTCAGCATCAACCCCACATATACAAACTTTGTCATCTGAAATGTTGCTAATATCAATATCTGACTTGTATTGTGAACCACTGCGAGGTTCTGCAGAAGAATTCGTTCTCAGGAAAACTTTGTCTTCTACATCAAATCCAAAAAATTCACTACCCGAACTATAATTTACATCATAGTCGGAAGTAAAAGAATTACTATCGGCATTTGGGGTGGTTTTTATACAGAAAAAATAGAAAACTTTGATTGAAAGTTCGGAAAGCAAATCTGTACACACTTCGAAAAAATACGCCAAACACACACTATGACTCGTGTTTCTATGGCATACGACGTCATTTCCGTGAGGAAAAGTGAAAGTCGCAGTTTTCGGAGGTAAATTTGAAAGCGTATTTTTCGGCCGATTTCGGGCGGCTGGTCGTGAGAGGGTTAATATTCATCGTACGTCAAATATTTACTTTACGAAAAATATAGTACAGTAAAACCTGCGAGAGGCGGAACCTCACGGGACCGGCATATTTTACCGGCTTT
Organism: Uropetala carovei; assembly: GCA_036926305.1. Lineage (NCBI taxonomy): Eukaryota > Metazoa > Arthropoda > Insecta > Odonata > Petaluridae > Uropetala > Uropetala carovei. The sequence continues at coordinate 92,668 of JAXCHB010000183.1, forward strand.
AGCAGGTTTTCCTTCTTTAGACAGGTTGAAAGAAATTAATACGGATTTGTATTATTAATAAATTTTAAGAAGAATATGGATGTTTTCGTGGGTCTCAAGAGAAGGAAAAGTCTTAACCCTTCAGCGCCGGCCTCTGTGCATGGTACTCACCTTGTTTTCTTTCCTTATTGCTGGCCTCTGTGCGTGGTACGGACCCAGGCCACCATGTTAGGGGACGGGCTGAATTTAAATACTCTTCTTCCTTACGGCCGGCGGGTATTTAATACAAATGGCCGATTTTAAAGTACTTTGTTATAATCCTCTATGTTTTTATTAATAATCCGATTTACGTGCAATTTTCAGAAAATATACGTTATAGTACGTTTATTATACCATATGTTTTATATATCTCTATTACAATAAGATTATGCATTATAACACGAAGAAATAATAAAAGTTTTTCTCACACAAATGTTAAACACTTAATCACTGATTTTAGTGCTAGATTTATTCCAATGTTCTTCAACTCCATTCAAATGAAGCGCTCGAGTTCTCTGAATACGTCAGCTAGGCACTCCGTTCTCCTAACAACGTCTCCCTTCTTTCTTTATCTCTTCCAAGCACAGACGCTGTGGCTCTCGAGAAATGTTTACAAATAACATCGCATGAATAGTACAGATGAGAACGATAGTGAATCACCTCTAGCTGGCCTGTTCTCATTACTTTCACGATAGCTCTCTGCCAAAATAAATCTCGTCTTATCATCAGCTGATTTTTAAATGTTAGCATCTCAGCAACTGAATGAAAATTGAATTATTAAGTCAGAAATATTATTGAGATTAACATGAAAATACACGGACCTAGAATCACTATCATTTGAGGAATCATTAGATTCCTCCAAAATTATCTGCATATCTTTATCACAAACACAAAGTGTACTCCTACTAGCCACTAGCCATGTCTGCAAAGTAAGTAGTAACGATTCCTCAAATTTAATTAGGAGTAATATCCTTTGAAATGAAGGAACGGATATTACGACACTTAACCAATAAGTATATTTTCTTAGAAAACAACTCCACCATTTATAGTTAGTACCGTGCAGAGGCAAGAAACCGAATGGAAACCAAAGGGTCAGAGCGATTCTATTACTTTCCAGCGATGTAAGCTCTTTCAACAAAAAAGAAAAGTGTTTAGATGTGACGTCTAGCACTAATAATTCCTCACTAAGTGCATCCGAATAATTTTTCTTGGGTTCTGCTTATAATCTCTTTCGAAACCAACTCCATATCTTCTCATGCTCATGCGCATGAGTCAGAGAGTGGGATAAACAAGTAACAATATCAAGGGGCTCAGAATATTAGCTTTAGCTGTCAGCATATCTTTCTTGATAACTAACTGAAAGATTAATGAATTCTTGGAATGATATTAGCATTCGACTCGGCAGTTTTGAATAGATGTAATATCATTGAGCCTATTATTTCAAAAGACGATATTTTTTATCAAAATTTTTTACGAATAAGTTTCTTAGAAGAAATAGCCGGAAGTCTTACATAAAGAAAGAGATTATATCTTAAAGTGATTTAGAGATATAAATAAACTGTTAGGAATTTACATATATTGAGTGTGACAAAATAAATTAAATGATTTTTACTCGTGTCAACCAGGGGAGCAGGCATCATCACAGCAGACGAAATTTAATTTTTACTAAATAAAATATTAGGAAAAAATATTTTGCTTGACAGACACTTAAGAAACAAACGTTTTACTATAAAAATGTGAAAGCCAATTGAAATAAAAATAAAAAATAATTAAAATATATCAAATTAAAACCAGCGTGGCATGGATCCGTACCACTCACAGAAGCTGGCGATAAGGTAAGAAATTGAGGTCCGTACAATGCACAGATGCCAGCGTAGAGTGATTATGTGATTAAATACCAACCGACCGGGCAATAGAGTGGTATTTAAATCTACCCCATCGCTGAAGGGTTAACACCGAAATAGCATTTCATACTAATAATAAATGAGAGATTAAACAAAAGTGCATGCATAGGCAAAACTACATTTATTAGAAGTTAATAATAGAAAAAATAAAAGCTATACAGTTACACAAATACACACAGAGATTACTTAAAAGCCAAAAACATACAATAAAAATACAAAATATCGTCAAAACTTATTCGAAGAAACTCTCCAATTTCAGCTTTGTTTTTCTCAGGGATTTCCTCAAACAATTAAAAGAAAACCCTAACCTTACAACCTTGTCATAAAACTCATTTTCACCCTTCATTTTAGCATAGTGTTTAAAACACGAGGAAGCTCTTGGAAACCAAAACGCTCACTTCGGATTTCAAAAAAATACACGGAAAATCACAAACACAGGGATTTTTCAAAGACACCAATGCAAACACTTCGGACTTGAACCAGAAACTGAATTCACTCTACATAAATTTCTCTGACTCCAGTTTTTCTCACCACAGATTCATTGGCACTAGCATTTCGGTTTTTCCTAGGGGTCCCATGCCTGGGATTCCACTGCACGATGAAAATCAGGGGCAATAAACTGTGCGAACTAATCCTTTTGTGCCGATAATAACAGAAGCGGAAAACCCTGCTGATTGGAAAGCATAATGACTGATTCCCATGCCACAGTGACACCCCATATGTAGGGACCTTAGCTTCCCAGAAGAGATTAAATGTGTATGAGTTCTCTCTCCCCAGCCTCATATAAACCAATATGGGCAGGTAGCACCACATGCAGTGTGGAGAATGGTAAACAAACCGAGACCCCAACCAGAAGACCCGAAAACTTGTCTGGAAGATGCGTATTTTTCTTTCTGCCTTTCACAGGTCCAACTTGTACTGATTAACACAAAAATTACAAGAAAAATGCTTTCCGTCAGCATCTTGCAGGTTCTGTCTTACAGAGGGTCATTCCTATGAAAAACGGTCTCATTATGCAGAACAATTTCAAGAATTCCGGCTTTGGCAGGTTTCTGCCTTATGCAGGTTCCGCCTCTCGCAGGTTTTACTGTACTATCATTTGAACGCGATGGAAATGAGAGACATGATGCCATCTATGGGTGACTACGAGATTTAACCACAACCCAAATTTTCCTCAGACTCGCATTTAAGCCGAGGGGTGATTTTTTCATGATAAATTTTGGCAAAAACCATCGGCTTGTATTCGGGCAGATATGGTACATCTGATGATAATGATATTTCTCCTCACCTACAATTTCTTTGAAACTGACTGACTGCCCAAGAAAAAAAGAAATTGTTCTATCTTGATTGAATCACACATCCAATTATAATCATCATTTACCTTCCTCTTCATCTTCAGAAAAAAGATTAGGGTTGAAATTTGGATCAGGACCTGGAAGAACGTCATCTCTCAGCTCCGTTATGGCTAGTGTCATTTGCCGAGGTTGCAAGTGTAATAGAGATGTTTTATAAGTAACCTGAAATACAAGGACAAACAATACATTAGAGCAATTTAAGAAGAAATCACTTTTAAAATAATTAACAATGCAAGGAGAATAATAATACATACAATTCAAAATTAAACATTAATAAAACAAGCAGTAATTAGATTAAATATGTAGAATTTCTTAATTCTACATATTTATACTGAAAAAGAGTCTTGTAATTCTAATAAGTGGACTCCCACCCCATAGCTACTTTCACTTGTGTAATGCAGCTAAAGTGAAATCTACCATGTTCATGTAACATGTGGAAAGCCTTCATAATCTGTTGAATAATCAAAACTGAAAGAATGATAACATATATAAAATTAAACAATTTACCTGTCCTAAATTTGCTGGAAGAGATGGAGCCAATCCATGAATTTTGAACTTGGTGCCCCAAATATTTGAAGTAACTTCCACTAGACGAGCATGCTGACAACATTTTGGCACCATGAAAAGAATAAAAAATTAAGAAAATGAAAACCTTTTATTAAGACTAGCCGACCTGTTTGATGCTCTGTGTCTTAAAAAAGGTGAATTAAGTGGTAGGGGATGAAGCAGAATTAGATTACTTTCACTCATGCTTCAATAAATGAGCTAAGCTAACTTTTATTTAGTTTTTTCCACTCATACAACCTATAGTATACAGAGAAAGTACTGTAATGGTGCAAGAATTGACTTAGATTTTGACAAAAATACACATTTTAGGTGTCCCCAGTCTAAAAAAGTGGTTTTTGCAATGCCTGTCTGTCTGTTTCTGTGTAGCTATAGAGTCTAAATGGTTAAATGAAATAAAAAGATAATTCAATTCATGTATACTATTATATGGAATATTAGTTTGATTACTTTGTTGCCAGATTTTCACGTGAGTGATGACTGATCCAAATTGATAAGGTAGCTATAGAGCATTCCATCTTTAAGTTTCAGTATTGGGTAAATGGCACGCGGTGCTGCCACGTCTTACTACATTAACGCTAGCAAAAATCTGCTAGTTTAAAATTTCCTTTATGTAACTTATTAAGTAAATGCTATTGTTACAATTTTTGCCATAATACATGATTTTCTAAAAATACTGCATAGTAAAATTTCTCTCGCTACGTACCGTGTGCTGCACACGTGGCTACTATAGAGCCCCAAACACTCCAGTGGTCCCAAAACCCTCATAAAAGTGAAAGCTAAAAGGAGCTTAACCCCTCAAGCACATAAGACATTTAAATCAAACTCATCCCACAAGTTGAAGGACATTTAACCCCTTAACTGGAGAATTAATTTTTCTTATATTTCAGCTGGTGGGGAATTATTCCTTTCTTTCAAATAATTTGAATTTGACTTTTTCTTTGTCTATTTGCTATGATATGATGTTCTGTGATGTTGGTAATGGATATTTTCCAATATTAATGAACTTATGCCATTTGTAAATTTATAAAATTTAAATTTTTTCTTTAACCCTTAAGAGGTCACGAATGGTCTAAAACAGCAGTCTTCAAACTGGGGTACGCATACCCCTGGGGGTACGCGAGGACTTTCCAAGGGGTACGTGGGCGCTGATAGTTTTAAGAGTAATAATTTTCCATAAATTGAAAGAGTTAAATCTGCAGCTCCAAGGTTTTGACAGAAATATATTTAAAGCACGTGATAAGATAAATGCATTTTATAAAAAATATTGTATTGGCAAAGGTGTGTTGAAATCAACTATATTTCGATTTTCCAATCCCTTTCTGAATATATCGTGCTAAACAAAGTGGCTATAAGTGAAAGAGTAACAGGTATAATTAATAGTCATTTGATAAGTCTTGGTAAAGTCTTTTTGGTATACTTCACAGAAATTGAGAAAGTGGACGGCTCTAATGACTGGGTAACAAATCCTTTTGCAAGTCAAGCGGTTTACAATTCTTTACTTTCAACAAAATTGAAGGAGGACCTAATCGAGTTGTCAGCTGACAGATCATTAAAAATAATTTTTGATGGTAGCTTACTACATATGTGATTTTTGGCATATGTCTCAGAAGGAGTTCAAAGAATTGAGTGACATTGCTATAACAAAACTCCTTCCATTCCCATCTACCTATTTATGTGAACAAGATTTTTCAGCACTTACATCTATAAAAACAAAAAATAGAAATAGAATTAATGCTGAGCCCTGTCTCATTCTAGCAATAAGTAACATTCATCCACGGATACAGGAACTAATTGAAAACAAGTTAGGAAAGTGTACAACGTATCACAAATTGGCACGTTTCGCGCAATGGAGTATTAGAAAGAAATTATATACCTGTATGTAAGGGAAATTGCATTTTAAAGTTCTTTTTTTCGTCATAAATAATCCATTTTCTTCCTATTTAATAATACTACATGCACACGTAAGGAAATTAAACGTTTGTTTGGGAGATTATTTATGTTAGCAACAACGAAGAAGTAACGCAAGAAATTTTCTTAGTTCAACTCGATATAAGACATTCTTGTTTGATTTTCTCGATAACGGCTACCCCTACGATAAAAATGTATAGGAAAAGAACTACTCTTCTTTACCACTTCTACAACTTTATATTTGAATAATATTGTGATATGAGCAATAATTTACGATATATGATGAAAATTTAATTTTTTGTCACCAGTAAAGTGGTACCCCTGATTAGCTTACGTGATTTAGTTTAGCGATTTTCTTATTATCTTTGATAGTAAGTCCTTAATATCAAATTTCATGAAAATCCATTCTGTATAAGCCGAGAACGAACATGCAGACAGACGGACAGACCGACGATAATAGGCGCACACGCTAGAAGAGAAACGCACCTTAAAAAACAGCCACATCCAGCTCATTAAGGGATGTACACGTATTTCAAATAAAACTGATTTTTATTTTAAATAATTGTTTAACCAAATTTGTAGTATATTAACATTGTTTTCATGCCATATAATAAAATGCCAGATAACAAAGTTTTTGCTGTATATAGAAGTGCATCGTAGAATGAAAGATGTTTCCAAGATACATCATATGATGGCCAAGTAGCAGGCCCTTCTAAAGCATTTCTTTTATTAAAAAATATGTGAATATTTATAATATGCTGGAAATTATATCCTTTATAATTATTTTAACTTATTATGAATATATAAATAAACATACTCATTAAAGGATAATCATAATATAAAATTGCACAAAACCATAAGATACCGCCGAGAGCCACAACGGGCCCAGGAGAAAACAACCTTCTGCCCCCCCCCCCCCCCCCCCCCCTCCCTCCGAGAAATATTTTTAAAATTATAAAACAAAAGGAATTATGAATTCCTGCTACACCTATGAAATGTATGATGGTCAATATTCTTCAGCGAATTTTTATCTAAGTGATAATAAATTTACTTAATTACTGGTCCAGATACACTTAAATGTTGGTAATTGTTATTTAAAGAAAACTATTGAAATCAAATACAGATTTTGAATTCCCGAAAATCTTTTGGGGGAAAACCTATAAGTATGTATAGTTACGGGCCCCAACTCACTCCTCCGAATAACTGATTACATCATTGTGTTTCTGCTGTCATGACTTGCACCTGTGTATTACAAAATACGTATTATGATAGGAAAATCTTGTGACCACTACATCTCGGGCACCCAGAGCCCCCGGAGAGTTCTCCCCGGTCTCCCTGCCCTCTCGGTGGCCCTGCCTATAACTACATACCTGTTAATGAGAAAAATGTTGGATGTTAACTTCAAAACGTACCAGGTGGTGCATAGTTTTTCAAAATTATTTTAGGGGGTACGCAAGCGAAAAGGTTTTAAGACCACTGGTCTAAAAGACCGGGTGGTTTACATTATTTTAAATTAAAATCCTCTCAGTAACATTTCATCTCTGGCCTTCTCAGTACCTTATCTCGAGTTCATTATGTATCATATAACGGGTTTTTAGAGTTCTCGGAGTAAGCGTTATTTGTTTACAATGTGTTTTTCTTTACTACGCATCTGTTTTTGCTAGTCGGTCACTGAAGAGGGCATGCACGGTCTAAAAGACCGGGATCTCTTTCAGTAATATCTAATGCTTGGCCTCCTTATCTTGCCTCAAGTTCACTAGCTATATTTTTATCGCAATCTTCTTTATTTCTATGCAGTAATAATAAAAATGTCATATTCTTTGAAGAAATCATCTACTCTGCCCGTGAAAAAGTGCCCTGCGTGCCAGGTGCTAAGTGTTTGAGATCGATAATTATAGTATTTGTCCATATAAATTATGTGCGCTAATAATTATTTTCAAGCCTTTTTTTACAAATTATATACTAAAACATGCCAAAATGTATGAGGATTCTTATTCTTACCATAGAATACTCGATCTCATTCAAATTCGCTCATATTTTGAATTTATACTCGAGTTTTGGTAATTTGTTTAACATTTCAATAATAAGATTCCATGGTTACCGGTATTGTTGTCCTGGGTAATTTACGTGCATATGCACTCAAATAAAGGCTTAAAGATAAAAAATAAGATTAAAACTTGCTCCAAATGACCGAAGATATTAATTTATGAATGAAGCGGCGAATCTTTAGGCTCAATCGGTCGCTCATTGGTCTTAAGCCGGTCGATTATGTGTTCAATTGTGAAGGAAAAGAACAAAATTAAAGAACATGTACGAAATGCTGGAAATATATCGTCGACAATTGTGTCTAAAAGGCCCCTGCTCAAAAAACTAAACATTTATACCATAATTAGAGATTTTATAATATTTTTTGGCTCTCTGGAAAAGGAACTCCCATTATAACATATGAGTCTATTGCTCTACTTTAGTACGTTCAACTTTCATACACGTTTTCAGGAACATATTATGTACGAAAGTAGAGGACTGCCTGTATGTATACATTCAGTCATCGACTTACGAATGTTCGAAGATACGAACGGAGTGGTTCCCTGAATATAGGCAACTCTCGTCCAACGAACAACATACGTTTCTGGAAAGCGCTTGTAAAATTCCTTTCAATTAATATTAAAATTCATTACAGCGATCATTCGCTCAACGAACATTCATTGAACGAGAGTTATCCGTACTAGTGGTGGTCAAAATTGTTAATTTATATGAACGATTCATTTTTTCCGAGTAACCTGCTATGCTTTGCTCAGTTGTTTGATGACCAATGCTTCCTCTGTTCTATCCCTTACTCATCCATCTACTTCCTCTCGTATTCCCTCTGATCTATTGAAGGCATCAGAGCTGAGTCGAGCAGAGAGAGAGTAAACAAGAAAATATATGTTAGAGAGAATTTGTTTACCTTTGATAAAAAGAGAACAACAAATGCATTGAACTGCTCTTCTATGCCTCTTGCATGGTGTAACTGACAGGGAAGACGTTTGAGGAAGGCCAGATCCCTTCAAGAAACAAGACAGTTATTCCCATTCGTCCCATTGGACCTTTCCCTTAAGGATGAGAAAGGTTAAGATCTGGCTTCGGCTCCCTTTGACCTTCTTTCATCTCGTTTCACTTTGTCAAATTACTCATAACTTCGATGAGTTCATTCAGATGCTCAGACGCCTAGGTTACGAAGAAGCAGTTGCATTATTGTGTTCCTAGAAAGGCTGAGAAGCACCAGACAGCGATGAACGCCACAATGCTCCCTCGCCCTTGCTTCTCAGTCAGTCTCCTATCTTCTATGTGACCGCGCACATATCTACTTTCAGTACACCTCATTAAAGTTACCCTTAATAATCAAGCCCTCAAAAATGGCTGAGAAAAAGGAAAGTGTTAGTGAATTAACAAGTGCTAAGAAGAAAAGAAAATCGATAACTTTTGAAATGAAGCTGGATATTATAAAGAGACACGAAAAAGGCGAAACTCCTTCATGCATTGGCAATGTTTTAGGCTTAAACTGTTCAACTATTGGATCTATTATAAAAGACAAAAATAAAATTTTGAAACATGTGAAACAGTCGACACCAATGCAATCAACAATAATTACAGCAAAAAGAACAGGTGCCATTGAAAAGATGGAAAGCCTTTTAGTGACGTGGATAGAGGATCAAAACCAGCGGCACATTCCTATTGGCCTAAGACTAATCATGGAAAGAGCCTTGAGCTTGTATGAGAACATAAAAGTGAATGAGTTTGGTGATGAAGCACCGGCATTTAAAGCAAGCAGTGGGTGGTTTAAGAGGTTCAAAGTCAGAGCTCCTTTGCATAACATAAAAGTGACTGGTGAATTGACAAGTGCTGATGAAAAAGCAGCTGAAGAATTTGTGAAATTATTTGAGCAAGTTGTGAAGGAGGATGGATATAGTGCTAATCAAACGTTTAATGTTGACGAGGCAGGATTTCTCTGGAAAAAAATGCCTGAAAGAACCTACATCTCATTAGATGAAAAGAAAATGCCAGGATTTAAAGCTGCCAAAGACTGCTTAACTTTATGGCTACGCAGTAATGCCGCAGGAGATTTCAAGCTTACACTACTTCTAGTGTATCATTCAGAAAATCCACGTGCAATGAAGAACATAAGTAAGACATCTTTGCCAGTGAATTGGAAGGCTAATAAAAAGGCTTGGGTGACTCTTAAAATTTTAAAAGAGTGGTTTTACAAGCACTTCATTCCTGAGGTGAAGCATTACTTTTAAAAGAATATGATACCTTTCAAAATATTGTTAGTGCTGGACAATGCTCCTGGAAATCCATCTCATTTAGATGATTTTCATCCTGATGTTAAAATAATGTATCTTCCCCCAAATACAACCTCAATATTACAGCCGCCAATGGATCAGGGTGTTATATGATCATTTAAATCTCTCTACATCCGTAAGACTTTTTCTATGGCTGTGAAATCCACTGAACATAAACGCTCCAAAACCCTGAAGGAATTCTGGAGGACATTTAATATTTACAATTCTGTGAAAAATATTGGATACTCTTGGGATGAAGTGAAGGAAACAACAATGAATTCTGCCTGGAAGAAATTGCATTCACCTTTCGTCAGTGATATTCATGAGTTTTCGGAGACTGTTCAAAATATTACTCAGAATATAATTGAAATGGGAAGACAATTAGATATAGAATTGAAAGAAGACGATGTTAATGAGTTGCTAGATTCTCACAAAGATTTATCATACGAGGATCTGGTTCAACTGGATACTGAGAAAGAAACGAAAATTGCTGAACAAACCACTGAGGTACTGTCAGTATCTCAAGAAAAACAACTCAACAAGAAAAGAATGGCAGAAGCATTCCAAAAAATGGAAGAAGCGCTCGACATCCACGGGAGTATGGATCAAGACAGTGCAAGATTTGCATCCGTAGCTAGGAGCGTGTCCGATGCTCTATCATGTTACCACGAAATTTTCCGTGAAAAAAAGATGGCAACTGTTCAGAGTTCTCTGATGTCATATTTCAGCAAGCGCAAAGAAACGAAACCGTCCACATCTGCTGTTGAAGATGTTGTTGTAGAAGATGATTTAAATGTCTTATGTGCTTGAGGGGTTTATTATGTTAAATAACGTTTCCTTAACAACAGCAAGATATATTATGCCGTAAACTGCCTAAAAATTAAAAATATATTTTTCCCAATCAAAAATTATTACATTTGAAAGGCTATTGAAATCAAAATATAAGTTTAAATAGTACATATTTTTAAAAAATGCAGTTTACTTTGTAAATAATAAATTAGCATTGTAGTTGCCATTTGCATTTTTATGCATACCTTGATAAATATTTCGTTTAGAGAATGTATGGAATAAAAGTTGTAGGGCATGTTAAAATAGGTACTCATTTTATGTTCTAAGCTAATACACGAAAAAAGCACGTTTCTACGAGAATAATTGCTCACAAAATCCCTAAGTAAAAACAAGAACTGGATTATTTTATGCTGAACACTATACATAACGGAAATTAAGTTGCAATTGAGGAAATTTTTACCTGCCTGACATTACAAATTCATTTGCTTCTTTTTTAACCTTGTAAATTGTCCTCTGAGACACATCACGTATGTAGCTTGCTTGTCCTACTAACTGCAAATGACAGACTTTCATTAGACTCATTGAGGCAGCTACTAAGAATATTCAATATTGTTTTCTTTTCCTTACTCCTGATTCTTTCACCTTGCTTTATTTTCCTTGTTGAAATGTCCATCTTCTCACAAAAACCATAATATCAATATGAAAATATGTTCGAGAATGCACATACACAGTATTTTTAAAAAGGAGACACTATAAACATAAAACCTGCAAACACAACGTATCTCTATACTTGAACCGTATTACACACTTGAGTTTGAAAAAGTTTAGAAGAATTGTTAAAACAACTAATTTGCAATACACAATAAAACTGGCAAAATTTGTAAGTACTTTCCCGCAAACTTATGAGCAGACAAAATGACAAAAGTACAAGATAGCCCAACTGCTGAGGGATGAGCAGGCAAGGGTAAACTGCCAAACCCTTAACTGGACCGCAATAAAACGCATTGTTCACCCTCCCCTTGGTGACCCAATCTCGCCTCTGGGTGCACCAAAAATAACTTCAAACATATACCTACAACTTTTTCGCTTAGACCATGAAAGTACCTTTAAAAATAAAAAAGTTCCTCACAGACAAACTTTTTCAAGTCAGGCTGGAACACGCAAAAGAAACTTTTATCTGCTTTTATCACTGACAAGGAGAAGCTACGGAGTGTAACTCTCAGATTTGAATCATCTTCTACCAGTGGAAAGTTTAGGTCAAAAAAAATACAATTTCGGAATTAGGGGCCAACGCCTTTTAGTTTAAGAGAAATAATTAATTAAAAAGTACAAAAATTGGCCAATCTTATTAAATCCTAGTAATTTCGCCATTGCGTTCAAAAGCGACCGTAGTCTAGGACAGGGGTGGGCAAAACGGTGATCGCGATCAACCGGTCGATTGTGATCACATTTCGGTAGATCGCGAAAGATAGTCGAAGTAGAGCATGTCTCAGTGGGGTAGAGCGACACTGTATGGCGGCAGCATCAAGTACAAAATATGCAGTTAGCCATATATCGCAAGGTGCCAGACGAGTCAAAGCTATAAAATCTGAATTTGTTTCAATTGTGCTTATATTACTATTATGAGTTAACTAAACTTTATATTGTCTTGTCGACAGACGTCTACGTCTGACAAGGCTAGATACCTGTATAGCTGTCCTAATTTAATTTTAAAAAATGTATGTATGAGTTTATGTATGTGATGTATAGGTACTAAAATTAAAACAAACAACTTTTATATTCTTTTGACAAGATCTCTACCGAGAACAACTAATATATAAATTAATATAAGTAGATCTTCTAGCTCTGGAAAATACTAAGGTAGATCTTGCCATGCAAAAGTATGCCCAGGCCTGGTCTAGGGGATAACGAGTAGGATTTTCGATGCATGGTCTCAGGGTTCGAGACCAGCGTTGTTCAACTTCTTTCTCGTGTAAAATTTTATTTTTTGTACTAGTTTTTCTTCAATTTTCCGAAAATACTTATTCACCGCAATTTTTATTTTTTCACGCAGGATAATTGTTTTTAATCACTAGACCACTTTTTCCCCCCATCTTTCAGAAAATATTTATACACCGCTATTTGCGTATTTTATTCCCAACTTACACCCTCAAAAATCCCATGAATTTATTATCGTAAGTTTTAATCATTTTTCCTATGTGAAGAAGATTACTGCGAGAGCTAAAGATAAAGAATATATTTGCGGAAAATAATAAAGTAACCCATCTTATTAGAAATTATTGGTACAGGCATATAGCATCGGAAGGTATGATCACGAAGAATAATTTCTGCGAGCTCCTCACTCTGCATCTGCCCGTCGCTGGGTTGACACCCTCCACCTTTCAAAATTAGTGTGAATTTCCAGCACATTCCTTTGGATGATAATCGTCGATGAAACACGGAAAACATAAATATTCATGGCACCAGGAGCAGCATATAAATGAACGCTTGTCACAGTTGCAGCGATATATTTTAATTTCGTCTGTGAACGAAACTTCATTTACATTAAGAAATAATTCGCGCCGCTCGCAGCTATTTATATGCTGCCCCTATTGTCATGAATATTTATATTATCGTTTTTTCAACGATTACCATCCAAAGGAATGCGCAAGAAACGCAAACTAGATGTTAAGGGTGGAAGTGCAATTACGGCGGAATATCACAGCTTAAAGAATACGCCAATGTCTACGGAGAGTGTCAATGTAGTGATGGACAGACAAGGCTAATTTTCTTGAGAGAGTAAGTTGGGAATAAAATACGCAAATCGCGGTGTATAAATATTTTCTGAAAGATGGGGGGAAAAAGTGGTCTAGTGATTAAAAACAATTATCCTGTGTGAAAAGACAAAAATTGCAGTGAATAAGTATTTTCGGAAAAATTGAAGAAAAACTAGCACGAAAAATAAAATTTTACACAAGGAAAAAAGCTGAACAACACTGGTCTCGAACCCCAAGACTATGCATCGAAAACCCCACTCGCTACCCCCTATGCTACCATCGCTTATGAATGCAATAGCGAAGTTACTAGGATTTATTAAGATTGGCCCATTTTTGTACTTTTTAATTAATTATTTCTCTTAAACTAAAAGGCGTTGGTCCCTAATTCCGAAATGGTATTTTTTTTGACCTAAACTTTCCACTGGTAGAAGATGAATCAAATCTGAGAGTTACTCTCCATAGCCTCTCCTTGTGATTACCAAAAACAAATATTTAAAATCAATTTATTAAACTTTCAGTAGACCATTACGATCCTTAAACATTCCTGAACCTAATGCAAAAAACAGCATTACATTATTTCAAAACAGTACGTACATATCATCAATTGAAACAAACGGGACCGTAAAATGCCCATTTCAGATCATATATTGTTTTTAGAATTTTGTATAAAAAATAATTTTTAGTTTTCATTTTAAAGTATATCATCAGATTCTGCATTAAAAATAGTGCATTTAGAAATTTTGAATTTTAAATTTTTAGTGAGATTTGGCAATCCTGGTGTCATAGAGAAGGATGGGGTGATTGGATTTTTAAGTCTGCAGGAGAGTAGAGGAATGATGCCATTGGAGATTGTACTGAACTTTCAGGTGGAATGCACTATACGAGGGTGAATCAAAAAGTTCCCGGAATGATGTCGATAGCACTGTACCCGAGTTCAAACAATAACATACCATAGTTGTCTGAAATTAGCATGATCTTAGCTATAAACATTCAATATTTGGTAAGAATTCATTCATTTGGTATAAAATAACCTCAATTTTCTTAACCCATTGATTCGTGAGCATGGACAATTTGGAATTTGAGATCCGGGTGAACATGAAGTTTCTGATAAAACATTGTTAAGAACCAACTGCCATCATTCGGGATTTGCAGAAAACTTGTCGGAATGATGCACCAAAGGAAAAAACATTTTACGAATGGGTGAAATCGTTTAAGGATGGACAAGAAAACATTGAAGATGACCAAGGGAGTGGGAGACCATCAATGTCAACGAATGAGGAAACTGTGGCCGCCGTCCAATCGATTTTGGAAGAAGATTGATGAGTGTAAGTGCAAATGATAGCCGGACATTTGGATATCTCATATGGCTTAGCTTAATCAATTATAACAGATCGTTTAGGATTGAGCAAACTCTCTGCTTGATGGGTGCCAAGAGCATTGCATGCTGAACACAAGACTCAAAGGGCTGATCATGCAGTTGAGTTTCTCAACCGAATTGATGCCAATCCTGAAGATTCCTTCTACAAATTAGTGAATGGTGATGAAACCTGGATTTATCAGTATGATCCAGAAAGCAAGATTCAGTCCAAACAACGGTTACCAAGGGAGTCAAGTGGACCAATCAAGTTCAAGGATGAACAGTCAGGCAAGAATGTTATGGCAACAATTTTTTGGGATTATGAAGGCGTGATATTAGTCTATTTTCTCTAAGGACAATGGACAGTCACAGGAAGTTATTATGAACAGGTCTTATGGAAATTGAACACTGCTCTTGTGACAAAATGGCCTGAAAAACTGCATTGTCGAATTTTGTTTCACCACAAAAATGTCCCAGCACATTCGTCCATGGTTTCAAGAGTTGTGCTTTGAGAATTGCGTTGGGAACTGCTTTCTCATCCACCCTATAGTCTGACTTGGCTCCTTCGGACTTTTTATTTTGCCAGAACTAAAAGATCACATCAAAGGAGTTTGCTGTGAATCAATATCCGAGGTTAAACAAGTACTTTTGAACTGGCTTCAATCAAACAATTCAAATTTTTAAAGAAATTAGCTAAAATGATGGAGACAATGTATGGAGAAGTGTTTAGAGCTAGGTGGTGGATATAATGAAAAATAAATGCTTGTTTTGGGTTTATTCTATTTTTATGAGATCATTCCAGGAACTTTTTGATTCACCCTCGTAGTTTGATTATTTCACTCGATTGGCAGTCTGTTAACTTTAACACACACACGCGCACGCACACGCACACACACACGCACACGCACACACACATAAGACACGTGTACGTGTCTTATATATACTTTTAAATAGTTTTAGGATGTAATCATCCCACACTTTTGTGTTCCTTCGCACGTGAAAAGTTGCAGAATATAAGCTGGCATCACCGTTCAGGAGCCTTCTGTCTTCATTACGTGAGGGAAGTCCCGAGGGGAAAGATTGAAATCTTGATCCTTTTGATTCAGGATCATTGGGTTATTTGCTCAGGTTTGACATAGTTCAAATGCTTAAGCTTTGAGTTTTACGTATCATTTATTATTGGTGAGTTTCGAGAGGTTTTCAGGAATGTAACCCCAAGAAAGACGCGGTCTGCCGTATTTGGGGAATTAGCCCCTGCAAGTTAGGCAACCTCCGTTCATTTTTCTTCCCGATTCCACTACGGAACTTGAATAATTTATTTTCTGATACTTTTTTCGTCTTCTTTTAACTTATTTGTCTCACTTTCATTGAAGTTAATTTTTCCACCTCTTTCTCTATTTTACTGCGGTTACCAATACAGAGGACAAATGATGATGGGATGGGAACCAAACCCTGTATTTCCCATTGCCTTAATTACTTCTCTTTCGCGATTTCATCTTTCTCAGTGTTTTCAGGAACGTAACTCCCGTGAAAGACGAGGTCTGCCTGTATTCGATTCTTAAAATCATTTGAAACAATCGATTATTAAAAGTATTAGTAGAAAAGGAATCGATTCAAATAATGTATTCGAATACAAATACTCTTTTGAATTTTATTTTATTTATGCATTTTGCTTCATTTGGTAATTTATTAAAAGTGTTGGCTTGGCCGACAGATAGCACCACTATGCGATAGCTTGAAATGTTTGTTCGTCAGCTGATGTACGAAAGTCGAGGACTGCCTGTAGTAGTAGTAGTAGGGTGAATGAGCGAAAGATTTTGCACCAACATATGTAATTTGATCCTGTCACGATATCATCGTGTGTTGACCGCAGACAAAGTGAACCATCTATGACTGTAGTAAATTCCATGTGAATTAAAGTCTCCGTGATGGTTAACTATCCAGTATTACATAAAAATATGGGTGACCACGTTGAGAAGAGAGGTGCTACACCTTCACAAATATCGAAATCATTGCGTAATAGTTATGATGCAAATTTTAAACTTTTATTGGCGAAATATGCTGACGAAACTAACAATTGTGCAGCAGCAAGAAGGTTTGGTGTCACCGAGGCAAATGTGCGGCAGTGGAAAAAATCGCAGGAAATGCTAAAGTGTGCAAGTTCAAATCGGAAAGCATTTCGTGGGCCTAAGGAAGGACGTCATAAAAATTTAGAGAACCAGTTAATAAAATTTGTGCCAAATATTTGTTCCAAAATATTCAATTGAAAATTCCAATCAAAACTACTTATTTCAATTGGTTCAATGTTCATTATCTACTCAATGGTATAATAAACCTCTGTCATTGTGTGCATAATAAATTTTTTCCTTTCATTAGGAGTTAAAAATATAATATATTCGGGTATATACGGTACACTGGATAATAATAGCTTCACGGTGCCGCCACGAACAGTACCGTGAAGGTTTTTTTTACTTCTTTGTTTCAATGCATAAAACTCGGAAAAATAAGTTTAATTTTTGGTGGCAATTATGTAACTAAGTTTATTATAAAAAAATATAAACATAAAAATATAAATGCATCATTTTTTCATTCTCATGGGATGAAAACTTGAACCACTTGGACACCATAGCAGTTAGAAAAATAAATTTAATTTTCTGAAATGCTTGAGATATCAAATTTTAAATCCAAAGGAAAAAGTAATTTCAACTTCCACATGCGTCACAGAAAATATCAATCCTAGAGCAATCTCTTATGTAACAGATTGGTAAATATTCCTACCTTATTTTAATCGTTGTCTTCGTCTTGCGTTAACGTCGGCAAGTTTTTCTATGACGTCATCAACATTCAGCTTGGATGCTCATTAGGGTGTGCCAAAAATACCTGTATGATTTGCGGGCTTCTACTCTATGCGAGTACCTCACACTCTTCTCCGCCCCAAGACCAGAATAATGGTGCAGTTTGCTTGGAACGAAACTACTGAACGTATCTCCCAATAACTTTCAACTTGAACCCGAACCCATTCAAAAAAAGGAACCGTTCCGGAACGAAATATTTCGTTCCGACTAAACAATTTCATTCCGGAATGGAACTAAACCCATCAAGGAACATACAGTTTCGTTACGAACCGAAACTAAATGGCAAGAGAAAAGATATAGTTTCGTTCCGAACCGAAACTATTCTTTGGGTTCGGTTTCGTTTAACAACCCTGGTTTTTTCCCAGCTGAAAAGCTTAAACAGTCCCATTATTCAATACATGAGTTTAGGAATGGTAAGAAATGATAATTAATACATGCTTTATGCTATTTAATGTCAACAAGTTCAAAAATATAAGACAAAATGTAAGGAAAACTTGTGAAACATGTCACATAATACACAAAATATTTTGCTAATTTTCACGACCGTTTAGCTTTGGTACACTTTGGAAAGGCCTTCCTGTGCTCCGCTACAGTCTGAAGGAGAGCCTGTTTATCCTCTTCTCCCTTTGTAAGAATAGTATTGTACATTTTCATCAGACCCACACGTCTCTCTGCACTGTTGTTCATGACGTGCAAATGCTGCACTTTGCAAAGAGCTTTTTTAAAGCTATCATGTGACTCCCATTCTGTCGGCTCAGTGTCCATAAATGCAGGAGAAATACCAAGGCGTTCAAAGAAAACAAGTGATGGCTTGCTGGCAAAATCGTGGAGCTCCAGACAATCCACATCCACATCGCCTTCCCTTATGAAAGCTCTCTTTGGTGGATTTTCCAGGCCATCTCTCTCCTGAAAAGCCTCCGCTATCTTCTTTTTCGCTTCGTTTGTCACCGTGAGGTCAAACAATGCAAGGGGAACCATTTCAGCACTCAGGTACCATAGATGGTTCGAAAATTTGTCATAGGCTGCCTTCCACAAGCATGACCGCCCAGCTTCCTTCTTCAATTGTTTCAGCATGCGTAGATCATTGTCCGGAGCCTGCACAGCTGCAGCAGATGCGAACCAGAACTCGACATATGCGGAAACAATAGAAACAGTTAACGCTCGGAAGACATCTTCTCCTCTTGCAAGGTGAAATTCTGCCCTAAAGAGCCAAAGCCAAAGATCAAGCACTCCACACACTTCCGGTGACATCACTGAGTTTCGAGCTTTATTTTCAACCACCTGGCATTCTTCTGACATATCGTCATCATGTCGGTTGTCTTCCTCACTACTTCTCTCCAATTCCATTTTAAGTTCAGAGCTTCTGCGACGAGAGGCTTCCTTCTCTAATCTTGCTGTCTCTCTTTCTAATCTAGTTAATGATCTCTTCTCCTTCAATGCCAGTTTCACATCTACTGATCCCATAACACCTCCTCAATCATGCTCCCTTTGCACAAGGAGAAATTCCCGATCTTCTTTAACAGTCATCAGTGTCAAGGCATTTTCATGAGCAATATCAAATAAGCAGTCCACATCTTTAGTGAAATCCTTTCTATGAGCTCTCTGAGTTTCGGACTGATTGTTTCCGTTTTTCTTTAGGTGAGTCCATCGTTTGTGGACTATGAGCAGCTTGTCAGTTGCACAACTCACCATTTGCGTTGGTATCCTGGCCTTATTCCAGAAGTTGACAGCTTCTTCAACGGCATACCAAGCACTGCGCCTTAGTGTCTCTTTCAGTGTGTTGTGGCGATGGAAGAACAATTGTAACACTTGACGGGTTGATGGAAGCTTACATCCTAATATTTTATCATTCGGCTGGCCTATGAGCGAAACTTTGGTGTCACTCCTCCGCTGCATGTTAAGTGCGACTGCAGAAATGCGCACGAGATACTACTAGCACGAGGGATATTTCCAGGAAGCAGCGAGAGCGAGCGCTGGACAGGCACAGACTTGCAGCTCGGATGGATGGAAAGCGGCAGGCGAGGGAGGAGCAGAGGGAGAAGGGTGGGGAAGGGGAGAGGTAGGGGGGTGGGGGAGCGGGCAGCAATATCCCTGCCGCACTGAACACGCTAAACAAAATTTTCTGTAGGTCTGTACGTCTTAAAGATGACGAGATATGGAGGAATATGTGACAATGATATTCTCGCATAAAAATTGAAACTTTGAAACAAAATAGCGACCTCTAAAAGTAATCGGATTTCTACCAAATTTTGCAAGGAGTGTTTTTGCATCAAAAGGAAACTTTTTACGGGTTGTCACAACAAATTTTTGAATTTTTTAAATTTTTGGCACACCCTAATGCTCATTCATTCTCAATGCTCAAAATTGTCTGACTCATAGAGTTCCACAAATAGTTTTTTCATTAATTTTAACTTTGAGAATGATCTCTCAGCACTCGCAGTGGTGACTGGCAATGTCAAAAAGAGCATGAAGGAGGTACACAACTCTGGAAGACTGGAAGCTATCGCACGGTTCACAGTACGCACAGTCTAATTTTGGAGAATAACACAACCAAACTGGATATTTTTTGCCCTGTATGAGTTGTTTCATAATAATAATCTACACTGAAAGATCTATTCTGCTTCTTGTCTTTCTGAAAAGGCCCATTTGGTTTACAAGATCCATACCTCAAAATCATTTTTTAAATTTTGGGATCATCAATAGTTTCAGAAAAATTTCCTTGATCCGACGGATACTGGGAAGTTGATTTATCTAAAGAACACTCTGCCTCTGAAAATTCTTCACTCTCTACCACTAAATCTTTTTCACTGGTAACAATACTAGAACCACCTATCATTAAACTATGTGCATCACCACATTGTACATTACTCACATCCTTGCATACCTCTTCAGTGTCACTAGCAATAAGATGTTTTTCTCCCGGAGACAAACTGAAACTCTTCGCTGGCAAACTGGGTTTTGCTCGAAAAAAACTTGTCAGTAATTTTGCATTCTTTTTAATGAAATGCTCACCTTCTCATTTTAATTTATGTTTTTGAGCACCACTTAGGTGAGTTGGCTTTGATATCTTAAAATGTGGGTGTCACAAAATTTTATATTTCAATATTTACTACCTATGGGAAAAATTTCACTGAAATACATAAATTCACAGCACAATCTTCCACTACTTGTCGTAGGAGTAAGAATGAGGAAATCACATACCAAAGAGGACACTTAACGTTTTCATTTCTGTCAGTGCTAACTTTCAAATTCACTGAAATGCAACTACTATGTAGAGCAGGCCTGACCGTAACACGTGAAGCTTCCAAGCTGACTGAATCTGAGGATGCTTTTATATTGTTGCATTTATCCCCTCAATGCCCACCAACGTAGCCATTATGTCTGACAAATTTTTCATATGCATACAGAGGGTTATCCTCTTTGGCCGATGTGTTTTTCTCATCTGTCAACAGTTCTGGAGAGGAAATGCTTTGGTAAGCAAAAGGATATTCTGCTCTCTGGGCCTGGCTTTTCATTTCGTGTGCCTTATCGTATCTTGAAAGCTATATAGTGAGAGAAGATAAGGATCCATTGTTCATGGTTAATTTACAAACAAGTTCTTCAAAAATATTTACGATCTGCCTCTAATGAAAACTTTGTCTGAGTTGCATGGGAAATATTCTCAAATCAGCTAGCCTCAGCATGCCTCGCGTCACTCTATACCAGATGCCATCTACAGATACACTAAGGAAAAATGACAACAGCTCGAAATGATGACTATGCAGGCAAGCTTCATTAGCTTTGTGAGTGGATAATAATGTACCCTTACGTGATGCTTACGAAGCTGAAACCTTCTAGAAGACTATAGTATCCTTTATCTTTCAGATAACCCAGTCGGCTGGGCCTGGTCCAATGCAAGCGAGAATATTTTAGCACGCTTTTCAATGTTCCATATTCCGGAGAATTCTCGATCGCTTCGAACCAGAGCTGCAAACCGAACCAAACCAAACCACTGAACTGAACCACAGCCATTTTGCTGAACTGCGAACCGAACCGAAACCAATGATTAATTTTTCGATGAACTGAAAACCGAACCGTAATTTTTGCAAAAGTGGTTCGGTTTCGGTTCGATCTCAATCCACAAAGTACGAACCAACGAAAAGACCAGGAATATCCATTGGAAAAACCAGCGGGTTTGCTTCAAAGGAAAGACTGCCTAACTTTCCTCTCTGATACTATTGTTATCCACATAAAAATCATGTTAGGATCAAAAATAGAATTTTTTAATATAAATAAATGAAGATGATGATGAGACTGTAATATATTTAAAATATAAATTTTTCCTTTCTTTAAATAAATTCTTCTTTCATTTAAAGTAATAATGACTGCTGATTGATTTACTTACAGATTGATACTGAATGTGTAATGTTTATATTGGATAAATTATTTCTGGATAGTATTTCAAATGATTAATTTAGTTGAACCGAACCGAACCACAAACTGAATCGAACCACTTCCAAAAATTTAGAACCGAACCGCGAACCGAACCACTTCCAAATTTGGAAGTGGTTTGCAGCTCTGCTTCGAACGCATGGTTCTTTAATCTACCTACTAATATTACATTTTCTTTGTCTCCATTACCCATGAAGCCTTTTAGCCTTGGTTTGCTTTGGGCCCCCTTTCAGTCCTGGGCCTCCCGCCATGCGGGGGCTGCGGAGGTGTCCGCTACGCCACTGATTATTAATCATTTGATTATTACCAAAAATTACCAAAAATCCAATTCCCAATAATAATCGATGATATAAATCATTCAATTATGCCCATCGTTAATTACAACCCATGCCTTGCATTCTTCCTCCATGCATGTACGTAGTTCCCGCTCGCTTACGCAAACCGCCAACATATTTTCCCATAAAATAACACGTAAAAATCGACTTTTCGACATGCAGGCTTTCATTCTCTTTTTGGATTAAAATTAGAATGAATCTTCGGATCTGAACCATTTTGAAGAAAAAAACGATAGTTTCCTATTCTGTTTATCTTTTTCCATGTACAGATTGAAATCGCTCATGTTAAATGTTTAATTCACATACTTTGGGGAAATCTTACCATTTTAACGGGATGTTGTCTTGCCTACCAATTACATTGTTAAACCAAGAAATCCTATTGTTATTTCAATACTTATTATGGGTGTGTAAGCGTGCTTTGAATGCTTTTAATATGAGAGAGAAGGAAGGAGAGGCAAATGATTTTCATAGCAACCAAAGTAAACAACATTCGTAAATTATTATATTGAATATACATTCATTCTCTTTCATGGAAGAATATACGCAACTATTTTAAGGTTAAGATATAATTGTTCTCACTTTGGAAATTACGGTATGATAATTTAATTTTGAATTTTCTTTACTCCCGTCATTTTTGACAGGCTATATCCTAGTATAATTATAATAATCAGACAAATATCTAATGACTTTTAAGTGCAGGTGTTAGTTTAAACACTTGAGATGAACCTCATTGGATGATAATGTGACCTCACCTCAGGTAGTGTGTCGACATATGTGAGATCATCTGGCTCAGTGATGTCGAGTGTCATAGCAGCCCCAAATCCCCCACTACCAACACCTTCTCCAGTGGTTGACACTCCCATCCCATTGCTCCCTCCCCCAGCCTCACCACCACGGGACTTCCTACGACGACGTCTCCTCCTTTGAACCCTTGGACTCGTGGCACAGCCCTCATCGTAATCTGTGTCTGAAGAATACTCATCCATTGCTCTTGAGATACGAGATGAAGCTCCGCCTCCTCCTCCACTACTTGATTTGCTTTTTTGACTCACAGGATTACTGTTTCTCCAGTTAGCTCCATCAGATATGGTAGTACCATTGATTGTTGGTTGCTCTAAATGTCCTGGGAATTCTGGCAAGAGTTGTAAAATTAATTTGTTAACTGAATAATTGATAGGATGAGAACAAGTGCATTATCTAGCAACATTCTATGAAATATGTCTTTTGAAATTTAAAAAATTACTTTAGCTCTTTTGCATTACATTCTATATGATAGAAAGAAAATAAAAATTTACATAAAAAATTTCAAGTTACCGTATTTACTCGTGTACCATGTGTCCTCGTGTAAGACACATCTCGTTTTTGAACAATGAATTGATAGAGAGGAAAAACCGTGAAAAAATTGGTAAAAAATTATAATCAATTTTCAAACGAAAATTAACATAATTTATGTTTAAAGCTACAGGAAGGAACAACAAATTTTTCAAGAAAAACTTTAGCCATTTTCAATATAAATCTTATATTATTTACAACTTAGCCTCAATTTTCACTATTGCCAAAATGAACGACTATTAGCAGCCACCCCATTGTCTTTTCTAATATTTTAAGAAGTAATCAGCAACAAACGTCATTTTTATAACAAAAGAGAGACTTCAACAAAGTTGGGAGGGCATCTATAGACACATTTCAATGACTATAAATGTCATTTTAATAGAAAATTCTCTTGTAAGATTCGCAGCCTATTTCTTGGTGCCGATTTCAGGAAAAAAGGTGCATGTGATACACGAGTAAATATAGTAATTTATACAGAGTATGTCAGAAGGTAAAAATTATAATGGTTGAATCCAAGCCTCTCTTTTTGATCAACTTATTCTACTGTTCAATAGTAATAAATATATGATAAGCACTTTCTTCAATTTAATGATGCTGAAGTGCTTATTCTCAAACAGTGAACAACTGCTAAACTTATTATGGCATATTTATTTTTATATAATATTTTGCATTTAAAAATTATTACAAATTTTAAACTTTAATTTAATGATAAGGGACCTTTTAAATCTGAAATTTATTACATATATAACATGCCTTGCCAGTGTTCCATAGGCAAACAGATTAAAATTTAGAAAATTTAAGTTTAACATTAAGTGCGTTAAACAAAATTATGCATAAAATGAAATAATAGAGGACATAGACTTATATAACCAGAAAGAAATATTTTTAAAGTAATTAAATAATGTAATCTGCTTTTGCTTATAGGTTCAGTGAATGCGTTCTATATATGGAAAATTATGGCATTTCTTTCTGAGCTTACCATCAACTTGTGGGTCAAATATGACAAATTCTGGACGTATCTTGCTGGTTCTCTTCCCCTTTAATAATGGTACTAGACCACCCAAATATTCCAAATATAAAGTGTAACAAGTGCCTGAACTCAGGTTGTTATCATCATCATGACGAATCATTGTGCAGTGAAGGCGAACATTTCCTGAGGGTGGACGGCTTACAAATCCTCTGATTTGGGAGGGCTCAGGAACACAGCACTACAGAGAAAATGAAATCTTTTCATTATTATTATTATAGTCCTAAATTTCAAAATAAGTTGCTAATACAGTATGGAACCTTTTATCCAGATTCCACTTATCCAGAAATCCAGTTAACTGGCTATTTTAAAGAATGTATTTTTCCTAAATTTGATAGGAGAAATAAATTTAAATTTAATGTCTCGCTAATAATTACCCAGCTCACCACCGTGCATTGGGTATGCTCCTGTGAACAAGTGAATATGTAATTTGGAAGAGAACAAGGAATTTATATTGGAAAGTACCCGATTACTGTAGTATTTCTATTATTGTACAGTACAGGTATATATTATAATAATGCTCAAAATGGAAAATATTACAAAACAGAATGTACGTTCTGGTGGAGGAACTGAAAGAAGTGGATGCAAAATAACTGACAGAACATTTACATTCTAGTTAAATTTTGATTTATTTCTTATGCACAACAATGAAGAAAAGAAAAAATTTTTATATTATTTTTATTAAATGAAGTTAGCAAAATGGTATTACTAAATGTTTGACGAGACAACAATATTATCAACCATTACAGTGGGTTCTAGCTCTTTCCGAGCATTGTTTATGAGTATATTCCAGATAACCGGAAATTCCAGATAACTGGCTATCCTAAGCTTGCTAGATAAAAGGTTTTATACTTTATGTTTTACCCTTAGCAATGCACAAAGTTAGAAAAACTTAAACAGTAATTCTAACAATGGTATTGAGTACTTTGTTCTGTTTAGTATAACTAAAATTTTATCGTTATTTAAATCCCCTTCTGTACTTTTTGGCAACCACGTACTCATCTTGTTATATCAGACTTACACTCTAATTGAGTGTGCTAAATCTGGTGAGCATTTTTCCAAGACTACTGGAGACCATTCCCTTCCAGGAACTACAGTAAGGACTATTGCTAAAATCAAAGAGTTTACAGAGTTGTACATGCTTCACCAGCTACTCAATTGATCAGAAAGGGTAATAGATTAATTCACATTGAAATGCTCATTTCTGCAAGTAAAGAACTACATTTTTCAGGATTACAATGAACATTTTAGTCAAGGACTATCAGTATTTATATTTTATTCATACATTACATCAACCAACTTTATGGAATATGAGACATAAACATTGCTTTCCAAGATATTATAGTCCTGCTTGTTAGTTGATGCATTGCTGTTGTATGAGCACAAAAAACTCTTTGTAAAAATATAACCTAGTTCAGGGTTTTTCAAAGTATAGGCTGCAGCCCAACGATGGGCCACAAATTGTTTGGTAAGGGCCTCAAAGTAGAGTCGATCCAAGATATTTTAATGCAAAGATTAGGCTAAAGTGTTGCCAAGATAA
Organism: Uropetala carovei; assembly: GCA_036926305.1. Taxonomy (NCBI): domain Eukaryota; kingdom Metazoa; phylum Arthropoda; class Insecta; order Odonata; family Petaluridae; genus Uropetala; species Uropetala carovei. The sequence continues at coordinate 119,164 of JAXCHB010000183.1, forward strand.
CCAAAATCAACTAATGAGATTTAAAGGTTATTAAACTGTACCATTTAGATTTTAAATAAATCCTTAGAAATTCTTACTTACAAGGGGACGTTGTCAAGTCGATGTCAAGGATCCAGTTGAAACTTCTTGAGGTGAAACTAGAGACAAAATAAGCGGACACGTGTCCCGGCTTTCTTCCCCATAGGCCCGGGTTCGAGAAAAAATAGGCAAAATAGATTTGCACGTAAAACGTATACCGGTATTTAACGCAGCCATTTCATAGAGCTCCGTGGCTGTGGTCGCTAAGGCGTTAGCATTCTTAAATATAGGGTCGGTGGTTCAAATCCCACCGTCTGCGAACTTCTTTTTCAATTTTATTTCCGTCTATTTTTTCAAATACCAAGCTGGGTACGTTTCTCAACTTGGTTATTTGTGATTAAATGTTTTTTTATAGTAATAAAATAATTTTTCATATTTTAATCTTTCATTTTTTATTTGCCAGCGGTAAAAAGAGGTGGTCCTCTCACTATTAACCATTCAACTGAATATTTTTAAGGCAAAGGCTTGGATGGTATTTATCGTAAAAACAAGGTAAGCACAGATATTCCTTGCACCACGCGCATCTTACGAAACATTGCGAAAAATATGCACTTCCGTTTGCTTAGGTCTTGGGGAAAACAATCCCCCCGAACGTTCATGAAAACACTTCTGGTGTCCGCTAATTTCGATGCATACCATGCATTCTGGAGCATTTCTCGGAATGCGGGTGAAGACAGCCACAAGATGCCATATTAATGTAAATTGCTTACCCTTAAAAAAACGAACAGCCCCCGTTATATTTTGTTTATCGTGATTATCTGATAAAAACGAAGCATTGACGACGTCTTCATCGTCCGGTGCAAAGCTACTTCCGGAGGGTCCGGCAACTGGATCGATCTCCATCGATAAAGCGAAATGGTTCATGAAGGCAAAAGTCGAAATCAGGGAGGTAATCAAGACTCGTAAAATATTACGATAATCGTAAAAAAACGAAAAATCGCAATACTGAACGATCAAACAGCTAAATCGTAATCGAAAAAGAGTGCAGAGGTCGTTAACGGTAGAGTAAGTGATCCGGGAGAGCAGAGGTCGATATCAAAAAAGCAAATCAAAGGAGTAAAGCGAGAGAAGCAAAAGCAGCGAACGGCAATAACTGAATTGGTGATGATCTGCGGCCTTTAATTGTAAGAGCGATCCACAATAGCACGTGTATTGCAACATTGTCGCGGGGAAATATGTAGAGTTTTAGCATGCGCGTCACCCCGCTTGGCATCACGGGCACCGTGAGAAACGCTCATTTAACGGCGTGGTGTGGCTATCTTTGCGTTGCACGTTGTTTTTTCTTCATAGAAAAGCAAGGTCGGCTTCGTTTTTCAAGCTTCGACGATGCGTTACTTCTAATTTTGGTAAACCTGAAGAATAGTTCCTAGTTTACCAAAAATTATTTTATTTAACTCGTAAATACTATAAAAAAACATTTAATCACAAATAACCAAGTTGAGAAACGTACCCAGCTTGGTATTTGAAAAAATAGACGGAAATAAAATTGAAAAAGAAGTTCGCAGCCGGTGGGAATTGAACCACCGACCCTATATTTAAGAATGCTAACGCCTTAGCGACCGCAGCCACGGCACTCTATGAAATGGCTGACTTAAATACCGGTATACATTTTACGTGCAAATCTATTTTGCCCATTTTTTCTCGAACCTCAAGAAGTTTCAACCGGATCCTTGACATCGACTTGACAACGCCCCCTTGTTAATAATATTTTATAATACATAATCTGATGGGCCAAATAACATATTTTCTATAATTATTGGGCCACAGAGAAAACATTTTGAAAACCCCTGATCAAGTCCATTGTCTTACATGGACACCCTTAAATTATATATCTCTAGCGAGTTAATTAAGGAACTTCGTTTAAGATGTAATTTTGTAGTGAGCTGTAACAATATAAGCTAAGTTCTTTCTTTAATTTTATACTTACCCTGATGGTTTGAGCAAAGAGTGTTGAAATGAGTGCCTTGATTCGAGGTGGAAGTGGCAGGGCAGATACTTGTGAGTCAGAACGAAGCTGCCCATGAACCTGCAGCCTACACATTAACTGCAATGATGCCACTCGTCTTGAAACCCATGCAATATGCACCTGGCATCCTGTGGCTATGTATAGGCGCTTGTCATTATGACCCCATGTCAAGGCAGTCACTGGGGCCTGTGATTAACATAAGAAACAAATCTTTTAATGATAGTTACATACCATGTTTTCTTGTAGAATATTGATTTGAATGCTGGATTCCTAATTCAGGGTTCAGGACTCAATCCTCAAGAGTGGTCAAATTAAAAACTGGCAACTTACTCCCGAGATGTGCCTATGGCAGTATTACTCTAATTGTAAGTTAGTTAATGAGCTTATAACAGATGATATTAGCTAGGTCTATGACCAAGACAACTACGGAATGTTATGAACAGTTCCAGTATTCTAATGTAGAAAGCAAGGAAAAACTATCTCATTATCATATTAATTGATTAAAGCAATCATGGGTGCTTGTCATATGATTACCCCTGAAGAAATCTCCAGCAAGGAAAAAAAATGTTGGCTTTTTACAAAAATCTATGTGAGATAAGCCAAAAACATACACAACCCCCTCCACTTTAACTCAGCCACACTTGAGGGGAAGTGGAAGAGAATGAGATGTGTGGAGTACGAGGGGGGAACACTGGTAGGTGGAATTGGGCTTCGAGCCTCAGTGAGAGGCTGCAGGCATCGGGGGCACATGGGTCGGTGGTAAGCGTGTTGGACAGCAGAAGGCATTCTTATCATAATGCTCTAACAGAGCTCCAATTTCAGAGCTGTACAGGCAGTTAGTCTTTTATATTAATTTCGTTGTTCATGTGTGCATGTTTCTGCAAATGGTAACCATGGAAACCAACAAACAATAACACATAAAAATCGACTTTTCGATGTGCAGGCCTACGGAGTACAGGCGACTCCCGAGTCTTGATTGTTCGAGTCTCGATTAATTCGAGATTTCGATCCCGCCGATCGATAATATACGCGGAATTAACTTCGTGTAGTTATTGGTTCCGACCAAACGCGAGGTTTAGTTTTGGTGTAGACGTAGTTATATCTGCTCTAATTGTTTGACTTTGTGATGATTTCACTCTTTTTCTGTTAATCTTTTATTTAAATTTATTTATTTTACTGATTTATTTATAAATTTATCACTTGACATGCCATCTAAAAGGAAATGTAATAGTGATAATGTAAGGGAATCAAATAAAAGAGGGCATAAGATTCATAGTTATGAATTGAAATTAGAAATTTTAAAGCATGTTGAGAAAGGTGAAAACCAAGCTGAAATCGCACGAAACAGAAGGAGAAAATTCTAGAAGATGTAATAAAGTCACGTAATTTGATAAAAACAACAAACAGTCCTAGGTGTGGTGTTGTGATTCCTAAAATGGAAAAACTTCTAAAACATTGGGTAGATGATCAGTGTCAGAAACATACTGAAAGCCATACTGAAATCGTACGATCGTTGGGAATATGTCAACTATTAGCACTTATGTGAAACAGAAGGAAAAAATTCTAGAACGTGATAAATTCAGGTAATTTTATAACAACAATAAACAGTTCCCCACCCAATAGCTCCTTTCTTCCAACTAAAATCTTCCAACTTCTCAATTTATAAACCAAGTCCAGTAAGCGCAGTTGAAAAAGATTTAAGGTATGAAAATATTTTTAATTTAATTGTTTCTTTATTCTTAAGTTATTTTGTGCTTTTTTAATAACTTTTATATTAATTTCACTGTGATAAATAGTTGTATGTATAGATAGATATACGCAGGTATGTTATCACACTCACGCGAGTTGTTTGTTACAAACAACTCGCGCGATCCGGACCGGTCTGTCTGTAAAGCATATTGCATACATCTATCTTTGAAGTTCGAAACAAATTTATTTTTTCCTTTTTAGTGCAAAAAATAAGGTATACATTTAAAATATTTATTATATAATTTATTTATAATTTAATATTGTTGTATTAACATATTAGTAATATTATTTTATCTTTATAGAACGTGAGGGGAGACTTTTTCCCGAGATGCGGGAACGTATCCCCCGATTATAACATGCAAGTATATGGAAAAACGGCATTCGACACTTGACTTTCGAGATTCGAACACGTTTTCAGGAACGCATCCCCAACGAGACTCGGGAGTCGCCTGTATTTGAAAGAAATGATATGTGCATGTAAAGGAAATAGTGTTTTAAATTTCTTTTCTTCATCATAAATAATCCATTTTCTTCCTATTTAACACATTCGGTGCGGGTGCCGCATATAGACGGCGCTCAGGTATTTACTTAGGACCGGCCGCCACCTTCCGGCGTCTTCCTTCCTATCCGTTTCAAACAGCATGTGGGACAGTACACGTTCCCCAAGTAACGTAGCTGACTTTTGTACGGTCTTCAGTAAGGTTCTACCTTTATGCCTGTGTGGATCGTTTCGGAAATTCTTTTCTCTATGCCAAAAAAGTCGTTTTTGGAATGCTGTTTGTCTGTCTGTCAGTCACTGGCTCTGGAGCCTAAATGGTAAAGCAAAACTGAAAGAAACCTCGTACTTAGGTATTTTATCATACTTAGCAGAGTATATGTAGAAATGGTTGTTATTGCTCAATAATTAAGGGTAATTTCTTTTAAGGCATTTTTAACAACAATTCGATTTTCTCAAAAATGGCTCTAACGATTTTGATCAAATTTCGTACAGTTACTTGAGTTTACGTCTCCAATAACACTGTATAGTTCATATTTCTCAAAAAATGAATATAAGCTTAGTTTATTCTAGGCAACTTTAGCAATAATTTGATTTTCTCAAAAACGGCTCAAATGATTTTGATCAAATTTCGTACAGTTACTTGAGTATATTTCTGAAATATTACTACATATTTCATTTTTATCAATGAATGAGTATAAGGCTAGTTTATTCTTGGGCAATTTGAAGAAAAATTGGATTTTCTAAAAACCAGCTGACACGATTTTAATTTTCTACAGATAACTAAACGACACATTATTATATGAGACAGTTTGTACAATGTATGTTGTACCGATTTTTTATTTTTGGATGGATTATGAAAATTTCGAGGGGAAAAAACAGCGCAAGTAAAGGTGTAGTGCAGGTTTGCCTATACATAAGCTCATCTGAGGACCGAAGCGCCGCTGCGCCGGTTGGTGGCTGCACTCGAAATTAGGGTTTCAATGAAAAAAAGGATTGGGACAGCTATTATTTACGAAAGTAAGTGTCTTAACATACATAATGTGTAAAAATTAAAAAAAAATGTTGGTCTGAGGAAAATTCGTGTTCACCACCCCTGCAGTGAATGTGTTAAAAATATTGCATGCACACATAAGGAAATTAAACACATCTTTGTGAGATTGTTTATGTCAGCAACAATGAAGAAGTAACCATGCAAGAAATTTCAGCTCGAATTAAGACATTCTTATTTGATTTTCTTGATAAAGGCTACTCCTATGATAAAAATGTATAGGGAAAGAAATACTCTACTTTACTAGTTCTACAAGTTTTACTTGAAAATTATTTTGATTACCAATACTTTTCGAGATAAGATGGAAAATTCATTTCTTGTCACCAGTAAAGTGGTATCCCTGATTGGCTTATGTGATTCATTCATTTGATTTTCTTATTATCTCTGAATGTAAGTCCTTAATATCAAATTTCATGAAAATCCGTTTAGTAGAAGCCAAGAATGAACATGCAGACGGGCAGACCGATGCTAATAGGCATTTAAGCTGGAATCGAAATGCGCCTAATAAGTCTATAACTCACCTGAGAGCAAGGTAGTGGAATACAGTAAAGTAGTACTCCTGCTTCTGAGTAAAACTTAAGCACATTAGCATATTCACTAGCGCCTGGTGTATGCCCCCTTGATCTACCCTCATCGCTGGATGAGGAGGACGGAGAGGTAGATGAGGACGAGGAAGAGGGCGGCGGTGATGATGATGAGGAGGACAAGTTGCATGATGTCACCTGCGTTTGGTGTCCAGAGCTTGAGGTGGGTCCGTGCGAAGGCTGGGAAGCAGAGTGACGATGGGTGGTGCCAGCAACTGCTAGAAGCTCCCGAGAGTTGCTCCATTCCATAAAAATTCCACAAAGACCAGTATGAACCTGAACACAAAAGTCAGAGATTCTTAGATCTAATTTATATGATATGGTGTATAAATAGTACGCTTATCACAGGCAATCATAAGCTAATAAAAATAAATCTGATTTTAATGAAATTTGTGTGCTATTTTTCAAATAATAATTCAAATACAATATTCTTCTGATCTATCTAGAGTATAAAGAAAATTAACAGATTTTTATTGGAATTTGAACAATATAAACAAAATGTAAGTTTTCAGTATATGCTACTTCTATATACATTTTTGTTCAATCTTTCCAATCTAGCCATCCTAAAAACTTTATCCACATTTTCATAACTATGTACCTCCTTTCCAACAATATATCAATTCATCCTCCTATCCCTTTGCCTCTTTCCTAGCATCCTCCACCCAATTAAAGTGCAGTATATTACAATTGTGTAGAAAACTAATTTTTTCATTTTTGCTCACCATAATCCAACAATTAAGACATATGAAAAGGAAAATTTGGTTTTTAAACTGCTTCCCACTAAAGAGATATTATTAGCAAGCGATTAGTTTGACGTCCATTAACGGCTAGATTTATTTTGGCTATAAGACTGTTTAATAAGCTACCTCTGAACACTCATGAAATCCTGTTGATCAGATTTAAATCCATTTTAGCCTCTTGGCTGTTCAACAGGCCATTCTATTTGGTCAAAGAATTTCTAGACATGGAAGTACTGGACATTAAGTAACTATTCTCTTAATACCATTGTCCATTCTTGTTTTGTAATATAATGAGATGTTATTTGTATCTGTAATTATTCACTATGTCCTGTATGGCTGATGTTTTTATGTATTATTAATTTTATTTAGGAATCTTGTGCAGTAATATCATTTTTCTTTGTATGTTCCTTTGTGATTGTGTTTACCTTATTGATGATTTCCCAGGTCACTTTGACCTTATGGAAAAATAAAGGTATTATTATTATTGAAATATTTGGTACTTGTCGGTTATCCTGGACCACTTTATTTTGTCAGTTATCCCGGACCACTTTTTGAAAATAATTTATAGACATTTTTCTGTTGCTAACCCATGACTGACTGGCTGGTCTCGACATTTACAAACCCAATCTCTGGACAATGTAGAGGGTTTCTTTGCTTCCGGGTGAGGCAAAGGGTGCGGTAGCGCCCAGAGACGACTACCCATTACAACAAAGCGAGCCGAAGGCTCGTTGATATATCCTCTCAATTTGCAGCACAACAGTCAAGAGGACATACATTGAAAGGATATATTGACGAGCCTTAGGCTCACTTTGTTTTAATGGGTAGTCGTCTCCGGGCACTGCCATGCCATTCGCCTCGCCTAGAACCAAAGAAACCCTCCACATTGTCCAGAGATTGGGTTTGTAAATGTAGAGACGGGCCAATCAGTCATGGGTTAGCAACAGTACCTTTCTTTAATAATTTAATATTGTTTAAATGATTTTAATTTGGGCCCCCCGTTATTTGTTACTCTTTTTACAGAAACTCGATATTGACATATAAAATATATTAAATTATGACGAATTGAAAGTGGTCCGGGATAACCGACAAGTACCAAATATTTTTGTTTATACATACTTTCAATACCTCAGCTTTTAACTAAACACATTTTATAGCCGAAACATTAGAGATTTCTATGGTTATATTGTCTAACTAAATATATATGCATAAAATATATTCGTATATATGCTCAATTTGAACAAGAAAAAATCGGTACAACATACATTGTACAAACTTTCTCATATACTAATGTGTCGTTCACTTATCTTTAGAAAATGAAAATCGTATGAGCGTGTTTTTAGAAAATCCAATGTTTGTTAAAGCTGCCCAAAAATAAACTAGTCTTATATTCATTCATTGAGAAAAATAAAATATGTAGTATTATTGTAACTGTACGAAATTTGATCAAAAACGTTAGAGCCATTTTTGAGAAAACCGAATTGTTGCTAAAGTTGCCTAGAATAAACTAGCCTTATATTCATTTTTTGAGAAATATGAACTATACAGTATTATTGAAGACGTAAACTCAAGTAACTGTACGAAATTTGATCAAAATCGTTAGAGCCGTTTTCGAGAAAATCGGATTGTTGTTAAAAATGCATAGAATAAACTACTCTTAATAATTGAGCATTGTCAACCATTTCTATGTATACTCTGCGTAGTATGATACAATGCCTCAGTACGAGATTTCATTCATTTTTGCTCTACCGTCTAGGCTCCAGAGCCAGTAACAGACAGACAGATGGACAGACAGACAGATAGACAGACGGCATTGCAAAAACCACTTTTTCGGATTCAGCGACACCTAAAACGTGTATTTCCGTAAAAATCTCGAGGTCAAATTTTTTCGCGAAAACAATACTTTCTCGATACTTCGTATGAGAAAGTAAAAAGTAAAGGAAACATTCTATTCACTATCTTGCAAAGCGGTTCCTACATGCCTTGATGGACGATTCGAATTTCTGAAGTAATGTTTATTCAGCAGTCCGAGAGTGATACTTTTTGAAATATCAGGATACATTCATATGTAACATGGCACTTGAAAACAGAGCGTGAGCAATCTTCTTCTTCTTGCTTAGGGTGCAAATCTTCATGTGCGAAACATCATTCACTGGTCAGTGTTCGATATTCTTTTATTCTCTCTCTTTTGTCCATCCTTGTGGTCTGTTCCAACTTGGGTTTTCTCACCCCCCTCCCTTTGCAGCTCCGAGATCATCTCAGAGCTGCAGAGGGCTGGTTAAATCACTGCGAGGACAGTGGAACGTTCACTCCTGATGGACAATAACATTTTGGATCATCTTTTGTGGCCCTTGTTCGAGTGCCCTTTTCATATTGTGGCCCTCTGGCAGATACTTGGGAGAAATATGTTCACTATCATATTAGAAGTTGAACACCTCTGCCGTTGTACGTACAATATGCACATCTGATAAATTTTAACTATGGGATCGGTGAGCAGGTTAAAATTTAACCATTAGAGTGCCGGCGAGCACGATAGCGCTCTACGCGATTCCTGCCAAAAGTGCCAGGAGTGCGGTGGCGCTCTCGTTGCCAACTGACTAGTTTCTACTTGTCTCTCCTAACGTGTTGAAGTTTCACAAGTGGTGGTGGTGTTTTTCATTAGACAAAGGTGTCTTGTTTTTTATTTTGACTCCAGATTTTGTTGAAACATTTTTTGGTCTTTTAAAAAAATATTTAATTTGATGTTTTTCCGCAACCCGTAAAAGACATGGCTACATCTTCTACATATGTGCTTGATAGTGATGACGATATCGCCAAATATTTAGCAAGTGTTGGTGATGATGGTGACTATATTGAGTCAGAAGATAGTAATACGAGTATGGTTGCATGTTTTCAACTTCATTCTGAATCTGAAAATGACGACAGTGACATTATTGTTCATCGTAATAATCCATGTGTTTTCGTTCTTAGCGATTGTTCAGACAGGGGTGCAAGTGACATTGAACTCCCTAGTGAAATGAATCAGATTTCTGGATACACTGAAGTTAAAGCAAACCATGACACGTATGTACAGCCCTTTCTCTCTTTTCTTGAAACACCTGGTCCAAAACATGCTCCACCTTCTGATGCCAAACCTATAGATTATTTTCATCTTTTTTTACTCCCGTCCTTTTGACACTGATTGTCACTGACACTAATAGATATGCCAATCAGTTCCTGAATTCACATCTTGAAATGACACCAAATGCTAGAGCTAGGAATTGGAAATCTGTTACCACTACTGAAATAAAAACATTTGTGGCTGTATTACTGGAAATGGGAATAACTCAAAAGGCCTACTACATTCTCATACTGGCTAAAAAATTCTAGAAATATTCCTTGGTTTGGAATGATGTTTTCTCGAAACTGTTTCCAAATCATCCTAAAGTTTTTTCACCTGGTTGACAATAGAAATCTGTTTCCGCCAGGTCATGAAACGTATGATCCTTGTGCGAAATTCAACCCTTTGGTTGAACATGCAAACAGACTTTTCATGTTCTACTACACACCACAAAAATCGGTACAACATACATTGTACAAACTTTCTCATACACTAATGCGTCGTTTAGTTATCTTTAGAAAATGAAAATCGTATGAGCGTGTTTTTAGAAAATCCAATTTTTGTTAAAGTTGCCCAAGAATAAACGAGCCTTATATTCATTCATTGAGAAAAATGAAATACGTAGTATTATTGTAGATGTATACTCAAGGAACTACGAAATTTGATCAAAAACGTTAGAGCCGTTTTTGAGAAAATCAAATTATTGCTAAAGTTGCCTAGAATAAACTAGCCTTATATTCATTTTTTGAGAAATATGAACTATATAGTATTATCGAAGACGTAAACTCAAGTAACTGTACGAAATTTGATCAAAATCGTTAGAGCCGTTTTCGAGAAAATCGGATTGTTGTTAAAAATGCGTAGAATAAACTACTCTTAATTATTGATCAATGTCAACCATTTCTATGTATACTCTGCTCAGTATGACAAAATGCCTAAGTACAAGATTTCATTCATTTTCGCTCTACCGTCTAGACTCCTGAGCCAGTAACATACAGACAGACGGCATTGCGAAAACCACTTTTTCGGTTTCAGTGACACCTAAAACGTGTATTTCCGTAAAAATCCCGAGGTTGAATTTTTTTGCGAAAACAATACTTTCTCGATACTTCATATGAGAAAGTAAAAATGGATGTTGGGGAAATCAAATATTTCCGAAAAGAGGTAATTCTTTTATGTGGTTATGGTGAAAAAAAACAAAAAAATCCAGTGTTACTTATTTTGACCAATGCTGTAGAGGAGAATAAAAGAGTAACAAAGAGACAAAGTGTAACAGAAATACACAAAACAAAGCCTGCAATTATTCAAGATTATAATAAATTTATGGGAGAAGTCGATATGTCAGATAAGATGTTATATACATACCTTGACGAGAGGAGAACTTTGAAGTAATGGAAGAAAGTGATATTTAGTATTAGTGCAGGAATAGTTTTAAATGCGTATATTATCTAGAGAGAAAATTCCAGTGGAAAAATAATGTCATGACTCCAATTTACTTAATCTATTATTGAAGCAATAGAGCAGGAATGGCTGACAGAAAAAATCAACGAACTGTAGAAGCTTCACATGCTACTTCAGAAAAAATCGGTACAACATACATTGTACAAACTGTCTCATATAATGTGTTGTTTAGTTATCTGTAGAAAATTAAAATCGTGTCAGCTGGTTTTTAGAAAATTCAATTTTTCTTCAAATTGCCCAAGAATAAACTAGCCTTATACTCATTCATTGATAAAAATGAAATACGTAGTAATATTTCAGAAATATATTCAAGTAACTGTACGAAATTTGATCAAAATCTTTTCAGCCGTTTTTGAGGAAATCATATTATTGCTAAAGTTGCCTAGAATAAACTAGCCTTATATTCATTTTTTGAGAAATATGAACTATATAGTATTATCGAAGACGTAAACTCAAGTAACTGTACAAAATTTGATCAAAATCGTTAGAGCCGTTTTTGAGAAAATCGGATTGTTGTTAAAAATGCGTAGAATAAACTACTCTTAATTATTGATCAATGTCAACCATTTCTATGTATACTCTGCTCAGTATGACAAAATGAATAAGTACAATATTTCATTCATTTTCGCTCTACCGTCTAGGTTCCTGAGCCAGTAACATACAGACAGACAGACAGCATTGCAAAAACCACTTTTTCGGATTCAGCGACACCTAAAATGTTTATTTCCGTGAAAATCTCGAGGTTGAATTTTTTCTCGATAACAATACTTTCTCGATACTTCGTATGAGAAAGTAAAAAATGCAGGTTTAAAAAAATTACCAGGTCGCAATTTGCGAAGAAGCGTTGTATGCAGTTCAAAAGATGGGGGGCCAATCAGAAGCTCAAATCTAATTTGTGAAAGATGCAAAAAAGGCCTCCATGGGGCACCCAGAAAGTAATGCAACACATTTTTTTCTCAGCCATATTTTGTCTGATAAAAACAATCCTTTGTCAACTTCAAGTTTTAAATGTGCCACGCTTATGTGCATCATTACAACTTTTTCCGAGAGATGGCAGTGAAATAGTGAGTGATCATAATGGAGTGCGTACTAAGCAGAGAGCGGTAATTGAATTTCTTTTGGCAGAAAATGAATCCATCACAGGCATTGACAGATGCTTAAGAAACGTCTATGGAGATATGGCAGTGGACAAAAGCACCGTCAGTCATTGGGCAAAGCGACTGGCAACGTCAGAACAAGGACAAGGCCATCTGTCTGATCTTCCATGCTCGGGCCGCCCAGCAACAGCCATGATGCCTGCAACATTGCAATGTTTCGACAATCTCATCTGCAGTGATTGATGAATCAGGACCAGGCAACTCACACGCACACTCTCTGTAGGCAAAGGAAGCATCAACAAAATCATCAATGATTTAGGGTATTCAAAGGTTGTGCCAGATGGGTCCCTCGAAGCCTAACCGCAGAGCATAAGGAACAAAGAAGAACAATCTGCTTGGACCTGTTTGCTCGTTACGAAACTGAGGGGGATGATTTCTTGTTCCGAATTGTCACGGGCGATGAGACATAGCTTCATCACTTTGAACCCGAGACGAAAAGGCAATTGATGGAATGGCATCACACGACTTCTCCTTGGAAGAAGAAGTTAAAGGCAGTTCACTCAGCTGGTAAGAATATGACCACGGTGTTTTGGGACAGTGAGGGGGTGATTCTGATAGACGTGTTGCCAAAAGGTCGTACAATCAACTCAGACATCTATGTGGAAACAATGAAGAAGCTGAAGAAACATTTCCAGCGGATTCATCCCAGCAAGAATGTGACCGAAATGCTTCTTCACCACGACAATGCAAGGCCACACACAAGTCCGCTTACTCGAGAGGCCATCACGAAACTGCAATGGAATGTGCTGCCTCATCCATCATACAGCCTGGATCTTGCTCCTTCAGATTATCATCTGTTTGGTTCCTTAAAGGATTCAATCCGTGGCAAGAAATTCGAGAACGACGAGGAAGTCATTTCAGAAGTGCAGCGGTGGTTGCGATAGAGACCCGCAGACTGGTACCGCATGGGCATACACGCTCTCCCATCTCGTTGGTGTAAAGCCATAGATTTGGATGGAGACTATGTTGAAAAATAGGACATGGTAGACAAAGCTTCATGCTACAATGTGATATTTTTGATTTTTTTAAAAATAAACTGTGAATGAGAAAAAAAATGTGTTGCATTACTTTCTGGGCACCCCTCATATTTTGTTTGAACCTATTTTTGTTTTTTTAAGAACTTTTAGTGATAAGAAATTGTTTTTTTTGCAGGAAGATAATGGAAGTAGGAGAATGAGAAAACAATAGTAACAGATAGTTAAACTTTAAGAAGAAAGTCATTTTCTAAATATAAACTTAGGTTTTAGTTTCTGAAAATAAAAAATTATAATCTGTAATTGTTTTTATCCAGAATTCAATGTCTGTAATTCACAATTTAAGTGTTTTATAGATAATCCATTATATTTTAAATACCATGAAAACATTTCATAAGATTACTAATTATTTGAAAGAGTTATGCATTTTTTCATTAACTATTCCAATTTTATCAAAATTTGTATGGCACGCCAGGGGTAAGTACATATTAGAATTTCGGTCAGTACTCAAATGGTTAACAATGGGCTCAAGCAAGCCAAATCGAGCCCACTGCAGCTCACCGCTGGAGATGTTGTTTTTAGAGTAGTTTGTTTTTACAAGCGATTGCTAATTGATAGTTGAGAAAAACAGTCAGTTTTCAAAAGGTTTCTTATACAAAAGTTTCCATTCATTTTGTGGCAGAATCAAAAGGAAATGTGTATTTCAATCAACTACCACCATATAATCTTTCTGATGAGATTCAGATTTAATTTCAATTAAATGCTACAGTCAGCCGCAGAACTTGGTATCAGCAGGCAAAGCAATGCTTAGGGGCCCCCAGGACTAAGGGGTCTCCAAATAGTACACGAAACAGTATTATTTTCTCTCACTTATTTCAATAAAAATTATAATTAACCCAACAAAATTGAATGCCAGGTAGTAGAAAATGCTTATTTGGTTTTAAAATAACTTTTAAAAACAATACATTTGGAAAGTAATGAAATATAATACAACCAAATACACGTTTCTCACGGCTCTCCTAATACAAATGTATGAGTGCACCAGGGCTACAAATGGCACCCAAGTGTTAATGACATTTTCAGATAAACTAAAGGGGATCCTAATATTATTTTTTAAGGGAAACCAATTTTAAGTTCCACCACTGGCTACAATGGGAAAAGTGGGCAACTGCCCAGGGCCCCCTGATTTTAATGACCACGCTGAGTGAGTGTCGGTACCATGTGCTTAAGCCTTAGACCGCGAAACAAAGATTTTATATCGCTCACTTTTTTACCTAAACAAATTACATTTTAAATTATGCTTTTTTTGATAATAAAATCTGATCTAATTTTACTTGTTTATACTAATCAAGTATTCTAGTTTCAGTAAAAAACAAGATCACGATATGACGTGGGTAACATAAACCAACGTAAATAAATATGAATTATGCAAAAGACATTAGATTTATGGCGTGTGACACTTTCATGTGCATAGAAGTTTCACACCATCTCACAGTGTGCAATTTGCCTAGTCTAGCTGGACAAAAATAAATTTTCGACTGTTACCATTTAAAGTTGAGCGATATTAAACATTGTTGCTGAATGTACAAAGTATACTGGGTCGTGTTTATTTGACAATTTGACAACTCTGACATGACTCAGAAGTGGTCCAAACATTGTAATCGATCGGAGCGGTATGCTTATTGGAAGCAGTAACGTTTTGTAGAGCGTTGTGTGAAGAGCGATAATTGTGAGTGAACGGGATATTTCCTTTGATTTATGACATGGATGGTGTAGATACAGGTATGTTTCTTAATATTTAGTATTATTTTGTAGATAATATGACTTTCAGAATTATAGAATATAACGTAAATATTACATAAAAAATAATGCTCAAGAAATTAGGATATTATTTTTTAAGCAGCCTTACAAAAAAAGTTCCACGAGGTACCACCGTAAAACTCATACTACTGTATTGTGTGAACCTTATATTTAACAAATCTGGTAGTCGTTTCTGCGCATACTTGCGCCATTTACCGATATTTAATTTTTCTAGTGACGCGGCGTACGGTTTCCCGAAAACTACTCTTCGACATTTGGATACAAGGCAGTAGGAAGACGCGAAATGATGACCTTGTTGATTACATCCTTAGTATATTTGACCTTCATAGTTGTCCTGATGATATCCATCAACATATCAGAAATACAATTAAAGTGTTTTCATCAAAAATTAATCATCGATGGAAAAAAAGTTGTAGACACTTGGGCAGATTTTTAAAGACAAATTCTCAGTGGCTAGCAGAAGAATTAAAATTTTCTGAAGAAGTTTGGGAGAGGGTTGCTGCTACGCAATCACTAGAAGTTAGTGTGCCTGGAAAGAGCAGAGGTCGTCCTGTGAAGATTTTTAGTGAGAGCAGTAGTAAAAGTAAGCGGAGAAAAGTGCAACAGTTATTGGAATCTCGAAGTCCCGAAGAGCTTTCTTTCGCTACAGAAACAACCTTACGAGCTATGGGAAAAAGGGATGCAGCAGATATTGTCAAGGAGCTATCAGTTGCATCACCGCAAAGGGCAACAAAGCTCAAGAAATCAAGGTTGCCTGCGTCAAAACTTGTGCCTTATACTGATGAAGAGGCGTTAGCTTTCTTTCTCGATGCGAACCTCACGACACATCAATATAAATTGGTGCAGTCTCAAGCAAAAGGACGAAATTGTGATATTTATCCACCGTATTATGTGATTCAGAAGACAGAAAATTTGTTTTATCCACCACGAGAGGCAATGTATGTTAGTGAAACGTGCGCAGAAATAAACCTGCAAGCCCTACTGAACCATACCATTGAGCGCATCGTTAAAGTACAACATGAAGTTCTTGGTCAAGTTTTATCTAAGTGCAATGCTCAGTCTTTAACTTTAATATGTAAATGGGGATGTGATGGTAGCTCAGGGCATAGTACTTTCAAGCAGAAGTTTGAAGAGCAAGAAGACCACACCTACGATGACGAAAATCTATTCCTCGTCTCTCTTGTTCCTCTTCAACTCCATATTAATGAGACTAATAAACGTATTTTGTGGCAAAATCCAAGAACTTCCTCTACCAGATATTGCCGTCCAGTGAAGCTGCTTTTTGAAAAGGAATCATCAACATTAATTCAACAAGAAACAGCCAAGTTGGAACAACAAATAAAGAAACTTTCACCTACCAAGGTGACTGTAAATGGCACCGAAATTGATGTACATCAACGACTGTTAATGACAATGGTAGATGGGAAGGTATATAATGCTTTGGCACAAAACCAATCGTCACAAAAGTGCTACATATGTGGAGCTTCTCCTAAGCAAATGAATAATGAAGAAACAGCAAATGAAAAGAGGGAAGCAGATATTACAACTTATGCTTTCGGACTTTCTACTTTACATGCGTGAATTCGTTGTTTTGAATGCTTACTGCACATAGCATATCGATTGTGTATAAAGAAATGGCAGATTAGAAGTGCAAGTGACAAGTCAACGTGCGAAGCAAGAAAAAAAGAAATCAGGCAGCGATTTAGAAATGAAATGGGTTTATTGGTTGACCAACCAAAGCCTGGCAGAGGCACTACAAATGACGGTAATACAGCAAGAAGATTTTTTAAAGACCCTGAGCAAAGTGCTTCCATAACAGGTGTCAATAAAGACCTCATACATCATTTCTGCGTGATTTTAGAAACAATTAATAGTGGGTATGACATTAATTTAGAGACTTTTGAAACATACACAGTCAAAACAAGGAAAATGTATTTGAATCTATATCCTTGGTTCTACATGCCTGCTACAGTGCACAAAATTTTAGTTCACGGTGCTGACATAATTAAATCGTGCATTTTACCCATAGGACAGCTTTCCGAAGAGGCTCAAGAGGCACGCAATAAAGATTTAAGAAGATTTAGGGAAGGTCATACAAGAAAAATCTCGCGAATTGCTACTAACGAAGACTTGCTTTCCATGCTATTAATCTCTTCCGATCCAGTTATTTCTAGTATAAGAAAACTTCCACAGAAGAAAAGCAAAAATTTATCTCCTGAAGTGTTGGACCTATTGTTGGACCCTCCTCCACCTTCCACTAGTTCCCACGAGGATTCGCGTTGTGCAAGTGACACGGAAAGTGAATAAAATAAACTATTTAATGCTTCTGTGTGCAGTTATAAAGGAAAGAAATACATATTTTCTTTCATAAAAATGCAGTTCAGTAATTCTCAAATGATAGTATAATGACAGGAAAATTCGAACGAAAATGACCTCGGTATATGCGTTCACTTCGAGGGAAAAATGTAAAACTCATTAAAAACACTCAGTTCATAATGCGCTACAATTTAAATGACAAAAAAGTGGTATTTTATATATTAAGATTTTTGTCCACCTAGATCGGGCATATTGCACACTGTGCATCTGTTTAAAATCGTTTTATAAATTAAACAAGGAAATAGTTCCTTTTTTTAAAGTAAGGCAAGAGAGGCCCAAGATCATACCTCGTCCAGGGCCCACCATTGCCTTAAAATGGCTACAGTAATCATAAATTTTCATGAAATTGCAAACACTATAGTTATTAATAAATAATCAAAAGAAAAGTAGATTAAACGTATGCAAAGGATTGATTTTTTCTTTCTGCAAAATTTTAACTTCTGTTATCCAATCAGCATGCATAAAACCAGCAAAGAATAAGATCTTAAAAATCTGAATTGCCCAGCACATGACTTTCTCCATACAGAATAATGAATATGATTGCTCTCAACATCAGCATCCTCAACAATAACACTGAAGAACAAATTTTGACCTTTTGTGTGTTTCGGAAGCAAAAACAGCCGATTCTTATGTAAATCGAGGTGCTGAACATGAAAATGACAACAAAAATGTTTGGTTGGCTATAGTTTTTGAGATACAGTCACCTGTATTAGGTCATTCGCTGAAGGCTGCATATCTCTCTACAACAATCGCTGCCTCTTTGCCTGCCGCTTATATACCAATTCCGGGGAATCTCGCATCACATTCCAGCAGTAATCTGCTAACATTGATGGGCTCTATCTTCCTCGTATCTATTTTCCATTGCAGCAATCTCCTGATGAAAACGTTCCCTGTGCTCATCACTCATAGCGCCACAGTTTTCAGGAAAGAAATCCAAATGAGAACTTAAGAAATGTACCTTCAAAGACATATTGCATCCCAGTTTGTGATATGAGATCAGCAGTTCTTCCACAAGGTCCTTGTAATTTTCTGCTTTTTTATTTCCTAAGAAGCCTGTCGCCATCTGTCGGAAGGCATGCCATGCTCTCTTTTCATCACCAGTGATGATACGATCAAATACCTCATCATGTAGCAGTGAGCGAATATCTGGACCGGTAAAAACACTCTCTTTTATCTTTCCATCACTAAGTCTTGGGAATTTCTGTCGAAGGTACAGAAAGGCAGTTTGTGTCTGATCCATAGCCTTCACAAAATTCTTCATGAGGCCCAATTTTATGTGTAAAGGTGGCAACAAAATCTTCGTGGATTGTACCAGCGGAGGATGTTGTACATTCTTCCTTCCTGGCTCCAGTGATTGCCGAGAAGGCCAAATCCTCTTTACGTAATGAGATGCCTTGTCTCTGCTATCCCATTCGCAAAAGAAGCAACAGAACATTGTATATCCGAGTTGTAGTCCAAGCAAAAGAGCAATGACTTTTAAGTCTGCACAAACATGCCATTTGTATTTGTCATAACTTATGCGTTGCAGTAATTCTTTCATATTATCACAAGTTTCCTTCATATTAACAGCATGGTCTACTGGAATAGAAGGTAACATGTTCCTATTGTGTAGAAGAACTGCTTTCATACTTAATTTCGAGGAGTCTATAAATAACCTCCATTCTTCTGGAGTATGTGTAATGTTGAGGGCTGT
The DNA here is from genome assembly GCA_036926305.1 of Uropetala carovei. Classification (NCBI taxonomy): domain Eukaryota; kingdom Metazoa; phylum Arthropoda; class Insecta; order Odonata; family Petaluridae; genus Uropetala; species Uropetala carovei. The sequence goes on from JAXCHB010000183.1 coordinate 138,407, forward strand.
GAATAAACCGTCAACTTCTTTGCAGGCAACCAGGTTACCTTCCATGGTAAAGAACAATGCCAGATCTTTTTGGCGGCTATGATACACACTTTCACACCTCTATTAAGGAGATTCCACTGCTGCAGTCTGGATCCCAGCAGTTCCGCCTTGCTATTTGATAGCTCCAGATCTCTAACAAGATCATTCAATTCGTTCTGCGTGATCTTGTGTGATGAATGTTGTGGGTGTGAAGTCGGGATCAATAGATGCCGTTTCTTGTATTCCTGTTTCTTCCTTCCCTTCCTCTTCTGAGTCCACATTGTAATGTTCTGTGTGGAACTTTTTTCAATCGTTCCGCCACTTTTAATTTTCCTTCTAGCCACTAGGTGGCTGATGTTCTTATTGCACAGTCTCTTCACGAGAGTGCACCCTACGTGGTTTTCTCGTGTCAGGTTCTCGTGCACACTTCCTCTTATGCACTCGCTCTCTCTCTCTCTCTCTCTCGAGTCTCTGTCCGTGCATGGTCTCCCCCACCTCGCTCGTGCCTTTTGTGTTCGGATTGCTTTGTGCTTTATGTATTGCTTGTGCTATATTCAATGCTTTGTGCTTTATATATTGCTTGCGTTATGCATTGCCTTTACTAATGCATTGCTTTTGCTTTATACAGTCCACTGACTAATAAATTGTTACTGTTCTTAATTGATCTTTAACCAGCGTTTTGTTCTTTTCTTTTGTAAGAACAGTTCTGGTGGCTCCGGGACGGGCAGGTTTTCCCCATGTGGCACTGGGCGGATGGCAGACGGTATGTTGGGATAGTTTATTGTCTGCTTTTTCTTTTTAGTAATACCACTTCCCAGCAGAGGTGTCATACAAAAATAACAGTCACTTACGTGGTTTGACGGTTCCCTCCATACCATAGGAATGACGAATGGCATTGACCGCCCCTTGTCATTTAGCCAGCTGCGAAGACGTGTTGTACAACTATTACACACTATATGCAGAGCCCAGCTCTTCTCTTGGTCTCCAATTTTACACCCGAAATAAAGGTGGTAGGCCTTTTTGATCACAGGCATTATTTCACACTTCTATGATGCAAAAGTAGCTTCGCCACAAATGTAGCAAAAATTGTCTGCATTATTCACACAAAAACGAGGCATAGTGCTCACATACAGTACAGCACCCACACTCAATCATGAACGGACGATAACTGAGGACAGGTAACTCCCGAATGATGCAATAGCTTCCTGCTATTGCGTCACCTCCGCGCTTCGTACAACGCGCAAAAGTCTCCAATCAGTATGCACTTTATATGGACGCAACCTCCTGTATCTTCAAAACAAGAGCCAATCACCAATTTTTAATGTCATATTCGTGTTGAACGCCTTGAAATCAGTAAAAAAACAGCTGTTTTTATTTCCGAAACATTTTCAATGTTGTAAAGTGTAATTAGTGGCAATTACATCCATGAATAATTTTTAAACAGATTCAATAATCTTTACATTGAAAAACAATAAGCAAACAACATTTTTGCTTTTGCTACATACAAAATATATCAATGTGCAAATACAATTACCCTAGGAAGTGTACTCATCACTATCAACAATACGAAAATTTTACCATAGCAACTGAAATAATGGTATCACTTAGGGGCATTCTAAATTTTTTTTACAGCTATGAAAATGACATATACAGTAAAACTCCATTATAACGCGCCTCACTATACAGTGGATTCGAATATACTGCGGGTCTAGTCATGTCCACCAAAATGATTCCATTTATTTTCTTCGTAAACAACTTGGTTCAAATTTTACCTATTTATTTCCTTCGTAATAAACTTGGTTCGAACTTTACCGCAATTTATTTTCTTCGTAAACAACTTGATTCAAATTTACTGTGATTTATTTTCTTCATAAACAACTTGGTACAAATTTTACAGCGATTTATTTTCTTTGTAAATGCCATAAGCTGTTGCAACAAAAGAAAATATCGAACAATTTTAAAAACACTGATTAAAGTAAGGTATCTATTTAAATCAAAATACGACATCAGTTTTTATAGTATTTTGCAATTACATTTCTTATAAAGCATACTTTTACGTTTTTTTAAATTAGTTCCCGAAATACTGCGGATTGCCGATATCGCCGGTGTACATTCTGCCTCCTGAAACCCGCGTTATAACGGGGTTTTAATGGGGCATTTACATAAATTGAATTCTAAAGGAGATATTTGGAAAAAATCTGATGTGGCCAACACATGACTTTCTCCATATTTGGGGTATAGTTATTTAAATTATTATAAATAGCATTATAAAACAAAATTATTATTTGCTATTGTAAAAGAATACTATCGTCCTTATTGCCATAAATTAGGTATATTTTGAATATGTTTACAGAAATCACTTCTAAATGGTGGTGGCGCTGTATACTAGAAAAAGCAAAATATCTCCGGAATGGATAGTTCTATGAAAATTTGTTTCAAACAAAACTTGGAAGAAATATTATTCTCTACAACTTTGGTCCTTACGAAGATGAGATATTTGACGAAAACTGAAAAAACCGATCATTTTTATAAATAATTCCTAAACAATAACTGCTATGGAAAATTGTTTCAAATATAAGTTGTAGGAAATTACATTCTCTATAACATTTGTATAGAATTTTATATACAATAATGATGTTTTAATGGAGAAATATCGCAAAAACCGTATTGGATTTTGAATAAACCTCGACTTCCAGTTAACCGTTATTGTCCAAAAACTAATCAGTTCTTTGTGCTCATACTAAAGTGTTATATATAAAATTTGGTAATGATATGGCAAGTATTTTTGAGTTAGAGCGTCCACAATCACATACACATGCACACACAGCCAGACATCATTCCAAAAAGTCTAAACGTGTTCTCGGGACCTCAAAACGTGTATTTCTGTTGAAATCTCGAAGTCGATTTTTTTCATGATTACAATACTTTCCTATTACTACGTATGGAGAAAGTAAAAACTGAAATACGAAAAGAATAAACCTTCGCTTGCAGATGGCCATTTTCAGACAAAACCTTGTCAGACCTTAAATTATTAGTAAAAATGGTAAGTATAGAGTTTTGTGTTGATCTGATTATTAGTTTTTGAGTTAGGGCGCCCACAATATTCTATCATATACACATACACTCATACATCCTTGAGAAAATAGTGAAAATGTACTCAGGGCACCTCAAAATGTATATTTCTATTGAAATCTCAAATTCAATTTTTTTCATGAATATAATACTTCTTCCTATACTACATATGAAGAAAGTAAAAATAATATTAATTTCCATTTCAAAATTTAAAAAACTCAACTAATATTCTTCTCGAGTTTTAGGTATAATTTCATAAATCATTTTTACTTTCTCCATATGTAGTATAGGAAGAAGTATTATATTCGTGAAAAAAATTGAATTTGAGATTGCAATGGAAATACACATATTGAGGTGCCCTGAGTCCGAAAAAGTGGTTTTCACAATGCCGTCTGTCTGTCTGTTACTGGCTCTAGAGCCTAAACGGTAGAGCAAAAATGAATGAAATCTCATACTTACCGTATATCTTCGAGTATAAGTCGAGAAATTTCTTCCTTTAATTAGGCCGATCAAATATATTTGACTCGAAAACTAGCTGGACATTTTTCTGGGTCAATAATTAAACATGACTGTCGAAAAACAACATTTGACTGACTTGAAGCGCATTAGTATGAAAAATTCATGCTAACTAGCAGAAAATGCAAAGGCGAATTATACAGCATCACCGTACTTAAGTAGTTTGAAAGGAAATCTTAAAATGTATATTTTATCTTTAAAAAACCTGCCCAAATGAGTGGATTGAAGAGAAGAATCAATTCAGTACTCAAGTGTTGGTTTTTTATTTTGATCCTGAATTCAAATTGTTACATACCGTTGCATTTCTTCAACGACGGCATTTTGTTTTTTACTTATAATCACGGACTGAACAGAGTCTGCATTGCGAATATGATCCCATATTTCTGATCTATGTATTATGTCCATTTTAGTTTCCATTGAAACCACTCGACGTTTTTTTACCACTCTTACAGTTAGCACTTTTACGAACACTACGTTTATAATTGTATTCCATATTTCAAGGGTAATAAAAAACAATACGTATATAAACACGTATGGTTTCAAATACAAATGGCAAATGACGTGTTGACAAGTTTACCTGTTCTTATTGTGACCGATGTTCGTAAGTGCGTGAGGGTATGTTCGTAAATGAAGTGCGAGGCGCAATTCATTGGATGTGTAATGTTCATAAATACGAATTGTTTGTTTCTTGCATGTTCGTAATTAGAGGTTCACCTGTATATATATTAATTTTTTTGTATATTACAAAATTATCTTATTTTCGTTTTCTTTGCTTCGACTTATATTCGAGTCTTGGATTTTAGACGCTTTTTTAGGCTAAAAAGTACAGTTCTGGACAAAAAAACTTCACCACCTTATGAGCACTCCACCGGAATTTCAGTGAACTACTAGTCTCGAACGAGTTGTCATGAGATATGGCAACAGTGATATTAGAGGAGGGGATGAAGGCTCTTTTTCCTCTCCCTCCCTCCCCTTAGAGAGTGAGTGTTTGCCGGTTAGGTTCATGTTCGGTCCTTTTCCCTCATCCACTTCAAGGAATTCCGAATGGTGAAATTTTGTTCCGAATGAAAGATTTCATCGTTTGAAAGGAAGAAGGAAATTCACATCTAAAGTGTTTGGACTCGTTTGTTCCTAACCTTCCAATATTTACTCATGAGACGATATGCAAAAAAACTCTCCATCCGCGTAGGGAAGTTCCCATCCATAGATGAACAAATCGTTTGCGAAGCTCTGCATCGGGGCGTAATATTATGTCAAAAACAGTGAAGTGGGGATGAAGTTGTGTAATATTACAACAAAAACAGTTAAAGGGTTAACAAAAGAGGACTATCGGTGAAGAGATTTCTGCTAGTATCGTTATAATGAGTTCATCTAATGAACTGCATCACCTAGAAGGGAGAAGATGCTTAACATGAGCAGAACTTGTCTCCGGGAGTGGGAACGGGTGACTAAAAAAAAAAACTTATTCTGGCTCAAATTAATTTTTTCCCTCTGAACCGGCCCAAAAATAGGAGTTCACCGGGTTCACAAGTGCGCGGGTTACATGAGTAAATACGGTAGTTAATATCAATTCTGTTCTCCCATTGCTGTGTTTACATAGCAACGAAATAGTTATTGATTTTAAAAATCAAATGAATATACGATTTTAATCTTATATTTTTGTTGCATTAAATTGAGCACTACCGATGCTTTTGTGTCATTAAACAATCAAAACCTTGAATATTTACTTCATTTTATATTTGAAATGAAATTATAACGACCTAACTAAACTTTTTTTAAAAATAACTCCATTTGATCTGTGGACAATAATGTTGTTGGAGCAAAACCACAAGAACCTCCTTTTCTGTGGAAGCCCTCCATGTGGTAAATAAGAGCCACCTTGAGAAAAACTTGATATAACTCTATGTTCTTCCAAGAAATACCGCTCCCATTGTAAATGAGTATACTTTTCGCCACTCACTCCCCATGCCTTGCCTTCCAAAAAAGATTCCAATTGCGCTATTGTAAACTAGTATGTCCACTTTCAACTGACACCTCACAAACACTAATCACCTTTTCTTTTAAAGTGACCCCTTTGCCCACATACTGATCTCTCACAGCCAGGAGAAAAACCGACAAGTCGTAGACTAAAAGCGCGTGTGCAGACAACAAATTTTTGTCAGGATGATTCCATCGCTGGAAAGGAACCCCTGTAGCCGTGTTGGATATTTATGCTTGTGTTGAGCATTCACTCTCTCTCGAGACTACCTTGCGTTCGCTGGTGAGTTTCTCGCCCCATGTAAATACTCCCTGTGCATGACCTTGACTAACTTCACGACTCGGTTTATAACTTAAGACATTGTTTGATTCTTCTTCAAGAATCTTTGCCCAAACTCTCCGCCTCTTCTTTTTAAGATTTCTCAAAACTTCACAAAGGTCATTAATCAGCAACGCAATGACAATACTAACACCATCTTTTAAACAGTCCGTCTTATTCAATGTCTTCAGCACGACTGAATGGTTATTTCATAAAACCAATCCGGCACTTTTCTCAAATGTCATTGCGTTCGAGATTTCATGACCAGTTTATAAACCGATAATGTGAGTGAAATCACGACCACCTTCTCGACTCATGTAAATGCGGCTTCATAGATTTTTATTCTAAATCAGAATTTATTCAATTCAATTTTGAGCGGGAAAATAAACTTCGTTCTTTTTGACGTCCGTATGGGTAACGCCCGAGTTTGTGTCTCCATTTTAATTAATTTTAAAATGTATATTTTCATTCACTCAAAAAACCCGTACACGTAATCTATGAAGAAAAATGTTTTGTGTGAGAACCGTAACAAGTATGAGAGAGAGCGAGAGAGAAGGGGAGGGAGAGGAAAAAGAGCCTTCATCCCCTCCTCTACTATCACTGTTGCCATATCTCATGACAGCTCGTTCGAGACTAGTAGTTCACTGAAATTCCGGTGGAGCACTCATAAGGTGGTGAAGTTTTTTTGTCCAGAACTCTACATGTCGACTTATACTCAAATTGCCTTATACTCGAAGATATATGGTAAGCATTTTATCATACTGATCAGAGGCTATGAAGAAATGGTTGACATTGCTCAATAATTAAGGAAAGTTTATTCTACGCATTTTAAACAATTTGATTTCCTTAAAAACGGCTGTAACGATTTTGATCAAATTTCGTACAGTTACTTGGGTTTACTTCTTCAATAATACTGTATAGTTCATATTTCTCAAAAAATGAATATAAGGCTAGTTTATTCTAACAATAATTTGATTTTCTCAACAACTGCTCTAACGATTTTGATGAAATTTTGTACAGTTACTCAAGGGCGTCGGCAAAAAATTTTGCAAGGGGGGCAAAACGCAAAAATGCTTATTACCCTGGGGCAGACGCAATTTTTTCCAACCCGGGAAAATGTTACTTAACCGGCCCCTATCTGACCACAAATGCACACCAATGAATCACTATGAATTATATTATGTAACGAGCCAAAGCGGCGTTCCGGTTCATTCCGAACACTGGTTAAAATCCACTCCGATCGGGTAAATACTTCGACACAAATAACAAATATGTATTAATCTTTTATTCACCTTAATTTTCAGGAAACGATTAACATCCAATATACATATTCCATTTTTTAAATATATTAAAAATATCCACCTTTAACAAACGACAACGAATGTTCTGGCACATGAAAACATTTTTTCAAACAGTTTTTGGATGATTTTGGATGTAAAATCCATTGACCTAAAACTTTGATTATGGTTAATTACATGGAAGGAAAATAGTCCTGCTGTTGCTAACTGTCTTTCCTTTTCAGCGAAATCAGTTTTTCGGAAGAAATCCTCTAAGTTAGAGCAGGAAGCGGCATTACTTAAGGCTCTCTTATGCTTTTCTGTTGCTAAATGTTTTGTGATATCATATCTGCCACCATGGGAGACAGAAAACTCACCGTTACATTCGTCGCAATCTAACAGTATTTTCTATTTTAGTTTTTTTCAAAAAAGGAAATCTTTCGCCAAAAGTTCATTGAACTTACAAGTTCTATTCCTATAGGTATAAGAAAAGAACTTAATTTTTAAAAGATTTAAAATTTTTAAATTATTACCACACCTTATATGTTCACAAAATAATAAATCACTGGAAAGTTACATGACAGCACTTGTCAATATCCCCACAAACTATTTTATTAAAAACCAAGCATACGTCAGGATCTCGAAACTGACAGCTGGTAACGAATGAGCCATAGGGAATCACAGAAATGAGCCCTATTACGACAAAATGCAGTACTGCTGAAGGAGAAGGTGCTACCAAACTCTAATGGCATTTCCAAAGAAAAAGTTAAAATCTAATGCGCAGCAGTGGCTAAGTATCAGAGCTACAAAGTTAAAGTCGTGTTTGAATCAAACAATACATCCTTTCTTTTCACCCAGGGAATAGGAAAATATATGAAGAGATTACATGCTTATTAGCTGCTGCAGTATCTTCCTGACACCGCCAAAAGAGACCTTATTGCCTTCACTTGCAATTCTTTACTGAATACCTGGCTACCGATTCACTGACTAATTCTGCAGTCATGAGGGTTTTCCCATTAAATCCCGAAGCGTAAGGACAGCCAACCTGCTCTACTGGGCTGATATTACCAATGACTGTATATACCAGTGGTGCTCAAACTTTTCGGCCCGAAGGCCACATGATCCATTTCTGCAAACATCGCGGGGTACATAGCTCAATTCTGCCCTCTTCGCAGGCCACACCATCGAAAATTGAGGTTGTGAACAACTTAAGGAAGTTAAGGATTTAGTTGTGAGTCAAAATTATCTAATTTGTTATTTATCCATTATGGAATTAGAGAGGTAAACACAAAATATATTGTTCTTTAATTTTCTATTCTCTTTTTATGTTACATTGTGTCCTTTAATTGTTAAATTCATCCTGTTGTAATTTTGACTGATAGAAAGCAGGACATTTATCTTTATACATAGAAACGTAAATAGACACTGATAATTATTCAGGAAACAGCCTGTGGGAAGCATTTATAATGATTGACCAAAGTAATTGAACCTTATTTCGTCTATTGAATACTGGAATCTTACCTTATTCATAAGTAAAATCATTATATTCTACATTTTAAATGTTTATTAACGTAAATAGGTCCACGCATCTGGTGCACATTTATCAGGGTCTGTGTTCAATCACAGACAAATATACGTTCACAGGTGTTCTTGCTTACAAGACATAAAGGTGAATATTTCAGAAAGGCATAATTACACAAGAAATGAAACTGGATTTGGCGAAAGTGATATGATCTATGTATATAAAAGTGAAATTATGTTTTTTTTGTGCGCTATAGAAATCCACACCATTGAAGTTTTCGTCCAAAACTTTGCATAGGTATATAAATTTACCCTGTGAGTAATGTAAGATAAATGGCGAGAAAAAATTTTGGGGAAGGAGTGCTTAATTCAATAATTATTTCCTGTAAGTTGACACGTAATTTTCCATTTTTCAGAGTGCAAGTTTTTTTCCTTCGTTCATCGAAAGACCTAATTATGGATCGATTTTCTTCATTTTTGCTTTATTCGATAGTTACAACCGTTCATATGTGCGACTGTGCGATGCATATGGGTGGTCAAACAATGGGGGCGGCTGATTTATCGTCAGACACGTATAGTATTTTTAACAGTAATGCGGATTATATTATAATATGCCGTATATTCTTTCGTATTTATTCGCGTTTTTTTATTTTTGTAAAGAACACCTAAAAATGGTGATGAGAGACTTGCACAGGGGCGGCCAATGAGAGACTTGCACACGGGCAGCCGTGAGGTTACAACTGTGTATTATTTTATTCTTTCGATGTTTAGATGTTATACAGCAAAGTTTTAGATTCACTAAATCCGTTGAAATTCAACGGGCACTTCCGCTGGTGTCTAATATAATATTTAGGTTTTTACACATTTCCAGGGGGGGCAACTGCCCTCCCTTGCCCCCCCTGCTGACGCCCATGCAGTTACTTGAGATTATGTCTTCAATAGTACCAAATAGTTAATATTTCTAAAAAAATTAATACACCCAGACCTCGCTTTGCGTCATTTCAGTTTGCATCGTTCTCAAAGTTGCATCGTTAAACAATTAAAACCAAAATTTTGCTTTGAGTCGTAAAATTCTGCATTTGCATTGTTGTGGTACGTTAAGCAGTCAGTAAAAAAACTTTCAAATTTTATTAAGCTTAAATTTGATAAAAACTTGATAAATTTTACTGAACATCTCCGTGTTCAGTAAGAACAACGAACAAATAATTTGATTACCAAACTGTTCAGGCAAAAACAGAATGGATAGTAATTCTAGGTATGTTTGGGGATTCCCCTATTTCATTATTTTTCTGCCACACTGTTCAAGGATGAACCGTCTAGAGAAGGGATAAGCCAGTACACGTGTATAGTATAAATGAAACTTGGTGGCCGATGCGCAGAGAGCGAATTTTGGTCAGGTCGAGTTCATTAACGAAGCGGAAGCCTGTAGGGGTAAGGGTATATACAAAGAGGGGAAGTCTTTAATTCTCATTCTCTGTTGAGACCACCGTGCCTTCGCTGCCAACCTTCCACTTTGCTTAATTTCATGATCACTGTCATTTCTTTTTACCTTCTCCATACATAGTATGGGGAAAGTATTGTGATCACAAAAAAAATCGACTTCGAGATTTCTACGGAAATACGTGTTGAGGTCCCTAGAACACGTTTAGACTATTTTCGGAATGATGTATGTGTGTATGTCTGTCTGTGTGGATGTATGTGATTGTGGGTACTCTAACTCAAAAAGTACTTGTCATATTAATACCAAATCTTATATATAACACTTTAGCATGAGCACAAAGAACTGATTAGTTTTTGGACAATATCGGTTAACCGGAAGTCGAGGGGTTTACTTGAAACCCGACTCGGTTTTTCCAATATATCTATATCTATAGTTCACCCTGCAAGCCACCGCAATGGTGTGCGGCAGGGGGTGCAATAGCACCAAGGTAAAGCGCATAATAATGTATAGTATCATTCTACGTCGGCTGATTTCCTTTCGTAACTTCTGTTCTGCTCAGCTATCGTTCTAGGGAAAAACGAGCCTTTATACCTCTCAGTCCTACAGGCTATCTCTCTTATTTTGCGAGGATGGTCCGTTCTACCAATATAAGTTGGCACTCTTATTATTTCTTCGACATCGCTGGAGAATATATGCGTTCTAAATCTTTCGAGAAGTTTTAACCTAGAGCGTGATCGGCGCTCAGCTAGTGATTCCCATCCTAAGTCCTGTATCAAGGCTGTAACACTATTGTTTCTATCGTAACAATTTTTGACGAATCTAGCGGCTTTTCGCTGCACTCTTTCTAACTCTGAGATTGATCCTTTCACGTACGGATCCCATATGCTCGACGCGTACTCTAATAGCGGTCTTACTAACGAGAAGTAACATGTCTCTTTGACTTTTTCCTCACTTTTACCTACTATGCGTTTGATGAATCCTAGTTTCTGTTTAGCCTTCCCGCATATATTTCGTATGTGCATATCTCACGAGAGGTTGCTTGTTAAAGTAACGCCTAAGTATTTGACGGAATCGGCTAGTTTTAGCTGGACGCCTTCAACAGTGTAATTCGTCGTGTCAATGTTTTTGTTTCCCCAGAATCTCATAAAGGAACACTTTCCTAAGTTCAATTCTAACTGCCACTCTTTACACCACTCGAGAATTGCATTTAAGTCGTCAGAAAGTAATAATTGATCATTAGGACTGTTAATCTCTCTGTAAACTACTGTATCATCCGCGAATAACTTGATTTTACTTTTAATAACCTTATCTAAGTCATTTATGTATAAAAGGAATAGTAGGGGGCCGATTACACTTCCCTGTGGAACGCCTGAGGCTATGCTGACTGAATCTGATTTAAATCCATCTATAACTACTATTTGTTCACGCTCATTAAGAAAGTCCCTGATCCACTCGATTATCTTTCGATTTATTCCACAGTCATTTAATTTCTTCACTAACTTACTGTGCGGGACTTTATCGAAAGCCTTCTTGAAGTCGAGGAAAACAGCATCTAACTGAGTCTTACGGTCTCCTGATCTTAGTATATCGTGAACGAACAGAGCAAGCTGTGTTTCACAAGATCTCGTCTTCCTGAAGCCATGCTGATATTTACTTAGCAAGTTCTGACTACCTAAGAAGTCCATCACGGAGCTAGCGATAATGTGCTCGAGAACCTTGCAAGATAGGGAGGTAAGCGAAATTGGCCTGTAATTTTCTCTGTCGTCTTTTTTCCCACCTTTGTGTAACGGCGTTATAAAGGCTAATTTCCATTCCTTAGGTACAACGCCATGACTAAGTGACTTATTGAAAACTATTTCGAGATAAGGTGCTATTTCCAGTGCTAACTCTTTGAATACTCTAGCTGGTATCTCTTATTTCTATGTTAAAATATCATTATTGTATATACAACTCAATACAAATATTATAGAGAATGTAATTTCCTACAACTTTCATTTGAAACAATTTTCCATAGCAGTTATTTTTTAGGAATTATTTATAAATACTTGGTTTTTTCGGATTCCATCAAATATCTCCTTAAAAACCTCGTTATTGGTAATCTTCGTGTGGACCAAAGTTGTAGAGAATAATATTTCTTCCACGTTTCATTTTAAACAAATTTTCGTAGAACCATCCATTTTGGAGATATTTCGCTTATTTGTAAATTTCCAGTATACAGCGCCACCACCATGTAGCAGTGAATTCTGTAAACATATTCAAAATATACCTAATTTACGGCAATAAGGACGACTGTATTCTTTTACGATATGAAATAATAATTTTTTCTTCTAATTCTATTCATAATAATTTAAATATATATACTCTAAATATGGAGAAAGTCATGTGTTGGCCACATCAGATTTTTTGCTCTAGTTTCCTTTTAGTTTAGTTTTATTTTGTTATTACGTTATTATTCTTGCTTTCAATATGGATACTACTCCATCAACTTCGAAGGTAGGGAAGAAAAAAATCATCCATAGTCAGGCACGGGAAACGAATGGAAAAGTGTTGGTGAGAATATTAAAAGAACAGAAAGTGAATATATTGCTAGTGAAACATCTTAGATGAAATTATCGATGAGATTATTGTTGATCTTGACTCTTCAAAGAGTGAAAGCAGTGATAAAAGTATTGAAGAGAGCAGAGAATAACGGTTTTTTACCTTGTTAATATTTTTAATTTGTATTTTGTCGAATAAAAATTTCTATAACAATAATCATCATAATAACATAGATGTTATCTAACTTTCCTTAAAGTTTTCATTGGAATTTATTAGACTGAGGGAATAATTACTACGCATGTTGGGAATAAATATTTTAAAATAATGTGTACATCATTATAAACTCTAAATGAATATAATCACAGTTTTGTGGTCTAGACGAATATGCACCCCGGCCTGGTGCTTCGTTCGCCCCACCTACATCCAGACTCTGCTTGTCTGAATGCGTTTCAGCTGTGACTCATAGGACAAATATGTACTACAGTCTGGACGAAATTCCTTTGGTATTGAAACTTCGGGGAAGGGGAGGGGTGGGGGCTTGTTGGGAAAGACTCCCCTCCCTCACAGCCAATCACAGGCGAAGGGGAGGGAAGTGTTGCTAAGAGCAACCACGTTGTGTTGCCGCTATGTACCCTGCAAACAAAATACTTACTCGGGACCGCTCGTGTCTCTGCTGCTAGGAGGTGGGAGAACGTCTTCTGGGGATGGAACTCAAACGGTGTTGCCATATCTACTACACTGGAATGCACCTTTCGGTGGACTCGCAAAGCAAAAGGCAACACAGCACAGAGAGACTCGAAGTGGACACAACAGAGGTTTGAGAGAGAATGAAATTGAGTCCAGTGACGCTCCGCCTCCTTCATTCCTATTGGTTCTCGTTGGTCACGTTTTGGGACGCTTTCTCTTCTCTCTCTCTCACTCAGTCGCAGAGATATTTGAAACGTGGTTTTTGCGCGGGTCTGGGGGCATCTGTTATGCACATGCTGGCAACATCACACCCAAGCCGCCTCAACCGTCAATCCCAAAGTAATATTGTCCAGACTGTAGAACTTCTATAAAAATATATTAACCTCTCGGTTGGCTCACCTGATAAGCTGCTATCAGGAAAATCCCTTCCCCCTTATAGCTTCTCTCTCCCATTCCCCTCTAACGCCAAAAAGTCTTGCGAATTCAGCGGCCACCAAGTTTCATTTTAGCTATATCAGCCAGTGAACTAGCACACGTCTAACACGATAGACTGTAAATGACTGCGTGATAGAATGTGACATTTTCCAATCACCAAAAGATCAAAATGGCTTTACTGAACTTATACTGAGACGTGGCTTTGTCATTCATTGGTTTAGTTTTAACGCGTAGATTTAGTGTGTACTGTTGCCTTGTATAATACATAGAAACTTTATTTTGTGGTTCTATCGCCTTACGTAAAAGGTATGTAAAATTTATTGAATTAATAAACGTATGAGTATGATTATTATTTTCAGTTTACATCTTTATTATTTATTTATTTATTTTTCGCCCAGTCACGAATGAAAAGCGCATATCTGCTGGTAGAATTACCAAAGGGTTGAAGAAAACTATTACATTGGAGATGAAATTAGAAGGGTTACGAAGATTTGATGCTGGAGAGAAGGCTGTGGATATAGGAAAAGCCCTTGGTCTGACTCCTACAACGGTGAGGACTATTTGAAATCGTGATGGAAGTAAAATAAAGGAGAAGTGCTCTGATGGTGAAAATGGAATCTTTGCTATCTATTTGGATAAAAAATCAGGTTGCACAGAGAATACCATTAAGCAAAATGATAATACAGGCGAAGGCAAAAAGTATATTTGATGAACTTAAAAACAAGTTAACTTGCGATGATAGTGCAGGTTGTAGTGCTACCGATAAGGAAGAAATGTTTGAAGCTAGTCAGGGTTGGTTTGAGTGGTTTACAGTTTGGGCAAATTTACATAGCTTTTCAATAAAGGGCGAAGCAGCTAATGCAGATACCACAGCTTTAGGGCATTTCTCCGAAGAGCTGAAAGCGATAATTCGTGAAGGTGTCTATACTCCCAAACAGGTCTTTAATGTGGATGAGACTGTCTTATTTTGGAAACGTCTACCAACTAAAACTTATATTGCCAAAACAGAGAAATCTGCACCAGGAGTTAAAGCTAGCAAAGATAGACTTACTCTTCTTTTAGGTGGTAATGCAGAGGGAGATTTTAAATTTAAACCTCTTCTTGTCTACCACTCGGAAAATCCCAGAGCTATGAAGGGCTATTCAAAGGATCGACTTCCTGTCCACTGGAGAGCAAACAAAAAAGCCTAGATTACAGCAGTTTTATTTAAAGATTGGGTTTTGACTCATGATGTTCCTGAAATGAAAGCCTACTGCACTAACGAGAACTTAGACTTTAAGACATTAATTCTATTAGATAATGCTCCTGGTCACCCAGTTTACCTTGATGACTTATCAGAAAACGTAAAGTTTATATTTTTTGCCTTCTAATGCCACATCATTGATCCAGCCAATGGATCAGGGAGTAATTTCAACTTTTAAAAGTTATTACCTCCGACGTACATTTAAACAGCTTCTAAATGCTACTGATGGACAAGATAAGCCTATTATGCAGAAGTTTTGGAAAACATTCAACATAATGAATGCCATAAAAAATATTTCAGGCTCATGGGAAGAGGTGAAACCTTCATATATGAATGATGTTTGGTGCAGAATATGGCCAGAATGTGTGCATAAAATAGAAGACAGCGATGGTGCCATTGTAGAATTTGATAAATTGCCTATGGTTCGTCAAGAAATAGCTAACTTAGATAGAGAATCTAACTTTGAGGGAATGGACGAGTGACATAGACGAATTGTTTGCCTTACATAATCAACAAATGAGCAACGAAGAGTTAATGCAACTGGATTTACAAACAGCTAACGAGCAATACAGCTTGGAACAAATTCCTACGCAACCAACTTTAACTTTAAAACGAATCTCCAAAATCCTGAGTTTGATCAACGAAGCTATTGAGATTTTTACGAATGACGATCCTGACAGGGAAAGAAGTTCAAAAGTAGCACGGGCTATAGCGCATGATATCAGTTGCTACAAGGATATTTACATGGCCCAAAAAAAGGAGCTGTTCAGCAGACTTCAGATAAATATTTGAAGAAAAAAGAATATGAAGCGTCTCAACCTCAAAGCCTACAGATTCAGAGTCTGAGCAAATTAGTTCCTCATAAAATTATTGAGTTTCGTGAAAATTGTTCTTTTATGTTTATATGTTGAAAAATAAAGTTATTTTTCTATTTATTTCAACTCATTCTTTTATTTCATAATTGAAAAGGCATATGACGATTAATTTAAATTTCTTAAAATACCGTATCTGCCCGAATACAAACCGATGTTTTTCGTCAAAATTTATCATGAAAAAATCACCCCTGGACTTAAATGCGAGTCCGAGGAAAATTTGGGTTATACATAAATCTCGAAGTCTCTCATTGCCTTCGCGTTCAAATGACAGTACTATATTTTTCAGGGGTTGTACTATATATGGAGTCGGCATATACATGAGTATATACAGCATAAGCTAATTTCACTGGAAATAGACTTGGATGAAAAAATATCTTGGCGAGATCGCTTGCGTAAATTGACGATTACGCAAAATGCGTTGACGGCTTTGAACGGTCAACTGTTTGAATTTCGGTAAAACTTTACATGGAACGTGTATAATTATAAAAATGCAATTTCTTAAGGCAATGTAAATGCTAATTTCATTGGAAATAGACTTGGATGAAAAAATATCTTGGCGAGATCGCTGTTACTATATTTGACCTTTTGTGAAAATGAAGATGAATGAAATTACTGTCACTGAATGTGGAACATTATTCAGCAATGCAAAATTTTTAATTGAAGTAATATTTCAAAATGTCAACAACTAAACCATTTCTCACACATTTCTTCAATCTCGAATAATGTATTCTAAGATGTGCATGAATGCCCGGCACACTTCAGCATAATATCTACGAAATTTACGTTTTTGCCAAAAAATTGTGGAAATTTTTGGGGGGTCGGCTTAAATCCGGGGTCGGCTTCTATTCGGGCAGATATGGTATTCTTTCTTGAAAATTGTAGTGCTGGTACAGATTTTCGATATTTCAATGGTTTCTTATGGAAAATTGTATTTCGATTTGCGTCATTTCAGTTTGCATCATGTTTTTTAAGAACGTAACCCCGACGCAAAGCGGGGCTGGGTGTATAAGGCTAGTTTATTCTAAGCAACTTTAACAATAATTTGATTTTCTCTAAAACGGCACAAACAATTTTGATCAAATTTTGTACAGTTACTTGAGTATGCTTCTGCAATAATACTACATATTTCATTTTTATCAATGAATGAATATAAGGCTAGTTTATTCTTGGGCAACTTTAACAAAAATTGGATTTTCTAAAAACTGGCTGATACTACTTTCATTTTCTTAAGATAACTAAACGACCAATTAGTATATGAGAAAGTTTGTACAATGTATGTTGTATCGATTTTTATTTATAACACTACGATTTATCTTATAAATTTTACCGTGTTTCTTATATCATGAGGACGATGACCCTACAGTCCAATTTGCGGGAGAAGAATGCAGAAAGGTTGGTGCTTTGGTGGAGTGCTATCCAGGAATGAGGATAGAACAATTGGAAAGATGGATTGGATGGTTAGGGATGACAGGATGAGAGGAAGGAGGAATTGGTCGTGATTCATATAGGGACCAATGATATAAAAAGGGCAAAATCGGACGACCACGTAATCGGTTATTTTTAGGACCTTTGCAATACCGCAAGAAAAAAATTTACAGCGGCAAAAGTCATAGTAAGTGGAATATTAAGGAGAAGAGACATTACATGGGGCAGAGTGTTATACATAAATGAGGGAGTAGAGTGGATTTGCCAAAAGCAGGGTCTGTATCTCATGGATCTGAATTGCTGGATTGGGGATAGGGATCTCGGGCGTGATGGAGTGCATCTCAATAGGAGAGGCTGTATGATATTTGCTGGTCTTTTAAGGGATGTGATTAGCAATTACAAGGCGACCAGTCAATCTCATGTAGAGGAGGGAAACTAAGTGGTGACATAGGAGGTGTTAATATGGGAGGGTGGGTAAATTTGAGTGGGGAGGTGAGTAACGAACTTGAGCGGCAACAGGAAGCATGGAGGTCACTTGATATTCGTGGATGTGCAAATGGAACTCCAAAGAAAAAAGCAGTCTACAGAGGTGAGACTCCGGAAGGTGAGGATTGTGGAGGCTTGGTTTTCTCATCCATCGGGAGCCAGGGAGAAGGCAGCAGAGAACACGCAGAAGTGCAGAAAGGAATAAAAAAAGAATGGGAAGAAGACGTAAAAGGACTTAAAATCAACAAACTAGAAGGTAAGGGATTAAAGATTCTCCAGGTTAACTGCTGAAGTGTTAGATGTAAACAACATAATTTTCAGTCTTTAATTGAGGTTTGTAAACCAGATTGTATCATAGGCACAGAATCTTGGTTAAATCAAGACATATACTCATTGTCAGCAGAAATTTTCTCATCAGGCTTTACAGTGTATAGAAGGGACCGCGATGAAAGACGGGAAGGAGTCTTTATTTGTATAAAAAGTGAAATTATGAGTAAGTTAGAGTGGAAAAGTGTGGAATATGAAATGTTATGTGTCAAGTTATATTATGGAAACTGTAAAAAAGGAATTGATATCATAGGTGTCTATAGAAACCTAATAACGAAATAACTATGCTGGAGGTTCTGGCTAATAAGTGTTCGGAAAAAGTTGACAGTTATACGTTAATTGCCGGAGATCTAAACCTCCCCCACGTTCAATGTGATGGGAAAATGGAATGTGAAGGGAAATTTCTAATTATTGTTAATAGGCTAACACAGGAGGAGGGTTTTACTCAAATAGTGGATAAGCCCACTAGGGGACAAAATATTTTAGATGTTTTTCTTTTAAGACCTTGCATAAAACCCATAAACTTTGAAATGATTCCTGGGTTAAGCGATCACTCTGCAGTAAATATAATATTAGAAGATTTTGAGACATAAGCATTTAGTGAAATGATTACTCCCATTTGGCGATACAAAAAAGGGAACGCTGAAGGTTTCAAAATATTTTTAAGGGAAGCTTATCCACAGTGGGCTGGAACGGGCAAATATAAATGATATGTGGCTAAGATTTAAAGATGTAATGTTTGAGGCACTACTGAAATTTGTTCCAAAGAAAATTATTAAAAATAACAGTGATGAATGGGATGGAGAGACAGAGTGATTGTGATCATCTTCATCTTTTACATTTGCAAGATGTATGTGACGAAGAAACGCGATCAGCTGTCACGCCAAAAGAAAATATCGGACTATTTTAAAAACACCGATTAAAGTAAGGTATGCTTTTCAATCACAATACGATATCAGTTTTTCTAGTATTTTGCAATTAAATTTGTTATAATGCATATGCTTTCACGTTTTTAAAATTATTTCCCGAAATACCGCGGGTTGCCGATAACGCAGGTGTACATTCTGTCTCCGGAAACCCATGTTATAATGGGGTTTTACTGTATTATCTTATATAGCCCATGCGAGCCCAATTATATCATGTATTCATTATAGCATGCGAATTTAAAAAACTGAAAGGAACTGCATGCTTGGTTGATTCCTCCTATATAGGAGCGCTTCAATTAAGTGTGTTTATTTGCTTAAAAGTTTTAAGAAAGTTTGTCTCGGAAAAATTAAAGATCACAAATTCACTGCTAGGAGGTGCAATGAGGGTCACAGCAATGAAGTGCCCACTAATTTTGCAAAAAAACCATAAGCTAGAAGAATCACCTTCGCCGGAGGACTTACAATTGGTATTATTCTCAACCATCTTCTTTCTGTGAAATTTTACAAATGAAAAAATTGATCATAATTAATCTATACACTTAATATTTGTGTTTTAACTAATAAAACATATTTGACATTAATGAACTGCCATTTAGTCTTTCAATTTTAGTTAGTCCCCATTTAATGTATTACTCGATTTAAGATACAAAAAACTTGTCCCCGACGCAAACATTAAATGGGGGTTCCACTGTATATTAGAAGGAAAAAGGACAACAGGGAAGTTGAAGACAAAAATGGTACAATTGTTTTTGAGGATGTGGGCATAGCAAATGTCTTGAATAACTGGTATGCAAAAGTCTTTAAAGGAAGCGAGAGTGAGACTGGAAATATAAATGTCATAGAAGAAAATAAAAAATCTACACCTGATGAGGCAGGATTAAGAGCAAAAAACGTAGCCTATTTTAAAGTTACAGATTGAGAAATACTCAAAATTATTTCAACAGAAAGGTCAAACAAACCAGTAGGACCAGATAATATATCAATAGATGCTCTAAAACTAGGTCAAGAAGCAGTGATCCCATATTTTAGAATCCTTTTCAACGTGTCAATCAATAACCAGGCACTACCTTCTGATTGGAAAGAAGCTAACGTTATTCCTGTATTTAAAGGTGGAGATAAATCAAAAGCAGAAAATTACAGACCAATAAGTCTAACATCGGTAACATGTAAGGTGATGGAAAAAGTGATAGCTCAATATATCCGTAAATATTGGGACAACAATAATTGGCTGTTTAAATACCAACATGGTTTTAGGAAAGGGCACTCCTGTGAGATGCAACTAGTAGGCTTATATCAAGATATTGTTGAAGCCATTAATGCAGGGGAAGAAGTCAATGCGGTAGTCATAGACTTTAAAAAAGCATTCAGCGTCATATCACATGCCTCTTAACTTTTTATAAGAGTAATATTGAAAATATACTAACACTAACAATTATTTATAGTATTAATTGATATTTGTACAACAAAATACATACTCCGTATTTTTGTGGACTGTCTTAATTAAAAAAGGATGCGATAATCTTGAAGTTATAAATCAGAGTATCTACAACTAATATATCTTTCAATCTACTATTTTCAACAATAAAATAACATAAAATATTAACACGCAAAGGCTTCCAATTAACCCATAATCAAGAAACCCGAAACTCTAAAAGAATAAATCTATTTAATTGAAATGCAATTTAGCTCATAAAATAACACAAGTTGACAGGACTCAGATCTTCTGTTCGATTTATAAACATATAAAACATGATGTTAGTCAGTCGCGCATTAAAAATTACTCTTTGCACCACCACCTATCAAGCAAAATTGTTTTATTTTTCAGTTTTTGTCGTGATTTTACCGAAAATAAAATTAATAAATATAGATTTAAAGTATCCTTGATTTTACTGCAAAAACAAATGAAAATGGTTTTCCTACGTCTCTCAATAAATGGTTAATACAATATGAAAT
The DNA here is from genome assembly GCA_036926305.1 of Uropetala carovei. Classification (NCBI taxonomy): domain Eukaryota; kingdom Metazoa; phylum Arthropoda; class Insecta; order Odonata; family Petaluridae; genus Uropetala; species Uropetala carovei. Next base: position 159,443 of record JAXCHB010000183.1, read on the forward strand.
ACTGACACTTTTATAAACCCTGTTCCTTTCAGTAAAAGGTATTTTGTTGATCTACTATACAGTAGAAAACATAGAACGTCTCACTTTCCTTCCTTCTTGGAATCGCACAAAATATTTATATCGAACTAATTTAAGACACAGGCCAACAGAGTGTCACCTAGCTCTTTCGCATTACTAAGTAAGAATGCAGCATACGGCATGCTTCATAGCAGATTGATATTCCCCAGAATGGTTAAGCATTTTGAATATTCCAAGAAAAAACAATGAAACAGAAATATAAGACATGGAGGGACGTGAAGCCCTGCCGGGGGTTTTAGCAATCATAGACCTCGCCGCCACGAATATTTCTTGCCGATGGTCTCTTCGTTTTGTGCCCCAGGGGCAATGCACTCTTTGACCATAGTTAGACGCAGGATGGATGAGAGGCATGCATTCCCTTGGAGGGTGGGAGAAAGGTGATTAAGAAAGGAGAGGCAGGAAAGGGAAACGGGCATCACCCATGCCGCCCTCATCCTAAGACTCGAAAGTTGACCAGTGGGAAACATTTTCAAGGGTTCCCAAGATCAAGGAGTCTTTGGAACCTGGTCAGATTTTCCAATCCCTTCTCTGCTTATGTAAGGCTTTGTTTTTGTTGAGTGAAAGGAAAATACTCTACCGTTTTCAAATACAAGTGCCCAAATATGGAGCTTTGAAGTGATAAAAACTACGAATTGTTTTCGAGCATGCTTTTTTACTTTCTCATATACGAAGTATATTGAGAAAGTATTGTTATCGCGAAAACATTCGACCTCAATATTTTTACGGAAATATACGTTTTAGGTGTTGCTGAATCCGAAAAAGTGGTTTCCGCAATACCGTATGTCTGTCTATCTGTTACTGGCTCTGGAGCCTAAACGGTAAAGCGAAAATGAATGGAATATCATACTTAAGCATTTTATCATACTGAGCAGAGACTGTGATGAAATGGCTGACATTGATCAGTAATTAAGGGAAGTTTATTCTACGCATTTTTAAGAACAATCTGATTTTCTCAAAAACGGCTCTAAGGATTTTGATAAAATTTTGTACTGTTACTTGAGTATACGTCTGGAATAATACTACATATTTCATTTTTTTCAATGAATGAATATAAGGCTAGTTTATTTTAGTTTATTTCCAAGAGCTCACTGCTGAAAAAATCGGTATAATGTACATTGTACAAACTTTCTCATATAGAAATCAGTGGAGAATCCAAGGGGCGAAGCAAAACCCAAAAAAAAATCAGATTCATATTCACGAATCGACCAAGTGCATCATGTATAAGTTTGTATGCTTGTACAGCAAAGTACTAAAAAAAAGTTATACGTAACGTATTGAAATTATGAATTGATTTTTTACTTTCCTATATATGTAGTATATCGTATGTATAAAGATAGTATTGTAATCATGAAAAGAATCCTAACTCCGTTATTATGTATCGTAGAATTTCGTTTAAAAAATGCCAATAATCAGAATTTTCACCACAATGGAATGATATAACTTTCAATCATCTTATTTGCAAAAAGTATTGCAATTTTGCAATGATAGATCGGTAATTTTACCACCCGCTGTGAGGGTAGACTACACTGAGCCTGAGTGAGGGTGTCTAATCCTCTCTAATGAGGGTCAAAATGGAAGAGCAGGGAGTCTTCCAAAACATGGCCCTGGATCTGAGACATAAACCATTAAAGGTATTCTTCTCGATGTACAAATTATACAGAATTTTATTATGATTATTGAATGTCATAAATGAAGCTTGCCTTGTTGTGTCGAATTTTAGAAGAGAGAGTTATCATTCTCTGTTCATTTATGTTTGCATCTTTGAAAATCGAAGTACATACATACTTATCCTATGACCACCTTGTAATTCCAATTTCTTAGATTTTGGATTTATTTCGTGTTATTTTTTAAACTTCTATTTTCACCGTTCGTCTGTCTGCCCATGTGCAAGATTCTAATTATAATAAAAGGCAGTATGAATTGGCTTGTCCTTTGACTGGTTGTTTGTTTGGTCCATGTGACACGCTGCAGAGAAATTCGGGGAATTCGTTAAATGGTGTAAACAGAGGATCGAAAATTTGGCAGGATGTTTAAATGGGATATGTGAAGGTAACAGCGTAATATATCTCAAAAAATGTAGGGATTATTTTCATTTCTCCTAAGATAATCTACTATAATATATTTTGAAGCATGTGTTTGTGTAATTGTGTGTTTGTGTATTTGTGTGTTTGTTCATGGAACTCCTAAACGGTAAAAGCTAGAATAACCAAATTTGGTACGATTCTTCCTTACATCCTAACTTAGTGAACTGTCAAGGTTTGGTCAACTGGGATTAATCAGTGCTGCCAATATAGGGGATTAACATTTTTCCATAAGATAACACGTATGGATCCATTTCTTGATTTGCAAGGTATTCTTCCTTCAAGCATAAAAATATGTAAATATGGACCGATTTTTTTCGTTTTTGCTTTTTTCGATGAATAAAACTCTATACTATCTTGTTCCTGCATAGCTTACATGTTACACGGTCGCAGTTTTCAGAAATATGCTATCTGTTTCGAAATTTTGTAGATTTTTCGAACCCCTCCCGGGCGCTGCCAAGGCAGCCGTCATTGTTACCTCCAATTCATTTAGCTTCAATGAAGCTTAAAAATAGACGAATGTTTAGCGATATTTGCTCCGCACCTTTGTTTAAGCAATGAAACGATCGATGTTTATGGAAGGCAACGTAAATAGATACTGATTATTATTCAGGAAGCATTTATTGATGAAAGTAGTTGAACCTTCTTTCGTCTATTGAATACTGGAATCTTACATTTTTTGTAAGTAAAATCATTATATTCTACATTATAACGTTTATTAACGTAAATAAGCTCATGTATCTGGTGTACATTTACCAGTCAGTGTTCAATCATGGACAATTGTACGTTGCTTTTTCATGGGTTTCTTGCTTGCAAGACATAAATGTAAACATTTCAAGGCATAATTACATAAGAAATGAAGCTGGATTTGGCGAAAGTGATATGATAGGAACTATAATTATCGTTATACTTGAATGCAATACGTTCGGAACCATTGTTACAAGCAAATATGATTAATTGTTAAGAAAAGCTAATTGTAATTTAAAAAGTATCTACTATATATTTTAAAGTGTTTATATGTTGTGCTGTAGTAGCTTCACTAAATCCGTTGAAATTCAACGGGAAATTCTGCTAGTATATCTATAAAATAAAGTGTTTGTGTGTAATTTTATAACGCAGTAATTACAGCATGTAGAAACAAGAGAAATGTATCATTTTAACCGGAATAACGAGTATGGGTGTATAGTAAGGTTTTTATATCGATTCGATTGACCTGTCTAATTTAAAAAAATATTTTCTTTTTTCATTTGAATAACATAGGGACGAGTGCAGCTTATTTTTCATTTGAATTTTAAAATTACTTAGAAACATGGTACGAACTTGAGGCTTGAATGATTCTATGAAGAAAAGAACAAAATTTATTTTTATTGAAGACAGAATCCGATTCCTGATCGAATTATCATAAAAATGCTTTTAGAATCAATAAAATATGTGATTTTATCAGTTTTATTACAATAATCATTATAAGCTACCATGACAACTCCCACTGTCACCTAAATTACAGTCCAACGCATTTATGTGCAAAATATTTTAATGTAATATCGTTTTTAAATTTGTGTCCGAGTTTGCTTTGTTTACATGACAACCTAATATTTGTTGATTATAATTGAAATATTACTAATAAACAGTTTTTAATGATGTTTATGTATGGCGTAGAGTTCTCCAAAGTAAGATGTTTTTAAAACTACGTAAGTAACTTAAATAATTAGACAGATTTTCCACAACTTGTAATTGGATAAATCGTTTCATTGTTTCCAAAGTATTGTTGATGTAAACAATTTTCTTGTAACAGAACTCGTGGATGAGAGAATCGAGCTAATGGTCTGAGGGTAACATTCCCTCTGTGATTATTAAACTTTCTCTATTTACTTTTTGTCTTTCGTCAAATTTAATAATTTCGTAAGTTCCTTTTTCATTTATTTTTTGATGATTATTGTAGTCTTGCTGGTTTTACTTGCAGTTTACGTTTTGAAGAAATCGTCACGAAACTTCGCATAGGTATATAATTTTAACCTGTGGGTAACAGAGGCTATATGGATGGTGATAAACATTTTGGGGGAGGGAGAGCTTAAATCAATAATTATTTTCCCGTAAGTTTACAGGTAATTTTCGATTTTTCACAGTGCAAGATTTTCTTCCTTCATTTATCTAAATAGGTAAATGTGGAGGAGTTTTCTTCATTTTTGCTTTACTGTGCACTATGTTATTCTTCCGATGTTTACATATTACACGGCCAAAGTTTTAGATTCACTAAATCCGTTGAAATATTTAAAATTCCGCTCAGCAGTCCTTGTTCCTATTGCAAATGAATATTGAAAAATTTGACATGCGTTTTAAGGACCTAGAATATTTTAAAGAAAATGGAACATTTCTTATTTTGAAAGTCAATTTTTTTTAACTAACCATGCCAATTGTTGTATCATTTCATGTGTGTAATGTAGAAGTGTCAATGCGGTGCCTATATGTGTTTGAAAGAGATGTAGAGGGAGGAAGGTGAGAGGGTTGTAGAGGAAGGAGGTAAATATTGGTATTCAACCGGAAATACGGGTTTTTTCATGATACACAAAAGATTCATTTTTCATAACCTTTACGATTAGGTGCAGTGAATACAAATCTAGTCGACCAAAATTAATTCTAATCATTTAAAGATTTTGTGGATTTGTTCGTATTATGTGACAATACCATTGGGTATGCACATCTTCAAAGTAGAGCTGCTAACCGAACCAAACCAAACCGCTGAACCAAACCGAACCGCAGCCATTTTGCTGAACCACAAACCGAACCGAAACCAATGATTAATTTTTCAGTGTACAAAAACCGAACCATAATTTTTTCCAAAAGTGGTTCGGTTTCGGTTCGATCTCAATCCACAAAGTACAGACCAACGAAAAGACCAGAAATTTCCATTGGAAAAACCATTGGGGTTTGCTTCAAAGGAAAGAGTGCCTATCTCTTTCCTCTCTGCTACTATCGTTATCCACAGACGACATTTATGGTGAGGGTTATGGGGACACCAACTGCGACAATATTCAGGTCAACCACTGTAGGCAGAAACCGACCAACAGAATATAGAAAGATCTTTATCTGAACGCAGGCAAAATAGTCATTTTACATTGACCTAGAAAGAAGCCGTAATCCACTTTCCTGCCAAGAGAAAACTCCATGCCCTTAACATCACCATCATCCCCTTCAACATTGTAATTAGCAGAACTGAGAAAATATGCCCCTGTGTCTTTTTTAGAACACCATTAACTCTCCCCATATCTTTTTCTTCAGAAAAATTCAAATTGTTGCTCTCAACGGCTTGAGCTTTCAACAACATCATTCCTTTTCCAACTCTTGTGTGGTGTTCTTCTATGATAAGTATTTCCATTACTTGGTGGTTTATATTCCAGCAAAAACAGGCGAGGACTTCTGCGGATCCCTTGGGTCATAGGCATTCATTTCTCTCAGAAATCCTTGAATTATCTAAAGTGTGTATTTTTAATAATATTTTAATAAACTTTATTCAAGAAACAAATAAAATAAATTAACATGTTAGTGTTATTTATAGAGGGTCACTCTACATTTTATAATCCTTTGTTTTGAACCACAAGTGTCCTCACTTCGTATGTTGAATAATCTGCCCTGAACTGTCGATTAATTTTAAATTATTCTTGTAACATAATTTTACTATCATGTTGATTTTTTGATTACTTTTCTAATGTGGCAAAAGAAAAAAATTAGGAATATGTAATGTTTGGAATCGAGCTAAAAGTGTCTTTTTGAATTTATTATGTAATAATAAGAATTAATCATCGAATTTATTAAAGTTTTACATATCATAAATTCATTTGGAGTAATATTTTATTCCATATTATTTGACTAATTAACTAATTAAAATATTTTATTTACATAAATTTATTATTGAAAGTTGGAAAAATTGAGACGCCGTGCATCATCACCATTGGAAAGCAAGAAACTGTCTACTTCAATAATTAAATCTATCATTCGCTTATTTATTTTATTTATTATTAGATCCAATAACAGCCATAAGTTGACAACTTACATTGGATACGATAACAAATTCAACTTAAGTACTAAATAACAAGTAGTAACGAGTAACAACAGATAAAAATTAAACAAAGTGGAGACAAGACGACAGAGTTCATTTAATTAATGAAATAAATTCTGAAATGGGGGAGAAAAGGTCAAGTGAGGGTATTTGGGAGGATAGTGTGTTAAAAGTTTGGGGAATACGATAAAAAATTGATCTTTGGGAAATGGAGAGGCGGTGGTTTGGTTGGTGAAGAAGGTTTGAGCTACGAGTAAGTCGAGGGCGAACACGTAAGGAAAAGGAGGAAAGGATATCATTGGATCTGTATCGGCCATTAAAAACACCATGAAGGAATTTCAGGTCTAAGATTCTGCGACGATGAGGGAGCGTAGAAATACCAAGGAAGGAAAGAATCTGGTCACGGGACAAGTTACTTAACTGGGGAACACGATAACGGAGTATTGAAGCAAAGAAATTCAGTGGACGATTGAGAGAATTCATGGTCGAGGGGCAAGATGTGCTCCATATGGGAGCGCAGTACTCCAAGATGGGAAGGATACACCCAGAGAGGACGGACTTTAATGCAAGGGGGTCCTTAAGTTCAGTGAATCTATAAATTAGGCCAACGAGTGACATACATCTGGAGGTGATATTGCTAATGTGGTCGGTGAAGGTAAGTTTCTCATCAAAAATTACGCCCAGGTCACTATGTGAAGCAACTTTACGCACAGGTACGTTATTTAGGCGGTATTCGGTAGGTACTGGTTTAGTACGGAGGGTGAAGGTAATGTTTGTTGATTTCGACGGATTGATTCTGAGGCCCCAATTGGAGCACCATTCATCGACAGAATTAAGTGCGGTTTGAAGGGAACGACAGTCAGCAATGTCATCCACTGTCCTGAAGATCTTACAATCATCAGCGTACAGCAGAACATTAACACCTGAGTTGTCAAACGCTTCAGTTATGTCATCAACAAATAAGGCAAAGAGCAGAGGACCAAGGACACTCCCCTGGGGAACACCGGAAGGAACAGGGACTAACGGAGAGGCGAAACCATCCAGGACAACGCGCTGAGTACGGTTAGAAAGAAAGTCAACAAGGATAGAAAGAAAAGGCCCATGAATATTGAAGCGGTTATCCAATTTGTACTTCAGAAGGGAATGGCTGACAGTGTCGAAGGCTTTTGCGAAATCTATGTAGCAGACGTCAAGCTGAGATGAGTTCTCGAAGGCTGAAATGATGTGATGGAGTAGGATCGAGAGATTCGTGAGGCAGGAGCCACCAGGAAGAAAACCATGCTGATGGGGAGAGAGATATGGTATGACGAAAGAAAGAAGTCTATTGTGTATTATGCGTTCAAAGAGGATGGAAAGAATAGGAAGAATAGAAATGGGACGGTAACTATCAATACGGTTACGAGAGCCACTCTTTAATATAGGGGTTATGTTTGCGGATTTCCAGGAGGAAGGGAAAGTGCCTGATGAGAAAAAGCGATTGAAGATTATTGTTATGGGGATGTGCAGGGCGTTGATAGTGCGGCGAAGAAATAGCGATCCAATGCTGTCGGAGCCGGTAGCCTTGCTAAGGGACAGTTTGGCGATGAGGTGAAAGACCTCATGAGGAGAGGTTGATATGAACGAAAGGGAATGGGAGCAAATGGGTTGAATAGGAGGAGGGGTAGCACTGGTGGTGGGAGAGAAATTGGAAGCAAAGTATTCGTTCAGTGCAGATGCTCTTTCATCTTTAACAAACAAGTGTTGCCCAGGGATAAATATGAGGGAACCCGAGTGGTTTTCCTCCTCAGATTGATCAGTGTCCAAAATCGTTTGCAATTGTCCGTAATATCGGAAGTAATGTTTTTTAGGTACTCGGCGTAGTCGCGCCGAAGGAGTCTTCTCGCCTGCCTACGTAGTTCGCGGAAGGAATCACATGTTCGGGTGCTGGGGTAGGTCTTAAGAAGGCGCCAGGCAGCCTCCTTGTTCCTCAGCACGTGGGAAGTCTCCGACGATACCCACGGGTCCCTTTTCTTGGAAATCCTTCGGGTGGGCACGAAGTCGGCGATGACACTGTGAAGGACATCGTAGAAGAGGTCGAGGGCGTCGTCGGGGCTGCCGGACTCCAGGAGGTCCCACGGCAGGAGGGACAGGGCACGGTTAATTGCGGGCCAATCCGCCTTGTTCCATACCCAGATGGTTCTGGGGGCTCGGGGCGGGGAAAAGGGTCGACGAAGAGAAAGGGGAATAGGGAATTCCAAGGAGTCATGATCGGACTCGAAAATATTTCGCCCAACCGACACGGTAGCCAAGCTAACGGACGAAACTACGAGGTCCAGTGTTGCCAGATTGCGCGTTGGGTGGAAGTTGTACTGGGATAACCCGAGTCCGAGAATAAAAAATTCAATAAAAAACTGATCGAGTTGATCGGTTGCAACACCGTCGGTGGGAGAATTCCAATTGATGGACAAGTTAAAGTCGCCGAAAAGAATCACTGGTCCCAAAGAAGAGGCACGAAGAGGCACGTAGCAACCAATGAAACATTTGTCAATGTGACGCGTAGAATTGTTGCAGCTAAAATTCACTTCTGTCCAAATAATCTCACAATTGCTCTCAAGGTCCGAGCGACGAGTGGCGGATAAAGAATTACTGATTGCGACTAAAACCCCGCCTCCGCGACTATTCCGATCGCGACGAAATATTTGATGAGAGGAAGAAAACGAAATTTCCTCTGACTGAACACCACTATTGAGCCAGGTCTCGGTGAGAGCAATAATGGGGAATTGGGACAACTCAAGTTTGCTTTGGTCGCACGTAGATAGTTTGTTTTTTATACTGCGGACATTTTGGTAATACGCGCAGCAGGGTAAGTTACCCCGCACGTTTGTGGGGACGACATGCGGACCAGGATTCAGTTCAATGTCACCACTAAGACACAAACAACACAATGATGGAGAACACGGAAGAACACGAAGAGTAATGGTGGGTCCCACGAGGCGTTGCGAGGCGGTGAGCCGAAGGCGAGAACGGCCGCACCGGAGGGCGACGAGATCGTTCGCCACCATCGCAAAAACTGAAATTCGACATTTAGTCGACACCATAACACATTCAATGGGCAAATCGTGATTCATTGTAAAGAGATCACGATAATTATCACGTGGGACCACGGACGGCACGTTTAGTACGATTAAAACCACCAAAAAACTAACTAAAACACGGAGCACATGTGAAGGTGAAAAAAAAAAAAAAAATCAAGGAAATCTTAATAAGGGCTTACGGAAAAGAATTTTCATAGACCCTTGATAAATATAGCAAACATTTTTAGGCAAGTTTCGCTTACAGCGTGAGCGCCTATTATCGTAGGTCCGTCTGTCCCTCCATCCGTCTGCATGTTCATTCTCAGCTTCTACCAAACCGATTTTCATGAAATTTGACATTAAGGACTTAAAATCAAATATAATAAGAAAATAGCAAAAATGAATCTCGTACGCCAATCAGGGGTACTACTTTACTGATGGCAAAAAATTAAATTTTCGTCATATCTCGTAAAGCATTGCTCATATCAAAATATTTTTCAAATAAAAGTTGTAGAACTGGTAAAGAAGAGTATTTCCTTTCCTATACATTTTTATCATAGAAGTAGCCGTTATCGAGAAAATCAAACAAAAACGTCTTAAATTGAGTTGAACTTCGAAAATTTCTTGCATGGTTACTTCTTCATTGTTGCTAACATAAACAATCTCACAAACAAATGTTTAATTTCCTTACATGTGCATGCAATATTTTTAAATAGGAAGAAAATGGATTATTTATGATGAAGAAAAGAATTTTAAAATGCTATTTCCCTTACGTACAGGTATATAATTTCTTTCTAATACTCCACTGCATGAAACGCGCCCATTTGCGATACGTTGTACATTTTCCTAACTTGTTTTTATTTGTTATAAATGAACCAAAGGAATAACGCTTTGTAACTTCCATTGTTTTTATTTCTCTTATGACCCAGGTTTTGATGTTACAATGCTATCGTCAGGTGCAGATATGGTGAGAATAGAAAGTATATACAGAGAAAAGGGTAGAGACGGGGGAGGGTAGTTTGTAAGATGGAAAGGAATGGAGGGGAGGGAAAGGAGGAACCTATCTCAGAGGGTTACTGCGGGGGGTAGGTTGTAAAGGGATAAAGGGGGAGGGGAAAGGAAAGGCTGGAGGGGTAAGACCATCTCGGGAGGGTTTGGGGAAAGACAGGAAGGACTAAAAAGAAAGGCCTTGTGGAAGACGGGTAGAGGGTAAACCCCAGAGAGAGGAGGGAGGAAATTATCAATGCAGCAATGGGTATGTGTGTGGGAATAAGGAAAATAAAGGCAAGTACAGGTGGTAGAACTAAAGAGGTTAAATATTGGGAGACGGGCGGTAAGGCCCTTGTTATAAATCTTTTTTCCTCTAAATAATGTGCATTACAGGTAAGAAAAAGAAATAAAATGCCTGAGGAGCTAATTTTGTTTGATTTTTAATGATTTCTTTAAAACACTTTAATGTTTTTGGTTTGTCCGTCCATCCAGGGATAATCTCAAAAGCTGTTTAAGCTTGAGGTGCATTTTCTTTCTGATTATGTATGATTGTGTATGCTGGTAAATGAATTTGAAGTGAATCCATTCAGAGAATTTTTAATTGATATGTATAAACAATGAACAAAAATCGTTAGGATTAAAAATACCATTTTTTAAATATAAATACATGAAGATGATGATGGGATTGTAATACAGTAGAACCTCATAAATCCGGCACACTCGGGACCTAGCGCGAGCCGGATTTTAGAAAATTCCGGTTTTTTGAAAATGTTGCACATTGCCTAAGTATCCAGGGGCAAATCGGCCTATTGCTGGATAAAACAAAAGAAAGCTTTTTGTAATCTATATAATGTATTTCAAAATTTAATCAGAAATCACGCCAGAATATTTTAAAATATGAAATACACAAAATTTATGTAAATAAACATGCAAAATATTAAATAAATCATAATAGATGCCTTGCCCTCTTACTACCCTTGGCTACGCCACTGCACCTTCATACCATATCACAGTCTATAAGTAAAAAAATAAAATACATACCATTAAAATCCAAAATTTATGCCAAAACTTACAAAAGAAATAATCATTAACAAGTGGATGAATTTGGAATAAGTTCATAGCAAATTTAATGCCCACTTACCAATTTACACGTCTCGTTTGTACTCTCGATGGCTAGACGATAAGGTCGAGACAGCTTCTTTAGTTGCGGGAATGCAAGTTTCATTTCATTTCAGTGTTGGAAGCATTTTGAAGGTTTTTCTGCGAAATTGTCTTGAACATATCACACAGATTGCTTCATACATTGTGATCTTTCCTTAATAAGTTTATCTTTATTTAGGTATAAATTCATCATATCCTGTGATTCGATGCATGACCGCTGCTCTAAAGCCGATATTGTATCAGTGACTAATTCTATGCAACGGTCTATTGAAGGCTTGTTTGCAGCTGCATTGTCATCATCGTCACTTTCACTTTTTTCATAATTCTCACGTTCGGGTTCCAAAACCATTTTCACTATTTCTCCGTCAGTTAGCTGATTCACTACAGGCACTTCATAGTCGATTTCCATCCAGTTTTCAACGTCTTCTTCCAGACCCTTCGTGAAAGCGTTATTTGTCGATCCCTTAGCAAATTCCATAATTTCAGAAACCAGTCTCTTTATGTCCCTAACATTGAAAACTAGAAAATCTGGTGGTGATTCATCACATTCTTCAAACATGCTTGCAGGCCACAAATTATGCCAGGCATTTTTCAGTGTTGCGTCCGTTACATCAGTCCACGCTTAGCTAGAGTCCAAATCAAGTCCTTAATGTTAAATTCCTTTTTAAATCCATCAACACCATGGCCTCTATTGCAAGCAACAAGCAATTTCTGCATAAATTGCTGTCTGTAATAGCATTTTAGTGAGAGTAATATTCCCTGATCCATAGGTTGAATAATAAATGTACAATTTGGAGATAAATAAACCACACGCACGTTACCCAGTACCAAAAGTGATGCATCAGGATGGGCAGGACAGTTATCTAATGTCAGAATTATTTTACAATCATCACCTAGTCCCTTAGATTTACAATGAGCACGTGCCTCCAGTGCAAAATAATTCAAAAACCAATCCAACATTACTTGAGAAGTTATCCATGCACGTTTATTAGCACGGTAGTTGACAGGAAAATTCTTTACACTCTTTAAAGCAAGAGGGTGTGCACTTTCACCAATTACAGTTAGCTCTAGTTTGTGCATACTTGCTGCATTTGCGCACGCAAGAACCGGCAGCCTCTCCTTTGACTCCTTCACTCCAAATGCCATATCCTCATCAGCGGCTGCAAGTGTGCTCCGTGGAAGACATCGCCAAAATAATCCTGTCTCGTCCGCATTATATATTTGCTCTGCAGTAAGATTTTCATCCGAAATTAACTTGGTAAACTCCTCTACAAATGTTTCGGCAGCATCCGAATCGTCACTAAGTTTTTCGCCAGCCACTGCTAATTTTCGTATTCCATGGTGAAGCTTGAAGCGATGAAGCCAACCTTGCGAATAATCGTAAGCTTTATTGATTTTCAAATTATATTTATTTATATTTAAAATATAAATTTTTCCTTTCTTTAAATAAATTCTTCCTTCATTTAAAATAATAATGACTGCCGATAGATCTACTTACAGATTGATACTGAATTTGTAATGTTTATAGTGGATAAATTATTTCTGAATAGTATTTCAAATGATTAATTTAGTTGAACCGAACCGTCAAAATTCTCAGCTGAACCGAACCACTTCCAAAAATTTAGAACCGAACCACTCCAAATTTTGAAGTGGTTTGCAGCTCTGCTTCAAAGTTTTCCAAGGGGCACGCTGATCAAAAAGGTTGAATATCACCAAGATGTAGACGGGAAGAGGAAAGTGAGGGGAAGAAAGATCGGGTGGAGAGAGATAGTATTTATCAGGTCGGAGTGGATTTTAACCTGTGCTAGAAATGGAAAATGTTACAAAACAGAATGCTTGTATTGGTAGTGGAACGGAACTTTTTACAAAACGGGACACTTCTCATAAGGGACAGTATTTCTAAATGTCTGTTGAAACAGAACAGTATCATGGGCACATGTGACGAGCTGGAGTGGTGTTACGGTGCATTCCGGCTCATTCCGAGTTGAACATTGGCTTTGATTCAACTTTTTTCGATAATAAAGAATAAGTTATGCTAAATCTTTACGATAATTTAAATCACAAGTTGGAAACTTGACAGGAATTAATTTTAAAAAGCAAACTTAAAAACCCCTACAACAATATACAGGCTTTCCTTATGGGGCAATGCTCGACGAGTTTGTCCTGGACAAATTGACATGCAACGAGTTTGTCCTGCGATGAATTGATGCTCGATGAATTGACGCACGATGAATTGACTGCGACGAGTTGTCATAGAACTCAAGCCTACCGAGTCCTTTATCAGTCCAGATTAATCTTAGGGGTATTTCCCTTACATCCCAAGTCGTAAGAATGGCCAACAAAGGTTTTTTAGAATAATATTACAGATGATTTTGAGTTGCAGAATGGTTGGCCACCGCCGCCATAAAGGGGATTCCCCAGCTTCTAGTGTTGCACGTGTCCCTCATTCCTCAGTAGGAATTGACGTCAGTTGTTTGTTTCCACAATATGCTTGCCTTTCTCAGGAAGTACTAATCTAAGGAGCAAATTCATAAAGATGTACCGAATGGGTCAAAGAGCGGATCCTGAAGTGAAAGACTGACTTTGCAACGGATATGCAATCACAGACATCTATTTTTGGATCCGACGCTCAAATCAACATCCTTACGATAAGTTTAAATCCTATAAAGATTTCGATCGATTCGATCGATCGATCCCCCAACCATAAGCTTTGAATGCGTGATTTCTTTATTTATTGTTTATTATTCAGCTACAAGTTATTTGCAATCGAATGACACCCATGGTGCCAGTATAAAGTTTTTTAATGTTTCACCTTCCCCCTTTCCTCCTCCTACCATAAGCCTTGAGTGCGTGATTTGTTTATTTACTATTTATTATTCATCTACGAGTTATTTGCAATCGAATGACACCAATGGTGCCAGAATTACGTTTTTTAATGTTTAACCTCTCCCCTTCCTCCCCCTACCATAAGCCTTGAATGCGTGATTTGTTTATTTATTCTTTATTATTCATCTACGAGTTATTTGCAACCGAATGACACCCATGGTGCCAGTATTAAGTTTTTTAATGTTTCACCTTCCCCCTTTCCTCCTCCTACCATAAGCCTTGAGTGCGTGATTTGTTTATTTACTATTTATTATTCATCTACGAGTTATTTGCAATCGAATGACACCAATGGTGCCAGAATTACGTTTTTTAATGTTTAACCTCGCCCCATCCTCCCCCTACCATAAGCCTTGAATGCGTGATTTGTTTATTTATTCTTTATTATTCATCTACGAGTTATTTGCAACCGAATGACACCCATGGTGCCAGTATTATGTTTTTTAATGTTCAACCTTCCCCCTTTTCTCCCCCTATCATAAGCCTTGAATGCGTGATTTGTTTATTTATTGTTTATTATTCATCTACGAGTTATTTGCAATCGAATGACACCCATGGTGCCAGTATTATGTTTTTTAATGTTTAACTTTCCACCTCTCCTCCCCGTACTCCCGTGTCATAATTTATTTATTATTCATGTACCAGTTATTTGCAATCGAATGACATCCATGATGCTAGTATTTCATTTTGTTATACCATTTCATCTTCCTTCTTTTCTCCCCATACCCACTCCTCCTTAAACGTCAATGGTTTACTGTTACTTATTATTGTTGCCAACATTCCGTTTATATTACTTCCACTCTCCCCCATCTTCATAAAGTGAACTGGAAATTTCGATGAATAATACATTCGATCAATTGTGGTTCGGTGAATTGTGATTCGGTGAATTGTGGTTTTGGTGAATTGTGGTTTCGGTGAATTGTGGTTTCGGTGAATTGTGTTTCGGTGAATTTTCCGTAAGCCGAAAAACCCAAGATGTGGTTAGTCGTCTCACTAATGAGGAGGGATATACACAGGCTGTAAATCAACCCACTCGTGGGCAGAACATATTCAATGTCTTCCTTTTGAGACCGATCGATATATTTACTCGAGTAGATGTTTTTCCGGGAATAAGTGACCATTCAGCTGTGTGCATGCATTTAAATTGGGGAAGGTTACAAGGTAAAGTAAAGAGAAAGAAAATATGATTTGGCAATATAAGCACAGGGATGGAGAAGGGTTTCAAGTGTTTATAAAGGATAAGTTTCCAGAATGGGTGAGTAGAGGAAAAAGTGCGGAAGAAATATGGGAGGCATTTAAGGAAATACTGGTGGAAGGGTTAAATACTTTTGTTCCAAAAAATATTCTTAAAAAAATAGTGACCCGGAATTTTATGATTATAAAATTTTAAAATTGAAAAGAAAAGTAAGGAAAGCACATAAAATAAGAAATGTAAGTAACGAATTATTACAGAATTATAAAGATTTAGTTTATTATTTAAATAAGGAAAAGAAAAGAGTGAAGGAAAAATTTTTATTAAATATAATTGTGAAGGACAATGCCAATACATGTTATAAATATATAAGGAGAAGGAAAGATAATAGGGAAAATATAGTAGTACAGTGACTCCCCGACTTACACGGGTCCGAGTTACATGGATCCGTAGATACACAGATACACGACAACTTATCAGCACGCTCCGTTTTTAGTTCAACTGCCACTGAATAGATGGTGGTACTAGTACAGTAATCCCTCGGCATACGAGTAATCGGTTTATGAGTTTTCGCTTATACGAGATGCAAAAATTAATATCTGTTTTTCAATTTACGAGCCAATTTTCACTTATAATAGTATAAAAGTATTTAACCCTTCCTCTCGCAAACCGATCGTTTTTCCCAGCACCTATTCTCGGCTTTTGTCGGTTCCCAAATCTTCTTGAATGCGCAGAATGTCATGGCATCCCAACTTTAATGATGTAACTATTGTTTATAAAATTTATAACATGGGATGTATTGGGAAATTAATTTTCGTTTTACGAGTTTTTGCCTTACGAGCAGTTTTCAAGGAACAAATTAAGCTTGTAAACCGAGGGATTACTGTATGCTGACGCACAGCTGACAGCATCACTTTCACCATTTAGATTAGTTATCCTGTGGGTGCAAGTTGTGTCTCGTTACTGTACTGCTCTTCATAAACAAATTATAAACCCTAATCATATAAGCACTACTTTTTTAGCTTTAACTATTCATTGAAACGAACGTATATGTCAAAAAATATATCGTATTTAAGCATTGTTGGACTTACATGGTGACCTTCGGAACGAATTAACTGTGTAAGTTGGAGACTTACTGTATTGAAAAATAAAAAGGGAATTTTAATAATTGATGATGAAAGGAAGGCAAATGCATTTAATGAATGGTATATAAGTGTGTTTAGGAAACAGGAAAATGTAAAGAATAATTTACTAATTGTAGAAAATAAATGTGATTCATGTCAGGAAATAGGGGATGTTCCACTGAGTTTAAAGCCTATTAAAGTCATGCAATTTGATATTTTTTTAAAAATTAGTAAGATGAGGATAAATAAGTCAATGGGACCAGACAATATTTTGACTGATTTGTTGAAACTGCGATCGAAGTCTATTTAGTCTCCCTATATTTTTCATTTATTTAATGTAACGATGAATAATTATGCCTTACCTAATGACTGGAAAAAGGCACAAGTTATACCAATTTTCAAGGAAGGAGATAAAACAGTGGCTGAGAGTTATAGACCGGTAAGTTTAACATCTGTGGTTTGTAAAGTAATGGAGAAGTTGATTGTGGATTGTATCTGAGAATGATAGGTTGGGGAGAATTGGCTATTTAAAAACTAGCATGGGTTCAGGAAAGGGTATTCTTGAGAAACCCAGCTTTTAGGATTGTATCAAGATATTGCTGATTCTATAGATATAGGGATAGAAGTTGATGCACTGATAGTTGATTTGTCAAAATCTTTTGATAGAGTGCCTCATGATTGCCTTTTGTTCAAGTTGGCAAAATTGCCAATAGATAGAAGGGTGGTGCGATGAGTTAAAGATTTTTTAATGGGAAGAACTCAGAGAGTGAAGGTGGGGGAATCTTTATCTGAGAAGATAAATGTTATATCCGGGGTTCCGCAGGGTAGCATCCTTGGGCCACTTTTGTTTTTAATTTATATTAATGATCTTCTGGAAAATATTAATTCCGAGGTAAGACTTTTTGCAGATGATTGTATAATTTATAGGTGAATTGAGAAGGCCGGCGATTGTGAAGCCCTCCAAAATGATATTAATAAATTGGCTGATTGGATTAAAATTAATGGGATGGATATAAATGTGAATAAAAGTGTATTACTTTTACTAATAGGAAAATAGTAACAAATAGGGAATATAAATTTATAGGAAAAGCTATTCCTAAATGTAATAGTTGTAAATATTTAGGCATCTATTTAACAAAGGATTTAGGATGGAGGGTTAATGTGGAATATCCGATAAATAAAGCATTTAAAGTTCTGCATTGGGTCATGAGAAATATTCAAGGAAGTAGTATGAGAACGAAGGAAAAGGCATATAAAATGCTAATACGGCCTATTCTGGAATATGCGTCCATGGTATGGGATCCGCATGAAGAAGAGCTTGTTAAAAAATTGTATCAAGTTCAAAGGAAGGTGGCCAGATATGTATTGGGGAGGTTTAGGAGGACAGATAGTGTGACAGAGATGCTTAAGATATTGGGCTGGGAAACATTACAAAATAGGAGGAAATGAAATAGGCTATGCGAAATGTATAATATATTAAAAAATGAGGGAGCTTGGGGTGATCTAAGAAAGGAGGTGGAAGAACCAACTTTTGTGGGGAAAAATGATCACAAATTTAAATTCAAGTGTCGAGTTCAAAAAACTAATATTAAAAAATTTTCATATTTAAATAAGACCATAGTCGATTGGAATGAGTTGTCTACAGAACTATTAAGAAATGTAAATGTTTTTAAAAATAGATGTAAGCTAGTGTTAAGATAATTTTTTTTATGCTATATTCATTTTGTAATGGATTGATTTTATATTATGGCTTGTTTTTTTTAGTATTTTTATGTATGATAGTTATGTTACCACCTGGCAAATTGTCTATTTGTAACTTATATTTGATAATAATAATAATAGACTCTGACTTACTGCTATTTGTGGATGATTGTATCATATATAGAAGAATAAGAGGAAGAGAAGATAAAGATATCTTACAAGAGGATTTGGGTAAATTGGAAAACTGGATAAAAGTCAACAAGATGGACATTAACGTTAAGAAAAGTACATAAATAACTTTTACAAACAAAAAGAACACTGAAGTAAGGAATTATAAATTACTCGGAGATTTGTTATTAAAGCGTGACAACATTAAATACCTGGGCCTGAACATATCGTCAAATCTAGGATGAGGCCAACATATTAAAAATGTGGTGAAAAAGGCATTTAAAAGCCTTCACTGGATAATGAAGAACCTGGGAGGGAGTAACAAGAATACCAAGGAATTGGCTTATAAAAGTATAGTGAGGCCAATACTTGAGTATTCTACGAATGTAATGGATCCCTGCGAAACTACGTATGTAAATAAAATAGAAAAGGTCCAAAGAAAAGCTGCACGATATGTTCTGAATAAATTCAAAATAAAAGATAGTGTATCAAAGATGATAGAATTATTGGGGTGGGAATCATTACAAACAAGAAGGAAATTAAATAGACTGTGTGGAATGTACAGGATCGTAAGTAACGAGGGGGGATGGAAAATTTTCAGTAGTAGTTTAGAAACTCCAAATTTTGACTGTAAAAATGATCATAAATTTAAAATCAAATACAAACCTCAAAGACTAGAAGTTGTAAAAAAAAACTCCTTTCTGAACAGACGTATTCAAGAATGGAATGATTTACCTGGAGATATCTTTGACCCCTTTCCTAAAAACCTGAAAGACTTTAGGAAGAAGTGCAAGAAGTATTTGGTCTAACTGATAAAATCATGAAATGAGTTATGAAATTGACATGGTGTTAATGTTTCTATTGTATCGTTACCACCAGGCCAAGAGCCTAATTGTAGCGTGAATACGTAAATAAATAAATAAACCAAGAACTATGAAGGAAAACGTGTGATTGCATACTTAAATTGGAATGCTGCATTAGCAACCATGTCCATTAAAATTTTTAGCAATCGTTATTAACCCCTCAGCGTGGAGTGCCGTGCAGGACACGTCATAGTTCAGCAGGCCTCGTTCTGTGCTTCCATCTATCGGTTATTAATCATTATATGTGAATTTTGACAAACTCCTTTTTTGGGAAGATCTTCATCTTTTGATTTATTATGATTTCGATTTAAGAAAGCGATGTTTTTTGATTGTTTTTTGATCTTTAAGTGAACATGTTTCTGTTGTGTTCGTCTGGTTTACCCTAGGCATGGCTTCAAGTAATAAGTCTAATTTATCGACAGAAGCTGTTCAGTGTTTATTGGAAGATTATTTAAGTGATTGTGATGATAATATGCTAGACTCTGATGATGATTCAAGCGCAATGGAAGATTTAGCTGCTCGTGAGAATATCGCTAAGAGAGAGAGCAATAATGAAGAGACTCAGTGTGTAAGTAGCACTCATTGCATGGATATAAAAGATACTGGATTTACTTGGGAGAGTATATTGGGTTAGTTAGATAATAGAGAACAATTTACTGGCAATTGTGGACGTTAAATTGATGCAAAGTATATGACTGATGGCATGAAAGTTTTCAAAATGTTTTTCACAGATGAGCTGGTGGAATTAATTGTGCGCGAAACAAAACGATATTCAGAACAGCACATAAACTCAAGAAGTGTCCCGTTTCCCTTCCGATCTAGAGTGAGAGACTGGAAACCTGTGAATAAAGACGAAATATATGTAGTTTTAGCTCTTTTCATGCTCATGGGAATAGTGCAAAAACCTACATTGAGGTCATATTTTAGTAAAAATTGTCTCCTAGCGACTCCAATTTTTGGCTCTATAATCTCAATGGACAGATTTGAGCTTATTTGTAAATTCATGCACTTTATCGACAATCAGAGCATAAACAATTACCTAAGTCCTCCTAAACTTTTCAAAATTTTTCCCATCATAACGTATCTAAACAGAAAATTCAAGAATTTGTATAACCCGCAGCAAAATATTTCAATAGATGAGTCGCTCACCCTGTGGAAATGAAGGCTCTCCTTTAGGCAGTACCTTCCACTGAAATCCTCGCAATTCGGAGTAAAATCCTACGAATTGTGTGAATCGAGTTCAGGCTACCTGTGGTCTTTCATTGTTTACACAGGCAAAGACACGAAGCTCGAGTCATCCTTCATTTCAGCAGAAGCAAACAAGACGGAAGCTATTGTGATGACGCTTATGGAACCTTTGATAGGTCAAGTTTATACACTGTGGATGGATATCTTTTACAACCCACCCTCTTTGGCTAAGAAACTTAAAAGCATGAGGACTGATTGTGTTGGCACCTTATGGTTGAATAGGAAAGACGTGCCCAAGAAAGTGAAAGAAAAAAAGTTGAAGAAGGGAGAAGTGACTGCACAACATTCCGGACCAGTTTCGGTAATTAAATGGTGCGACAAAAAAATTGTAACTATGATATCTACGTATCATGACAACGAAACCCGGAAAGTAACCACAAAAGCAGGAAAAGAAAAAGAAAAACCAATTTGTGTGTTGGATTATAACCAGCACATGGGTGGAGTGGATCTAAAGGATCAGCTTCTGCAGCTGTACCTCCTAGAACGAAAAAAAATTAATAAATGGTACATTAAACTATTCAAAAGACTACTAAATGCCACAATACTTAACACAATGATAATTTGCAGAGCTAACTCGCCCAGTGAAAAGATCGACCATCTAAAGTTTAGAGTGGACTTAGTGCAGGCACTTCTAGTGAAACACGCAGGGGAAATGGAAAGGTATCTGGGAGGCATTCAACAGACAACAATGTGCCACGGCTTATGGAGAGACTTCCCAAAGTGTATTCCTCCAACGGAGAAGAAATCCAGGCCACAGAAGAGGTGTGTTGTTTGTTAAAATAATAGAAGAAAGGAGACCGTGTATTGGTGCCCAGACTGTCAAGCTGGCCTTTGCATCGATGGCTGTTTCAAGACTTATCACACAGTCTTGAATTTTTGAGGTATGATAACATAGTGTTAGGCGACTATGATCTCTAATTTTCATACTAATCGTAAAAATATTGAAGAATTTATGAATTTTTGAGCTCGTATACTATTTTAGGCTAAAATTTAAATACCCTGGTTCAACCTCCTCCCGCAGATAGGGATGGAAAGGAATTTAAATGCCACCAAACTGAGGGGTTAATAAAGACTCAATCTAGCTAAAAGTGGCTCATAACATAAATTCTTCCATCTCAATAAACCTTATGTGAATGTTTAGGAGATGTAAAATGATGTTTTATACTAATTTTCCCCAATTTAATAATGATATTCTTAAAAAGAAATTTAAAACTCTTTAGTCACACAGAACAGGAAATTTACATCAACATAAAAATTTTTAAAACCACTAATGTTTTCAGTGTTATTTATCTTGGCTAGGTTATCTCATTTGATCATGAATTAAATAAGGTAATTTTACGTCCCAGCTTGACAAAGTTTTCCTTTAATGTCATTTGATAAAAGTTTAACTGAACTGTATTTTAATCACTTATCACAGCATTTTTCTATTATTTTAATCATTAACAATGAAATTTATAATGTAATGCATTACTACTAACCTGAATAGGAGAAACGTCATCAAAGTTCTTCATCAAGTAGACATATCCATTCTTCAAGCTCACAGCCAAGACAAATACTCGATCCTCTAGGTAATTACAGTCAAGGAACATTAAACTTGAGTTAATCTCAACATATGCCTAGGTTTGGGTAATTAAAATATACATCATATATTTTTTACAGGTATCAATGATGACTGATTAATCAACGAATTTGATTAATACTGGCTAGTTTAATTAAATATAAATGTATGGTTATGAGATTTCTCAAACTAATTTTAACCCCGAAGAATGATATATTTCAAAATCTCACCAGTTTGATTGTTACCTCCTTCCTGATCATCACTTTCTTCCATTTTAAACTTTTCACAGCTCCATGCCATTCCAGTGATAGCCACATCACCAGGGAGCTGAACTTGAGACACCATTGCCCCATGTACATCCATGACAATTATCTGTCCTGAAGTTGTACCAAAATAAACCTGGGAAGAGAATAACGGTGGGAAAATATAGCAGATTTTTTCACCTGTTTCCACATTGTTAGCATTATGCTATTTTCACTAATAAATAACTTTTCAACTCATTATTGTAATTAATAAATAACAAACATGTTATATTACTTTGTTTAAAAGAGTAGAATATGATATCATGCCTACAACTGGAGGGAGCGGTAAATTTAACGTGGGGTATTTCAACTATCCTCTTGTTAAAAACCAGAAAACTTTCCCTATTTTTAGACTACAAACAATCATTTGCTCTACTTTGACATGATTTGAATTCAGTTCTCAGCCTTTTAACTATGAAACTGTTCATACCCTGATCTCCTATCTTAATTCTAACTGATTTAAAAATGCAAATTTATAATGCCCTACACCAATATCATGATTTACATATTAAGGGGGTAGAAATGAAACAAAGAAGACAGAAAAATACACTGATTACTCTCCAGCATAGATTTTATATCCACCAAATTCTTATTATGTTTAGCCCTTTTATAGACTGCTTTATCCTGAAAATCTGGCTTCTCAGAGTTGCAAAAAATCAAGAGATATTGCCTGTATGGACAAAAGGATGAACAGACAGACTAACAGACTACGTAAGCAATTTTTTAGAAAAAATGCTAAAAAGAAAAGAAATATTATTAGGACATAATATTAATTATTTTTACTATTTGTTTCACGTACAGGTTTCTATTTAATATCATATCCTTCTGGCCTACCCCTATTTCTTTCAGTACAGCCGACTCCTGAGATTCGACAGTTCGAGATTCAACAAATTCAAGATTTCGACGCATCTGATCGAATTGGGAGCTAGTTTACACGAAGTAATTTTCATCCCGACCAACCATGCGAGGTTTAGTTTCAGTGTAGACATAGTTATTTCTGCTCTAATTGTTTGAATTTATGCTGATTTCACTTTTTTCTATTAATCTTTTATTTAAATTTATTTATTTTATAGATTTATTTATAAATTTATCACTTGACATGATATCTAAAAGGAAATGTAATAATGATAATGCAAGTGAATCAAATAAAAGAGTGTCCTTCAACTATCAGCACTCATGTGAAACAGGAGAAAATTCTAGAACATGATAAATTCACGTAATTTGATGGCTGGTTTGACAGATTTAAGAGAAGGGCAGGTCTGCATAACCTTAAATTAACTGGCTAGGCTGCAAGTTATTTTGTGCTTTTTAATAACTTTTATATTAATTTCGCAGCCATATATAGTTGTATGTATAGATAGATGTATGCAGGAATGTGCTGCAGACAACAGCCTGGTCCGGCTCACGCGAGCCGAGATGCGGGAATGTATCCCCCGATTATAACATGCAAGTCTATGAAAATACAGCATTCGACATTCAACAATTCGAGATTCGACCACGTTTTCAGGAATCTCGGGAGTCACCTGTATTTGCATTAATTTTGTCCAATCTATTGTATCAATTTATTTTTTCAGTCTATGAAGCAAACATACATATCAGCAAATGAAAAAGGCAAGTGGTGAGAGAGAATGTTTTGTTTTTAATATACCTACCTGCTGATCATCAGGGGTCCATATACCACAGGTGATAGTTGACTCAAGGTTGAGCATGGAGGACCAATACCGCTGTCCAGCAACAGACCCCACCAAAACAAACCCATCCTGTGAATTATTGCAGGAAAAAATTATCAGAATATGTTTATTTGAATGATAATAATAGATATTTTGAAATTTAAAATGGAAATTATTGACATACGGCCGAAAATAGGAAAAAATCGTTAAATGAAAATCATACTTTCTGCATGTTGACTTACTATTTTCCTAAAACAGTGCTCCTTTTCTAGCTCTCAATATCTACCACATTTGTCCTATGGAAACTGTATCACAATTCCCATGCTTTAATTTATGTCGCACTGAATTACCAATAATTTCAATTTTTCTTGCACAGTATTTATGATAAGGCAGTAATAGAAAGCCAGTTTTCATTTACTTTTAACAAATATATTGCAAAAATAGGTTATTAAGATATGGTAATTTGCAAAAAATGGCTATGTTATTAGTTATAGAGGGATTATGTATGCTTGTGCTGTTTTCTTTTTAAGTTTTTATTGCCATGTTTTTTGGACAAGGTTACCATTAGATTCCATCATATATACAGGTATACCACAATTTACACCGACTTGAAGTTAAGTCACAGATCAATTGATACCTGTGTACCAATTCATGTCATTTTGAATGGAAATTACATCGTTAGAGGTCTAAAGTTCTTTAAAATTTTTGTTTTCACCTTCCTGAAGTTGTTATCTGATTGTAATACTAAGCAAAAGTAACATATTGCGATCTAAATATCTACTATGTAAGATAATCATTATAATAAAAAGCAATTCTCTGTCTATAAAGCTAACTTAAAAGCTAATAACTCGATAAGTAATGAAGATAAAAACTCAAAATTTGGCAGGGATGCTTGATTAACACTTTTTCAGATGATGACGAATTTAAATCGTGAAAAAATTCCTAGGTTCGATTCCAATGGAGGCATTTCCATTTCCCATTACTTAACATGTAAAACGCGATTTTTTGACGTGCAGGCTTTTATTCATTTGGAAATTAAAATTAGAAGGAATTAACCTATGACCTTCAGATTTGAACCATTTTGAAGAAAAAATTACAAAGTTTCTCATTCCGTTTGTCTTTTTTCGCCCACAGTTCGAAATATCCCATTTTAAACGTTTAATTTACATATTTTATGGAAATCTTGACATTTTAACGGAATGTTGCCATGGTGACTAATTATATTGTTAGACCTCAAAATCTGATTGTTATATCAGTCCTTATGGGAATATAAGTGCGCTTTGAATGCTTTAATATGAGCGAGAGAGAGAGAGGGAGGAAGGAGGAAGGAGAAAGGAGAAAGAGAGGAGGGAGAGGGGAGAGTGAGAGGCAGAGAGATGGAGGAAGGCAATAATATAAACTTAATTAAGATAGTGTCTCAACTTTTATATTTTCAAATTATCAAGCATTTTATGTTTTAGATAATACAAATATTTATGTTTTCGTTGATATTTCAACAGGAACATAAACTATATCTAAATAAACAATGATTATAAAAATATTGCTTCACTTCATACTCAGGCCAATGCTCTCTAGGTGACTGCTTAATATGTTACCTTTGAGGGGCTTTGTAACTAGAGAACCTAGTGATCCAAAACAATAAGTGAATTAGGATATGAAATCAGGGCTGTAGGCAAGGGCATACAGAGGTATAAGGCATATAACAAATTCTTCAAGTACCTCATCCGCATATAACAAATTTCTCAAGGACAAAAAAAGAATACATCCGTACATTTGACATCTGTACAATTCGCTCTTTCTTACATTATAAATTCTCACCTTAAACCGCCTTTCGTACTCCAAATTTGGACTTTCGTACATCAACTGACAAATAAAAATTTCGAGCTATCGCATAATGGCACTGTCTGTCAGCCAAGCCAACACTTTTAATAAATTAAAGTATGCTACGTAATAATATACGTATTGTATGTAATGTAAGATTTGTGTGTAATGTTTTTTAATATTGTACTGAAATTTGACAAGATTAATACCACTGTAAAGTCGGTTAATAATCAATAAATTATTATTATTTATCAGTCTAGGCAATGTTACCATCTTTGTTTGTACGTACAGCAGTGTTTCTTTGTTTGTGTTTTACACCTATTATTTTATAACCATGAGTGAGAAACGGAAAACCGAAAGTGCTAATACAAGAGAAAAGAAACATAGGACTCATAAACTGAACATGATTGAGACAAAGATGGAAATAATTAGGCATGCTGAAAGCGGCGAATCTTTAGCTTCAATTGGATGCTCATTCGACTTAAGCCGGTCGAGTGTGTTCATTTGTGAAGGAGAAGAACAAATACAGTAAAACTCGTTTAATACGTATTTGAGGGGACCGACTCATTGCTTCGTTATAAGCGTGACTACGTTATATACGAGAAACATGGTTTTTGGCCTATACATCCCATATAACACGTATACACATACAGTAAAAGCTGTGCTATCCGACTATTTAGAACCGGCCAGCCTTAGATACCGGCAATTACACAAATACAATTCATTTTATATTTCTTTGAATTTGTGTGTGAATAGTATATGTGTAATACCACAACTTCCACTTTAAAATTTCTTAAAATATAAGATGTATATATTACGTATTTACTCTGTATACTTCTGTGGCTGCCGAGTAAGCATGGCGTTTTTGGTTACGTAAGCCAGTTGCATTGTCTAGATGTTTTGGTGTACTTCTACAATTTCCAGTTTTATTGCTTTTTATTATTTAAAAAATTACCCATCCATTGAATATGGCATCAAAATAAATACCTAAAAGCAAGGAACAAGAGAGAAAAGGTTGGTTTAACGCTAATACAAAAGCTGGAGCTGATCAAACGAATTGAAAAAGGAAAAAATAGAGCAGCCATAGCAAAAGAATTCAACATCGGGTCTTCCATGCTCTACGATATCAAGGCTCAGAAGGCTAAATTAATGAAATTTCTATCATCTTCTGAGACGAGTAAATCAATTAATAAACATCATATGCTTCTTAAGCCAAAAATTGAGGAACTGGATAAGTAGTATATGACTGGTTTTCACAGAAATGTCCAGAAGAATTAAATAATTTCATCCTTTTCTTATAGTGTAAATAAAGATAAATAATAAAGATAAATAAGAAAGATATAATCCAATAAATTCAGTTTTGGGAACAGGTTCACTGCCGTAATCCCCAAACTTCCCGGACGCCCTAAACTTTTCAATAGTCTTTTTGTTTTGCATGTAAGCGTACCAACGCATTAAATAAGAATAGGTAAATAATGTCTATATCTAACTACGTGTGGAAGAATTAAAATGGAAAATGCAAACCCCATGCATAGTTATGTTTGGGGAGTACGATAGTGAACCTAAGCCCAATTTTGTTTGGTTATTGCTAAATTTGCGATGTCAACATAAAAATCGCTCTCCTAACCGAATATTTCTCCTAATCGGCTTTCCACAATCCCCAAGACAGCCAGATAACACAGCTTTTACTGTATTTGCAGTGAGTCGACTTCAATGCCGCACTTACATATGCAAAGAGATGCTTATCAACTTCGACTGCTATTACATACGATTTTTAAATGGTCAATTAATATTATTATTATGGTCATTAATTTACATAAGCATTTCACATTTTTAATATCAATTTCAAAACAAAGGGAGCGTGGAAATTCGTATGGAAGGGGTAGATGGAGGAAGGGGACCTCTACGAACAAGTGCGTGGTAAATGGGCAGAAACTATTCATTACTTATCGCTCTGTTCGCCAAAATTCGTTATATATGGGGCATTTTTTGCCACGGGACCAAACATTTGTTCGTTACAGCTGAGAATTCGTAAAATGCATGTTCGTTACATCCGAGAAATTTAACCAATGCCCTTATGGAGAAGTTCAAGGGACCGAGACATTTCTTCGTTATAGCCGAGATTTCGTTTTAGGCGTGACTGTTATAAACGAATTTTACTGTATAATAATACAATACGTACTGCGGCGTTCTGAATAAATGCCACATTTTTTTAAAGAGAAAGGAACTGATCTACACATGCTTCGATGACGTTGGCGATATACCATTAGCAGACCATGAAACAATTAGAGACATAATGATTGTGCAGTTGCTTGGCTTTCTCGTGAATGACAAGTGAACTCAGCGAGACTCTTGTGAGTTTGGGTCTCGATTCACAGGTTTAAAGTCTTCTCTGTCTTCTCTACATATGAATTCCTAGGTATAAAAGACACTGTGTACTCATTGAAGTACCACTAGCAACACTAGTTCTAATCGCTTCTTCCCTTTCCTTATTGATTTTATTGTGGACTCATTGTCAGTCACACCAAGTAATTTACCAACTGATGAAGAAGATTCATTATGCGCAAGCCTATCTAAAACTTCTATTTTCTTCTCCAAACTCATCACTTTTTTCATCCTTTTTACAGACTTTTCTTTCATTGGGGCCATGGTTAGGCAATATTACAAAAAACTATGAAAATAGCAAAATGCTTTAATGAAAAATCTCATACTTTCATACATTATACATTGACACCTCTAAACCACGTTCCATATGCCGAATTTGGAATTTCGTACATCAGCGAAATGACACATGAACATTTTGTGATGGTGCTGCCAGCCACAGGTTCTGCCACGTTGCCATCTTTGTCTGTACAGCAGTGTTTATTTGTGCAATTACTTAAATATTTTATTGCATTTTGCCCTATCTCTCTATATTATAAAATCAATGAATGTGTCTTAAAGATCCCTGCTCAAAAAACTAAACATTTATACCATAATTAGAGATTTTATAATATTTTTTGGCTCTCTGAGAACGAAACCCTCCCTATAACATGTAATTCTATGTTCGACATCCGTACATTCGACTTCTACACATGTTTCAGGAACGCATTATGTATGGATGTCGAGGACTACCTGTACACCGATAATGTTGCATATAATAACTTCTTCAGAAAGTCAGTATAAACTTGGCATCGGAAAACCTGGTTTTAGTAATTTCACAATAAACAAAATACCACACAACCTCATAAGGGTTAAGGAACATGAATATGGACAGTAAGTTTATGTTTGCACCCCACATCTGCTCATGGAACTCTATATAACATGATAATTTAACAGATTCGAATGAACTAATTTGTCCTGTCAATTGATATTCCTAAAATAGTAGTTAGTATAATTTTGGTTATTTTAACGAGTTCAAACAAATAATCTGCTAAAGCTGTAACAATTTGGAATCTATAACAAAAAAGGAAGTCGATTACAGTAATTGAATATTAATTTAATAAACTTAATGCCGCATGCATTGAACATTTTTGTTGACATTTCCGATATTATCATTTATTATTATGACCTACTAGCAGAAGTGCCCATTGAATTTCAACGGATTTAGTGAATCTAGAACTTCAACCAATGAACATGTAAATACCGCATGAATAACATACTACAGTCGAGCATCCATAGTCCGGACATCCGTAATCCGGGAACAACTGTGGTCCGGCAACATTCGCAAAAATGACTAATTTGGGAATTCTAAAAAAAAATTGTGTATGTCAGTGGCTTTTAAATAAGGTGACTAGATTTCAAATCGGACCAATCGGGACAAACTGTTTGCCCCTGGTCATTAGGCAATTTTGGCATCAGACAAAAATTCAGCTGCTTTTTCTATAAATGAAAAAAACAAATATTTTTAAATATGCAAACAACAGAAAAGAAGTACTCAAAGATAAAGAAGGAAATGAGAAATGTTTAATTATTCACAACATTTTAATTCAATATTTTTAATGAAATGTTATTAAATGCACATCAAATTGTAGTAACATATAATTGGATTGACATAAGTTACCTTTTAATTATTGTACTTCTCAGAGGAGTGGATTTTTAAAGGAAATTTTTATTATTAGACCCTCGATCATAAAATGAAAAACAATTTTCATCTTTAAAATTCACTCTTATTGATATTATTGCTTTTACTGTATCCATTTTCATGTGGCTTTTTTCTTCAGTTTAAACAATGTTTATAATATTAAATATTCGTCCAATAGAGCTATTAGATCCTGGTAAGGAAAAAGCAAATTCCTCAATTAACTTTATGAACTCACAAGGGATATAGAGTTTTCATGAAAATGCTTAAAAATTTCGTCCCATTTATCACTCGGAGAACCTTTTTTCCACTCTAACGTCTTGAATGTTTCTTCTAAGAACTTTTTTATTCTTGATATTTCAATAGAAAGAGATTATTCATTGATGGAAGACACCTTATGTAATGCAACATTCAGACAGTTATCTACTAAGTTCATTGCTTTCAAAACATGTTGTCACTTTGGAATAGCATTAAGTAATGTCCATTCAAAGACAAACAAATTCAAAGTTTCTTGTCCATTCTTCTAAATAACTAAATGCAGTTTGGAAAAAAATATCCACAGTCTTATAGAATATCTTGGATTTTACTTCACCTTTGTCTTCGAGTGATTCGACCATCGCTGACACCTTCTTACCCACAAACTTTGATTCTCTTCTCTCTGTCAATTGATATCTTAAATCAGCCAGCACACCAGCTATTTCCATTAGTGAAATATTCTCATCTTCAACTTTTAAGACAGTGTCATTAAATAATTTTAGTTGATACAGTAAGAAGTGTAACCATATTTCTAATGTAGCATCTTCAAAAAATGTACAAAGAACTGCTGAGCATGCTTTTTCAGAAAGAAAATAGGATTGTAGACCTGGATATATGCCAATTATTCTTTTAATGGCTGGTAAATATGCCAACCAATGTGTACTGCTATATCCAAGTACTTGCTTATATTCTGTTTGAGCAAATAAACAAAATTCTTTCAGTTTTTCCACTCAAACAGTATAAATATAAAAATGCTTGTAAATCTTTACAACCATTGCCTCCATATCATATGGCACCTGATCTACTGCTGCTCGAGCAGCATTATGGACAATATGTGCAGCACAACCTATTCCTATCACATTGGAGCCAATATTTTCTTTCAATAAATGTAAAACATTGTTTTGGTCACTTTGCTTTGACCCCCCCATCATGGTATTAGTGTTATCTGTACCAAATGCAATAATTTTATTTTTTAAATTATTCTTATCCAATATTTCTTTTATATGATCATTAATTAATTTTGATGTTTCTCCTACGCAGTCTTTAAAATTAAGAAGCTTGGTTTTCATGCTTTCGCATGGATTAAAATATTTAACCATCACTGGAACAAGTTTGATAGCCTTGTGGTTAGAAGCGTCTATGGATAATGATATGAGGTTGCACTTCTTCAAATTAGTTTAAACTTGCTTTTCCACAACTGGAAAAATTACATGTAAAATTATTGCTTCCGTTTCTGTAGGGGAACAGTTGAATTTTTTTCAAACATTGTTTTTACAAGTTGAGGTGTATGTACAGTCCGTGGACCTAAAGCTGCGATTGTGCATCACTGTGTGAAATGCATGTGTAGCTTCTTTTGCTGCCAAAACAAGATCTCCCTTTCCCATCTCCTGTTTCTTAAAAAAGTCATAAGTGTCTGGCTCGAACTTGCTTCATTCAGGGCTCTCGTATGTTTTTTGGATGTGACATGATTGTTAATATCAGAGCGACCACCATGAGCAACTGAAAATTTCGTTCCACAAACTGTGCATTCCACTGTATGCTCATCTTTAGGTTTTACTTTTTTAATAAATCCGGACTCTTTTTTCAAATCTCCATTGAATTTACACTTCCTATATGGTGCCATGGCGATTTAGGGCTACTTTTAGTTTTCTTGGTAACCCTATTAAATAAACTAAAATATTTTCATAGGTGAGGAGTCCCCCTCTGCTCAATAAGAAATAAACACAATTTGCTGCATTAACAAATTGTCCCTCTTACATTCTTTTGTTTTTAAATATGCATATTCGATCAATGCTAATGCTCAGAGAAAAGTAATTTAATCCAAAGAAGATTAAATGAAACTATCAAGTATTGATGCTATAATAGGATTCCTATTAAATAATAAAATAATGCACCAATCTATTAGTTTAAAAAATTACTAAGTAATTCTTTACAATAGGTCCGCTGCGGATTTCTCCGGAATTAACAAACATATCACGGTGAAACTAACATCATGTTGAAGAAACTTAATGGATCAGTGTTATCACCTAAAATTCGCAAACCAAGGATAAAAAAACGATGATTTCGGCTAATTATAGATATGTAAATAGAAAATAGACCATTTTACTGTGGCTAAGAATATTTACTTATTTCTTTTTTTAAATTTGTTCCGTGCATTCTAGTTTTCTGGAATAAACGAAACCTTTGCAGGAAACGCTCAAAACCAGGACAAAAGAGCTATTTCGATCAGTCTTTTGGGACACCGGGATAAGCACACCTAAACCGGGACTGTCCTGGCGAAACCGGGACATATGGTCACCTTACTCTTAAACCTCTTGGTACTCCTGAGGTGAATTATACCCTCTCCGGCCAGAAATCGGTATAATTTTGATGTATTTAATGAATATAATTGCGAGTTCTAAATGAATTGATACATATTATCCAATTTCAACAAATTATCCGCTTAAGTGGTTGGATGATGAGTGAAATTAAAATGGATTGGTTCTAAAATCTTTTTGTAATCGAATCTCGACGTCACTGTAACAGTATAAATTTAGACCCTAAATGCAAAATATTACACATGTTGGATAATTGCTCAGCTCACCCTAAACCAGAATTTATGAACAAAGACAATGTGTCTGTGATTTTTCTACCTCCAAGCTGCACTTCTCTAATACAGCCTCAAGATCAAGGCATATTAAGATCGCTAAAGTGTCGGTATCGATCTAATTACATGATGCAGTTTCTCATTGGTTTAAATTCAGGGAAATCAGTCACGGAAATAATGAAAAAATACAATCTAAAAGATGTAATTTGGGTACTTTCTTGTGCATCCGTTTTAAGAAATGCAAGGTTTAAGTTATGGCCTGCTTTAAGGTTTCATGATGACAAAATCACAATTGCAGATTGCAAAGGGTTCCAAATTTCAGAAGAAAAATGGATAATGATGGAGTTGCTTCACTATGCAAAAGGAATGAAAAACCCTGAGTTTAAGAAAATGGAAACTGAAAATTTAGAAGAATGGATAGATACTGACCAAGTTGTGCATAATTTTACAGATCAGGAGATAGTAGAAATGGTGCAGAACAAGAACAAAAGTGAAGTCGAAGATGAAGCTGAAGTTATTCGAGAAAGAACATCCATTGGCAATTGCATTTATCACGTGACTCCATGGCTTTTGGGTTTCATCGCGTTCAAATTAGGAAAATTCATACTGTCATAAATAACCAGTTCTCTTTCATTATATACACCTGGCTCTCCTATAACACGGGGGATGCATTCTGGAAAAGTACCGTGTAATGTGAATCTGCATTCCATAGTGAAATGAGGGTTGCATTACATACCCTTTCGTGCATCTTCATCCAGAACAAAAATTCCAAAACCTATCTCTCTTATGCACTTTCATGTATTAAGGCAGTCTCATCTGTGTTAAAAACTTGCTATGTCCTTCATCTTTCACAACAGCCTTAAACTCATCTGGGAATTTAGAAGCAGCTCCACCCTTCAGTTTGATATTATGGAGATTTTGATGCTTTCTGAACTTGTCAAACCAACCTTTAATTGCTAAGAATTGCTTGGCAGTCAAAGGACCAGCCTCTTCTTTCTGTAAGTGATCATACAGCTTCTGCGACTTTGCATGGATGGTGTTAGAACTAATTGCCAACTTCTTTTTGATTCTGGTTTCCACCCAGATAGCCAACATCTTTTCCAACAATGAGTTTCTCATTCTTACCGTTTTCATTGCAGCTATTGAGCACGACTGAGCCACAGAGCTTCTAATTTTTTCTGCATTCTTCTTTATTGTGCATATGCATAATTCGTTCACGTTATATAAATGCCAAGCGATGCAGCTGTCTCTCCACTGTCAAGTTGTTGAACAATATCAAGTTTTGATTCTAGAGTTAGTGCAGTCCTAGATTTCTTCATTGCGGTATCCATAATAAGTATTAGATATTAAAAAGAAATGAAGATACAAATGGACAAATAATAATAAACCGAAAAAACAGGTAAGAAGAGCAAGAACCCTCCATCTTGTCTCTCCCTCTCTCACATCCCAAGTCTGACCAAACCGCATTAATGTGAAACATAACTCGCGTGAATGAATTTTTGGTAGTAAAAAATAAACCGTGCTGTAGCAAATCCATGTTATAGAAGGACCAGGTGTACATACTGAAAAAATTTCCAATTGAGACAATATTTTTTAAAGAGAAAACATCACTTTACCTGATAGCATATGAGTGCCATACGTCCATCATGGGACCAGGAAAAG
Organism: Uropetala carovei; assembly: GCA_036926305.1. Taxonomy (NCBI): domain Eukaryota; kingdom Metazoa; phylum Arthropoda; class Insecta; order Odonata; family Petaluridae; genus Uropetala; species Uropetala carovei. The sequence goes on from JAXCHB010000183.1 coordinate 193,954, forward strand.
TGAGTGACTGGGGTGTTTCTATCATTAATCAGCTCTATACTCCAACGTCCTTCATATTTGATCCAGACAAATATGATACCTGAACTATCACAAGATGCTAGCTTCTGGTATGGTTCGTTCCACTTCACAAGAATTACCTGAAAAGAAGAAAAAATTTAATTTTCGCTTTGGAAATATGCTAAGAGTTTTTTGAAGATAACCATACAAAAACAAAAAAATCTGACGTGGCCAACATATGACTTTCTCCATATTTGGGGTATAGATATTTCTATGAAAATTTGTTTCAAACAAAACTTGGAAGAAATATTATTCTCTATAACTTTGGTCCTCACGAAGATAACCAATAACGACGTTTTAAGGAGATATTTGACTTCCGGTTAACTGGTATTGTCCAAAAACTAATCAGCTCTTTGTGCTTATACCAAAGTGTTATATATGAAATTTGGTAATGATATGGCAAGTGCTTTTTGAGTTAGAGCGCCCACAATCACACACACATACGTGGCAGGGGCGTATATTCTGGGTATGCCAGTTGTGCGGTGCACACCCACCGAATATCACAATATATACATATATGTAATATTATTAAAACTATGGCAACTATGAAATATGGTTGTCCTGAAAAAGTTACGCGCACGAAAATACGTTCACTGGAAGATCTCTAGCGAAGTCGTATTTTCAGACATCGCACAATTTATAGCATTTAACTGAATAGCGCAGCGGTGGAGATTGGAGAGTTGCTTACTAGATTACTGCCTGGAAGTAGCGCGAAGAGCCAAGGGCGAGCACCCGGTTTCATGAACACCCGTGTGTAGCGACGCGGTGGAGAGAAACTGGAAGTTCTTAAGTCAAGGGAGCTACTCAGCAATGCCACCTAAATATAAGGCCTGTGGACTGAGTTGCCTCTATGCTGTGATATCAGCAGTCAGAGGCCTAACAAATTAGAGGAATATAGAGGGCTATCGCTTGCCTGTTGTTTGCCAACGCTAGCATGTGTGTTTATTCTGTGTTATTTTTGCTTTATTTAAATCATTTTACAGAATATAACTTCCCTGCGTGGTGGTCAATTTTCAAACATGGTTAACACGTGTTCTGTAACCGATTGTAAGGGAAATTATTCTGGGAATGAAAAAGTATCTGTTTTTCGTTTTCCTGAGGACATTGAACTGTGAAGAAAATGGATCAGAAAGATACTAAGGCAAGATTTCTCACCTACACCATACTCTAGGGTAAGTAAAAATATATTTGACATGAAATTATAAATACTATCCCATAATTCATAAGATTGAAATATCACTACTGTCCCATAATTCGTAGGATTGAAATATCACTACTGTCCCATAATTTGTAAGATTGAAATATCACTATGCTTGGGGCAAAAAATTCTTTTTTCATTAATATCTACTTATTTATTTTTCTAGGTGTGTATCAAACACTTCGACCCAAAAGATATTTTATGGGAAACGTCTGCGTATGACGAGAAATCTGGAAAATTGGTCACAGTGAAACTAAATTTGCCAAGACTTAGAGATGGTGCCATACCGTCACTGTTTCCATCTTGTCCATCATATCTTTCATCACCTTCCTTAATTCGCGAGAGTCCTGAGGAAAAGAGGAAGAGGATTAAAATGAAACAACTGAATATGTGCCAGCAAGATAGCTTGGTAGAGGACAGACTGTACAAGTAAAGCAGAAGCTTCAGGAACTTGAAAGAACTGGAAGAAAAGATAAAATTATTTGTGGAGGTAGGTGAACTTTCATTAATAACAAAATTTGAAAAACTCTTATTATGTTGTATTGTGCTGGAATCGGTTCAGTTTATAAAATATTCCATAGTAATTGATAAGGATTTGCAGCTAAATGTTTCTATAGGAGAATGCCATCTGAAATCATTAGGAAAATAAAAACTTCCTATTCATTTAGATGATATTAATGCCCTTGATGAAATCATAAATAAATTAAACATTCTGACTGACTCTAATAAATCTGTCGATAAAAGTAAGAATTCAGTTTCTGTTATAACACAGTTGTTGGAAACACTAGCAGTAGAACGCAATGATGGTGAAGTTAAGTTTTTGGTGGAACAGGTGAATCTGCTATTGAGGAAAATGGGTAATTTACATTATTCTAACAATTTTCTGGTTGTATCAAGTATTTTTTACACTATATAGCCTCATGCATTTAAATTTATTCGAAATTCTGGGTTATTTCATCTTCCTCACCCGTCCACAATCTGTCAAGTATGTTCTGCTTTTGAATTTAGTCCTGAAAAAGAGTGTAATGATTTTTTATCTTATGCAAAGAGGATGTTCAATTTCCTTAAAGGCCATGAAAAGAATATCATTTTAATGGTGGATGAGATTCATATCAAACCATTCATTGATTACAAAGGAGAGAGCGTTATAGGTTTTTGCCCAAACTCTACTGCCATTGCAACATCAGCACGGTTTTATTATATCTAGTTTGCTGTCACCTTTTAACACATTTGGGACCACTGCACGCACACACTGCATGCAAGCTTCTGGGCACCGCTGGCCGGCCACGCACGGTATGCATGAGCGCTCTCGTCCTATTGAACGTTATCCCTAAGACGCTGGGGATACGGGAATGGGTTTTTCTCAGTATGAGACGTTAGTTTAGGTTCATCTTTTCACGCGGCGCTTTTGGCCCCGAGTTCTCTTTTCTTTTTCATTTTTTTCGTGTTTTATATATATTTCTATGTAAATTTTTTGTTTCTTCTGTGTCCATCCTTATTTTTTATATAACCTGTAATTATATCATTTTATGTGTCTGTTCTACACCTGGTAGCCGGGAATGGAATTTTATTTACATGTGATGTTACTTCAGGCTCAATCTTTTGTATGCAAGTGTTGACTCCTACTTTACTATTTTTTTCCGTGTACTCTGTAACAATAAAATATAGTCCTTATAAAATTGAGTGATATCCTTATTTCAATGGCAATACCCATTTTTAGTTTATCTGAACTGTTTCTCTCGCATGTTTCCGATGATATGCCTATGTTTTTTTGCGATCAATATTCAATACACACACACACGTGTCACACAGCCGTCATGTATTTGACCTTGTGTATTTCCTCTCAAAAAAGGTTGGGTTATAAAATGTTTTATTGTACTTTGCCTGTGAGCAGAGAGTTTCATTAGCTATAGCAGCCGGGAATGGTTTTTTATGTGCGTGAAACCTTACTTCAGGCTAAATCTTTTGCACGCAGGTGTTGACCCCATGTTCCCTTGCTGTTTCTCCATGTACTTCTGTAAAGATAAAACATTATAAAATCCTTATAAAACGATAAATATCTTTATTTCAACGGCAATAGTCATTTTTAGTTCCCCCGATCTCTTTCGGAAAACTTTTGCGAAGATGCGTTTTTGTACAATCAAGGGTCAACACACCCGTCTCACACACCCTTCACCTATGTGATCCATGTGTATTTTCCTCTCGAGAAAGGCATGGAGGCTGTGTCATAAATTTTTTGAGACGTTTGTTTTCCGTGTCCTTTCGCCTCGTCTCTACTTTTTCCGTGACATACCTTTCGCTGGCTGCGTCTGGTCGGCTTCTTTGTGTCGTTGGTGGCCTACTGGTATATGTCACAAAATGTTTTATTGTATTTGGCCTCTGAGCAGTTCGTCTCACTAGCTATAGACCTCATCCTTCTTGGGGAAGAGGAACTCAACAAATTTCTTTAGGAGAGAGAGTGTGGAATTCTATGTGAAAATGCAACACAACGTAAGGACAAGAGGCCAGTTGTGTATTTCCGCTGGCAGCAAGCGGTTGTGTCTGACATTCAGTGAAAAAACTTGTGTCGCAAAAAATTTGCAAGTGACATCGGTGCTCTAAGGTAATTATTTTAAGACAACGTTGGAAGTTATTTACGCAAATGTTGATATATTTTCTTTTTTTATTTAATTTATATTAATTATTTCCAGCGAAGTGTCCAGTCATTATTAGTACCTATATGAGCCTACAACACTTATGCTAGCAAATTCTGACCTATGAGAGGTAAATATTACACATTTTTACGTTTAGAAAGTTACCGTGAATTATTATTTGAATAAGACATCACATTACTGTGTATATGCATATGGCATTCTTTACTTTTTATTATACCATTTGATAAAAATAAAATAATTAACGAACAGAAGTGATTCATCTTTACTCATAATCCCGCGAACCCAGAATTACAAACAGCGAAGGCGAAAATCTCGCGAATATATACGGGTTTGGGATCAGGTGATGATGTCATAACTCCCGTGAGCAATCTCCATGGCCTGCTCACACACATGGTGCGTTTATTTTTAATTTCCGTTTCAAGCTTGATTGTCCATATAACATTAAATTAGGATATTTTCTATATTACTAAAACCAAAAATAATAAAATTAAGAGAAATCACAAAGTGGGCCGTCAGGATTTCCATGGGATATTAAGTATGGTCCCAAATATGTTAAAGAGGTAATTTACATTTTACCTGCTAATAGCTTAATTGTAGATGAACTATTTCATATATTACAAAAAATTGTTATTAAGTTGGAAAATATTGGATTTAAAGTAATGTCTAGTTTCAGACAACAATGCCATCAACAGAAAGGCAATGTACAAATTTTCTACGGTAAATAAATTAAGTATTGTATATCCCCATCCATGTGATAAATCTAGACCACTGTTCTTTTTGTTTGATTCAGTGCATATATTAAAATGCATCAGAAACAATTGGTTGAACCAAAAAAATGTACAACTGCTATCATATCCAAATTTTGACAAAGAAAATAATTCTCTTTGCACTGCTTCATTCAAAACCATTAAGGAATTGTATTTTTTGGAAAGCAGTAACTTGGTTAGCTTTGGCTACACATTGACCATGAAAGCTTTGTACCCTTCAAGTATAGAAAGGCTGAGTGTTAAGCCTGTTCTGCAAGTGTTTAACGATAATGTTGTGGAAGCTCTTAAAATTTTAGGAGAGAGAAGAAAGTTACAATTCAGCAAAGAAACTGCAGAGTTTATTAAAATGATAAGTGATTGGTGGAAGGTTGTTAATGTGAAGACACTTTTCAAAGATTCTAGATTAAATAATACACTACAATCACCAATAACATTAGATTCTGATGGGTTGAAGTTTTTAGAAAGGATTTATGTCTGGCTGGAAAGATGGGGTACTGTTGATTTGACTACTGGTAAATTATCTAAGGAGACATATACTACTTTTATGCACACAACCCATGCATTATGAAATCACTTTATATTGTATCAAGGAATTAAATATGGAGTATGTATTGCCTGGAAAAATTCAAACATGATTTAGAGTCACGCCTTGGGAAATATAGACAATTATCTGGTTCCAATTACCATATTTCAATAAGACAAATGTATAAGTGTGAAACAAAACTAAGATTACAAAATGCCTTGCCTCTCACTTTGTCTTCAAATAAATTTAAAAATATCCCAATTACTATTGCTGAATAAGATGAAGTAAACAGTGAAATAGAATCAGATGAAGTGGAAGACTCTGTGTTTAATTTTGACATTTCTGTGGAATCAGAGGATTTTGATGACATTCAGGATGTTTTACCAGTTCTTGTCTATATAGCTGGAAACTGTGCACGAGTGTTGCTAAAAAAAAGAAACTGTCCATATTGTCATAATTGGTTTGTCCATGAAAAAACACTAGAAATAAATGTATCACATGAACTTAAAAAGTCTATTGGTAGAGGGGGACTGTTATAACCACAGGAAAATACAGTTAATGCTGTAGTTTATGTTTTCGTTATTTTGAATAAAATTGTTAGTAGTACCTTAGAAGAAAAATTTTTAAACGTAAAAAATCAAAGAAATGTATTGGTATTCATTACAATGAATGCATTGTACATGGATGGCCATGTAAATGGAACAATGTGTGATAATAAACATTCATTTGTAGAGGGTATAAAGAAAATTGTAATGTGTTCATCAAATGTTTTTCTGAAAAACTATTCCAGAAAAAAATGTGATAAATATACCAATGTGTTAAAGAGAAAATTAATGACATTCATTAAATAAAAATGTATACTGAACATATTTATTGTTGTATCTTCACTGCTTGTAATATATCATGTTTTCCTAATTTCCTGTGTATTTTATAGAATTATTCAAAGGTTACGTCAATACTTTTATAAGCTAAGCTTCACTTTAGAGAAGGAAAGTTGGATGTCTATAGTTAAGGGAAATATTGACTAAAGAAAGCCGTTTCATATACGAAATGGAACTTTTATTAAGTGAATTTTACTTTTCTTGAATAAATTCACAAAATTACTGCCCTTGAAGTCGATTTCTTATGATACTCTCGTATGTAAACGTTTAACAATTCATTTGCAACTGAAAAGCAGTCGTCTTCGGTGGAAATTCACCAAAGTAGATTCTTAAAAAGGAACACCATTTTACGGATTTAGGAAAACGAAAATTGATTTATCTTTGTGATTAACCCGTCGGAAGTAAGTTTGATTATCGTAAGACAATTATCAATAATGATTAATAATCAATATTTCTCTCACTTTCAAAAGTTAATCCCTTCAAGGCAACGTAAACGTAGAAACTTCGCAAACAGAGGCTACATATATTCTCCTCGGCCTCTGACATGTGATGTCACATTTCAGTAGTAAGGCCTTATATCTAGGTGGCGTTGTACTCAGAAATCGCACACTCTTCCCCTTTAATCCAGCTTGCACTGTAGACAAGCACAGTGGAGTAATATTTGAGATTTGCATGGTACCATATAGCTAAGGTGACCAAATTTCCGATCAGCTAAACCGGGACAAACTCTGTTTGCCCCTGGAGTATGGGCAATTTACCATCGAATCACCTCCCTCCGATCAAGTGAGAGGTTGTACATTCAAAGATGGAAACAAATTTAAAGTTTCTAGTCCATTCTTCTAAATAATTCAATGCAGTCTGGAAGAAAATATCAACTGTCTTATAGAATGTCTCCGGCATTAATTCACCTTCGTCTTTGAGTGATTCAACCATCATGGACACCTTCATTCCAACAAACTTGGCTTCTCTTCTTACTGTCATCTGATTTCTCAAATTAGCCAGGGCAGTGGCTATTTCCATTAATGAAATATTCTTCTCTTCAATTTTTAAGATAGTGTCATTAAATAATTTCAATTGAATTAGTAACAAGTGTAACCATAATTCAGATGTAGCATCTTCAAAAAATTTCCTACGAGGGGTCATGATGATTTAGGAGTATTTTTCTTATTTTATTACTAACCTTACTAAATAAGCTAACAAGGGTGAATTTTTTCCATAACAGACTGTGGGGTTTACACACCATGAAAGCAGACCACAACAAACAAAGTGTTTCTTTACATTATTTCTCCGATAAATCCAAGCCTTACTGTTGAATATGGTTGGGTGGTGGGGTGGAGAGGGGAATCCAGTCTTCATTTCAGTCTGGAAAATGCACAATTTGTTGCAATTGCAAAATTTCCCATGGCATTACTTTCTTCTTATTGTCTTTAGGGTTGCCAACATTCGATCGATGTTGAGAAAAGTAATTTAACATAGAATACGTTAAATAGAAACTGGCAAAAATTATTTTAAATTGTTGTTAACAACTTCTTACCTCGTGGAACGACTTCAAATTATATACAGGTATACAGGTCCCCACATCTCATTTCCTTCAAACTAGTGGAACACGCGGAAATTCCACAGAGTAAACAGAACAAAAAATGTAATGGCAAACGAAGAATGGCGGAGTCAAAACTTCGAGATTGTTACAGGCCAGTTAGCTACATTGTAGTACACTGTGGAAGTACACATCAATTCTCATTCTTTTCGTTACCCCTACTACCACAATTTGCTGGGAACAAACAATTGGGAATCCCCGTCTCTTACCGGTTATTTCCCCAAGCGTGCAGTTCCACCACTCTCTCGGCAATATGCCGTAAGCATGCGCAGCAAAGCTTCCAGATCATCTTCGGCTAATTATATGTATATAGTAGATAGAGTGCTTTAATGTCGCTATGTATAGTTACTTCGTTCCATCGGTCTTTATCAAATCTATTCCCTATTTTCGCTTGTGTGGATCGATAGTATCATCGACACCTTGGAAGCATAAATCCCAAAACCGGTACAAATAAGTATTTTGGTTTAGTCTTTCGGGACACTGGAACAAGCGCTCCAAAACCGGTACTGTCCCGGCCAAACCAGTACATATGGCCACCTTACATATAGCTGGCTGGGTGTGCTGCGAAATTAGGGCACCCACCTGAAGATGCAGTCTTCGGGATATCGACTGCGTTATCGATAACGTGGTCGATCGCCAATATTCAGTAGAACAATATGACTCGTCCGCATTGTTTATTATGCAACTTCTATGCTAACTTGATCTGTGTTAGGCATAGGGTTGCGAGGTGTTCAGTTTTGACCCGAACAGTTCGATTTTGGAACTGTTTGGGTTGACCAGATGTTCGGGTCAATTAATTTTTAAGCGTTTTTTACAAAAAATTCAATCTCGCAAATTAAGTGTGATATTTTTTTATAATTCTGTACGTACTGTAATATCAAAAAAATTTTAATTTATTAGCGTACAAAACTGCTGAGGTTTTTCTTCTTGATACCTACCCTTACCCCAGCTTACGTTGCAACATCTGAATTCATAACGTTGTTATTGAAAAGTTGATAAACTTAAGGAGTATTTAGAGTTTGCTGAATTAGAGTACGTTAACATTTTAAGACACGTCCCAACCCATTGGTTGTCACTTTTTTCCAGTATAGAATGACTTATTTGTGTATGGCCCGTTGTGAAATTATATTTTCAAGAAATTGGAAAAGATAACACGCACAAAGTAATATGGGATTTTATTAAAAAGCAAGAAGACGCTATAAATAATGACTAAGTTCGGATAACACCGAGCAACAGTGTTATCTTTATTTCATGCATCATTTTATGAATATTTTCCAGAAAGAGGTCCTAAAATTAGAAAAAAAGAGGTTTCTTGTACAGAGCTTGATACGATAATGAATGACTTAAAAGAAAATTTAATTCCAAACAAGCTCTTGACTCTCCCTCCAACCTAGGACAATAGGTTACTGTGCTCAGTAAAATATCGTTACGGGGTACATACATATCAGGATACCAGTTCATGGTTTTGGCAATATGTTTGGGTCAAGTCACTTGAGGACCTGGCAACCCTAGTTAGGCAATATATAACACTCATTGGTTCTTTAACTAATAAAGCACATCTCACATCAGTTTATAACATGTAAGCCTACGGGAAATTGATATTTAATTTACGATGTGATTTAATTTGTTGATATTCTGGCAACTGTAAGTATAAATGTATGCACTATTGGAGACTCAAATCAACTATAGAGGCGCTGCAATCAGTGACGTCATTTTGCAATATGGCAGACGCATTGGTGTTAAGATTTGCTTAGTTAAAGACGTTAAATGTATGTTTCTGTGTTTGATATCATTCGTCATTATCATTCATCATTATCATTAATTATGAAGAACAATGAGTGGGAAATTATCACTTTCGTTTGGAGGAAATCCTAGCTCAAGAAATATTATTGAAGGGGAATGCGTTCTTAAAGCTGGACTTGTGGTGCTTGTGGGCAGCAGAGGGAAGAAGGATGGTGTTGTATCTATTTTGGGACTAGTTCTTTAAACCAGCGGTATTATTATTATTATCAAGCAAAATGCTACAATTGGGAGCAGGTCCCGGTGGCAGCAGTCCACATCTCATACACCAAATGAAGCACCTCATAATACAACAACATTACATTTAAGTGCCAACTTACTAAAAGCACATTTTTACACAAAAGGGATTTAGAAATGAATAATAAAATTAACATTTAAAATGGGATACATTGCAATTTCCCGTGCAAACTCTTAAATTACAATTTCCCTAAAAAGTATAGCTTAATTAAAAAAATAAAAATAATTAGTATTAAAATATTAAATAGATCCATCCTGATGGCAACGTTGTCATGACAGGAATATGTGTGTAACATATTGAGAGGACAGTGCACATATTCCCTGCCTGGTATTTACCCAGGGACGGGAGGGAACCCCTCAGAAGGCCTCCCGTAGGCAGGAGTTACAATACAGTTACAACATATACTACTATTTACAAATTATAACATTTCATACATTGGAAAATTTTCAGATAATTTTTTGCATTTGTTCCCTTTTTCTATTGTGAACTTCTGGCAACCCTATTTATATTATAAATTAATTCAGACATTGCATTAATAAATACATTAAAATTACATATGAAATTAAATAATACTCACGTATTTAGGTACCAAAGGACGGCTGCGATGTGTTTACATTTTTCTGACAGTCCAGCCTTGCAACTGCACATCATCTTCACCAAGCAAATGCTACAATCTTCTAATATCTTCATCTCCCCAGTAATTTGTATCAGGAAAGAGCTGCTACAAATTACTGGGGAGGTGAAGATATTAGAAGATTGTAGCATTTGCTTGGTGAGGATGATGTGCAGTTGCAAAGCTGGACTGTTGGAAAAATGTAAACACATTGCAGCTGTTCTTTGGTACCTAAATATGTATTATTTAATTTCATATGTAATTTTAATGTATTTATTAATGCAATGTCTGAATTAATTTATAATATAAATAGGATTGCCAAAAGCTCACAAATGCAAAAAAAAATCTTTAAAAAAGAAACCAACATAAATTATCGGCAGTTTGTTGTATTTTGTACTTTCAGAACATAATATTTTTACTTCGCATGCAGGCGTAGCAACGCAGAATGCTAGTATACCTGACAGAAGCCTATTATTACAATTGATATGTTTTACACTCAGTTAAATGTTAATAACTAATATTAAGTCATAAAACAATTTTAAAATGTTTATTGATTTTTAACTATTAAATGAAGCGAGCACACAAACATGTTCTTGGTTATCGGCTTCCCAATCTTCAACAGCCTTATCCAAGTCTTCCTTCTGTGGCACCTTTCTCGTATGTTCCATTTATTTGTCAAAAAAATGAATTTGCCTTCCCGAGGAAAACTATGGAACCGGAGATCAGGGTTCAACCAAGCTTATGACGAACATTGTGGAACACAACAGTTTTGCTTTGCCGAAGATTTTCTTGGTGAGAAATAAGCTTTTCCATAATTTTTTCCGTTAGCAAATAAGCTAACTGTACCACACAATGATACTGATTAAGTTGTTAAAAGAACTATATGTCGTGTGAACGAAGGATGAAAGTAAATGAACAAGATATGAAAAGAATGCAGGTGAAGAAATGAACAGAATGAAGAAATGGTTTTGATGAGAAGTTCTCTAAAGAACTGTTCTGAATTGATGAATGGTGAATGAAATGAATGATAGTTATGAAAAGAACTGATTAAATAATATGAAAATGGTGAAAAGTCCTGAAAAGAAATGACTGAACGTTGATAACGCAGTAAGGAACTTTAACACACGTTGCGAGAGTACGCTTACCAATGCAATGTAAATATGCCTCATTCACGCTTGACACCAAAGCGCTAGTTACGACTTTTTCCACCAGTTGGCGTATTCCTTTGCTGGAGTCGCGAATACTTCCATTTTACCAATGTGGTTTGTTCTTTCAAATGGAATTTTAAACTTATTTTATTTTACATGTAACCAATTTGTTTAAAAGAAAGCCATATTAAAAATCGAGCGATGTCTATAGACAGATATCTATAAAGTAAAGTGTTTGCATGTATGTTTTTTATAACTCAGAAACTACTGTACATAGACACAAAAGGAAGGTGTCATTTTAATTGGAATAAAGAGTTTAGTCAGGTTTTTATACCGATTTCATTAACTTTTCTAATTAAAAAAAATTTTGTTTCATTTTCTCCATTTGAATAACAAGGATGAATGCAGCTTATTTTTCATTTGAAATTTAAAATTAGAAACATGGTAAGAACTTGAGACTTCGATGGTTCTATGCAGGAAAGAACAAAGTTTATTTTTATAGAAGACAGAATCCGAATCCTGATCGAATTAGCATAAAAATGCATTTAGAATCATAAAATGATGCGATTTTATCAGTTTTATGACAATACCAATTATCAGCTACCATGACAACTCCTAATATCGCCAAAGCTGAGAGTCCAATGCACTTATACGGGAAAATTTTTAACGTAATACCGTTTTTCAATTTCTGTGTCCGATTTTGCTTTGTTTACATGGGAACAAAATATTTGTTGATTTTAATTGAAATATTATTAATAAATAGTTTTTAATGATATTTTTGTGTGGTGTAAAGTTCTCCAAAGCAAACTGTTTTTAAAACTACGTAAGTAACTTAAATAATTTGACGTAGACTTTCCACAAATTGTGATTGGATAAATCGTTTCATTGTTTCCCAAGTATTGTTGATATAAACAATTTTCTTGTAACAGAACTTTGCAGAACTTATTGTTGCGAGAATCAAACTAATAGTCAGAGGATAATATTCACACTATGATTCTTAAAAGTTCTCTATTTACTTTTTTGTCTTTTATTAAATTAATTAATTTCGTTTGTTCCTTTGTTCATCCATTTTCTGTTGATAATTGTGTTCTTGCTGGTTTTACTTAGTACAGTTTTCGTTTTGAAGATATCGTCACGAAACTTCGCATAGGTATATAATTTTAACCAGCGGTTAACATAGGCTATATGATGATAAAACTATTTCCCTATAGTTGGCAGTTGGATTTTTCCTTGATGTAGTACGTGTTGCATAAAACTATTCTTTTTTTCACTCTAACCATACACCCACTATCGCTGATCAGTATATGCCACTGATATACACATACAGGTGAGCCCCGCTCAACGCGGGGGATGCGTTCCTGAGGTCTCCGCATTAAGCAAAAATCCACATTCGCCAGTCCACCATAACCTTTAGGCGCCCAGAGGGAAATAACTTCCCAAATAGTATTTTTGGACCCACATTCAATATAAAACATATTTCTACCGGACTTTTAGGACGTAATTTATTAAACAAACTATAAAATTACCTAGTAAATAGTAAGATAAAAAAGCTTTTTAGCGGTAGACGTAAATAATTTCAAAATATTTCTCAGGACACCTACGAAGTTTTATTTAAAAAAGTCCTGGATCGACTGCTTAGCTTTTTTTCGCTTATTACCTAAAACTTGTCGGTAGCATTCAAATAGTCCATCGCAGCCCCGCTTCACAACACTCACTCATGTGAAGTCATTGTGTTCCTCCAACAAAGTCATGCACTGATCGACGATGCTCTTGCAGCTCCACTTATAGATCAAACCCATAGTAGTGCATGTTGGGTTTTCTGCAATTTATATATAATTATATAGAGCAGGGGTTCCCAACCTTTATGTGGGCAAGGGCGCATTCGAATTTAAAGCGAAAGCGACGGGTGCCAGTATTCTTGCCCTGCCGAAAAAAACTGAGTTAAGCTTAAACTACATCGTATGTAAATTCTATTAGACAAGAGTCATGAAGTCTTATTACATTGGTATTTTCCAGCATTATGTAGACGCTCAACACTAAGTCACAATAGCTCAAAGTGTTAAGGAGGACAGCAGAACAAACTTCAGCGTACACCACGGCGAACCTTGGAGGGTGCCATGGTGCCCACAGGCACCGCGTAGGGAACCCCTAATATAGAGTGATGAGCTGAAGCCAGCTCCCGCTGGCTCGCTCGAACCTGTTGTTAATTTTTCTCAGAATTTGTGAGCCGGTTGTTAAATGTTTAGAAAATATGAAAATTTATTGATTTTGTCCTTTCAAGTACATTTCGCCCTATCTGATAGTCAATTACCGACAGTGTATGAAATAGAATATATTACGAACCGAACACTTGTTAAGCTAGCGGAACGGTACTACTAGAGCGATATGGTGCCCCTGGCATATAGGCCTCCTGCCATCGTTACTCAAATTTCATTATAATTTTTTTGTGTAGCATTATTGTTGTATTTTATTTTTTATGGCATGTTAATACGTTAAATTAAAATTGTAATAAAGTAATTGTCTAAAATTATAGATTTTAAAAATGTAAATCATAAAAAACATTCTTTACGATCCAATGATGTCAGAGAAACGAAGCATGAGTCATTTTCTATTTCCGTTTTTCAAATGTTTTCCGCCTTACGGGATATGTTTTTTGTGTTAGACCCATGAAATTTACAGGGAAGAGAGTGAAACTGGCCACCAGACGATGCAATATTATGCAAAACTGCTGAAATATCACTATTTAGGATATTTTATGAAATTTGATTAGTGCAAAATTTGAAAAAATCATAATATATTAGACTGCGGTCGCACTGTGCATTAGATATTTTTATTTAAAAAACATTTTTATTTTTTAATAAAATGTGCGTTATAATGAATCTACGTTGGCCAAGGCCGCGTTAAGCGGGGCTCACCTGTACATATACACATACACATACACATACACATACACATACACATACACATACACATACACATACACATACACATACACATACACATACACATACACATACACATATACACACACACAGACATCATTCCGAAAATAGTCCAAACATGTTCTAGGGACCTCAAAACGTATTTCCGTTGAAATGTCGATTTTCTTCATGAAAACAATACTTTCTCTATACTACATAGTATATGAAGAAAGTAAAACCATTGAATTAATTGACAATGAAAATGGAGTTCAAAGACTAACACAAACTAGCATATTTTAAGTTTTGAGCAGGTTCCCCTTTGACTCATTTTCTATTGAAAACTAAGAATGCTCTGAAAAAGAATAGACCAAAGTGCAATGAACAAAATCAAAATATTTTGTATAAATTAGACATACAGTCAAATCCATCTCAAATGCCGGCGACCCTTATAAAATGCCACATTTTTTCCTGAGCTACATTGATCCCCATTCAACACAATAAAAACTTGACAGTAAGTCCTCGCATTACTTCGTTTCAATATAACGTCGTTGCTGAAAATTCCTACCGTCACTGCAGCACTACGTTGTGCTGTGTTAACTAGCTACAGTGACAACGAGTATCTACGCGATTTCCTTAATGTAGCTAAATATAACCTCAAATGTTACTAAATGGATTCTCTATAATAAAAAATCGGCACAACATACATTGCACAACCTTTCTCATATACGTACTAATGCGTCGTTTAGTTATCTTTAGAAAATGAAAATCGTATGAGCCTGTTTTTAGAAAATCCAATTTTGGCTAAAATTGCCCAAGAATAAACTAGCCTTATATTCATTCAGTGAGAAAAATGAAATACGTGGTATTATTGAAGACGTATACTCAAGTAACTGTACGGATTTTGATCAAAATCGTTGTAGCCGTTTCTGAGAAAATGGAATTATTGTTAAAGTTGCCTAGAATAAACTCGCCTTATATTCATTTTTTGAGAAATATGAACTATACAGTATTATTGAAGACGTAAACTCAAGTGACTGTGCGAAATTTGATCAAAATCGTTAGAGCCGTTTTGGAAAAATCGGATTGTTGTTATAAATGCGTAGAATAAACTACTCTTAATTATTGAGCATTGTCAACCATTTCTAGGTATACTCTGCTCAGTATGATAAAATGTCTAAGTACGAGATTTCATTCATTTTCGCTCTACGGTCTAGGCTCCAGCGCCAGTAACAGACAGACAGACAGACTGCATTGCGAAAACCACTTTTTCGGATTCAGCGACACCTAAAACGTGTATTTCCGTAAAACTCGAGGTCGAATTTTTTCGCGAAAACAATACTTTCTCGATACTTCGTATGAGAAAGTAAAAATTGGTACAACATACATTGTACAAACTTTTTCATATAATAAAATATCGCTCAGTAATCTTTAGAAAATGAAAATCGTAACAGCCGGTTTTAGAAAATCTAATTTTTGTTGAAGTTGCCCAAGAATAAACTAGCCTTATACTGAATCAGTGAGAAAAATGAACTACGTAGCATTATTGCAGATGTATGTTCAAGTAACTGTACGAAATTTGATCAAAATCGTTTGAGCCGTTTTTGAGAATATCGAATTACTGTTAAAGTTGCCTAGAATAACTATCCTTATATTCATTTTTGAGTAATATGAACTATACAGTATTATTGAAGACGTAAACTAAAATAATTGTACGAAATTTGATCAAAGTCGTTAGAGCCATTTTTGAGAAAATCGGATTCTTGTTAAAAATGCGTTGAATAAACTGTCCTTAATTATTGAGAAATGACAACCATTTCTATATATACTCTGCTAAGTATGATAAATACCTAAGTATGAGATTTCATTCAGTTTTGCTTTAACGTATAGGCTCCAGAGCCAGTAACAGACATACAGACGGCATTGCAAAAACCACTTTTTCGGATTCAGCGACACCTAAATCGTATATTTCCGTAAAAATCTCGAGGTTGAATTTTTCCACGAAAACAATACTTTCTCGTTACTTCGTATGAGAAAGTAAAATCGGTACAACATACATTGTAAAAACTTTCTCATATACGTACTAATGCGTCGTTTAGTTATCTTTAGAAAATGAAAATCATATGAGCCTGTTTTTAGAAAATCCAATTTTTGTTTAAAGTTGCCCAAGAATAAACTAGTTACTTTCTCCATACGTAGTATGGGAGAGTATTGTGATCACGAAAGAAATCGACAAGGTTTCAACGGAAATACACGTTTTGAGGACCCTAGAACACGTTTAGACTACTTTCGGAATGATGTCTGTGTATGCGCGTGCGTGTGTGCGCGTGTATGTGATTGCGGGCACCCTAACTCAAAAAGTACTTGTCATATTAATACCAAATTTCATATATAATACTTTGGTATGGGCACAAAGAAGTGAATAGTTTTTGGGCAATACCGGTTAACCGGAAGTCGAGGTTTATTCGAAACCGATTTGGTTTTTGCGATATTTTTCCTTTAAAACATCATTATTGTATATACAATTCTATACACGGGTTATAGAGAATGTAATTTCCTACAAATTTCATTTGAAAGAATTTTCCATAACAGTTATTGTTAGGGAATTATTTATAAATAATCGGTTTTTCGATTTCCGTCAAATATCTCCATAAAAACATCGTTATTGATAATCTTCGTGAGGACCAAAGTTGTAGAGAATAATATTTCTTCCGAGTTTTGTTTGGAACAAATTTTCGTAGAACCATCCATTTCGGAGATATTTTGATTTTTCTTAATTTCCTGTATACAGCGCCACCACCATGTAGCGGTGATTTCTGTAAACATATTCAAAATATACCTAATTTACGGCAATAAGGAATACTGTTTTCTTTTACGATACGAAATAATAATTTCGCCTTATATAATAATTTAAATATCTATACCCCAAATATGGAGAAAGTCATGTGTTGGCCACATCAGATTTATTGAGAAATATGAACTATTTGGTTTTATTGAAGACGTAAACTCAAGTGACTGTACAAAATTTTATCAAAATCGTTAAAGCCGATTTTGAGTAAATCAAATTGTTGTTAAAAATGGGTAGAATAAACTACCCTTAATTATTGAACAATGTCACCATTTCTTCATATACATACTCTGTTCTGGATGATAAAATTCCTACAATAAGCACGAGATTTCATTCATTTTTGCTCTACCGTTTAGGCTCTAGAGCCAGTAACAGACAGACGGCATTGCGAAAACCACTTTTTCGGACTCAGCTACACCTAAAACGTATATTTCGGTAAAAATCTCGAGGTCGAATTTTTTCGCGATTAAAATACCTACTTTCTCAATACACTTCGTATATGAGAAAGTAAAAATTACACGAAAAACATCGCGACGGAATGATTAGAAATAAATTATAATATTTTACTGGTGTATTTATTTTTTAGCCTCTCATGTCTTCACAAAATATTGGCTCATTTAACATGAAGGTCGTTACTTTATTTCTACCACGTTTTCTGTTATTTTGATTTAACGTAATTTGTTGCTGTTTCAAACACATTTTCATCCTTAACATTGTTACTGGATGTATCCAAAAGCGATGTCGATTCGAGTAGAGGAGCAGGCAAATGCGAAGGAGAGGGGGGAATGATATTTGAGTCAGCAGACATGCCCGAATGTGCTGCACCCCTACCTCTCAGTAGAAGAGGCACCATCATAGAAGAAATACTATGTATCTCTTCTCTGATGACGCCTATAAAGTTGTCTAATTTGTAACGCCAAACATATCGGGACATGTATTGAGTTGGCATCGTTTGTTCCATCCATAGTTGCCAATTTTGCGACTTTGTCGCTAAATTTAGCAACTGTTTACTTTCATTAGCGACTTTACTTTCTCATACGAAGTATCGAGAAAGTACTGTTATCGTGAGAAAATTCGACCTCGACATTTTTGCGGAAATATACGTTTTAGGTGACGCTGAATCCGAAAAAGTGGTTTTGCAATGCCGTCTCTCTGTCTGTCTGTTACTGGCTCTGGATCCTAAACGGTAGAGCGAAAATGAAAAAGGAACCTATCTCATTTAAATACATTATAATTTTACCTCAATTTGCGCCACTTCACTTTGTGACAGTGCCCCCTTGGAACCTAAACCCGGCGTAAAGTGAGGTATTACTGTACTATCGATTTGTGTAAGGTTTTTTTCCTTCATGCATTAAAACACGTAAATATGGACCGATTTTCTTCATTTTTACTTTATTCGACGGCTAAAACTCTATACTATCTTATTCATTCGATGTTTACCTACATGTTAAACGGTCGAGATTTTCAGAAATACGCAATTATTTTGGAAATTTAGCGGATATTTCGTACTCTTTCCGGGCGTTGCCAAGGCGGACGTCATTGTTGCCTCCGATTCAATTAATGCCAATTAAACCAACAAATAGGTGAAAGAAAGCGTTATTCGCTTCGCACTTTTGTTTAAGCATCGAAATTAATTATGCATAGCAACATAAATATTTACGGATAATTATTCTGTTGACTGCATATGGGAAACGTTTCTAAGGATTTAATCGAAGCAACTGAATCTTCATTTCGTCATTTGAATGCTGGAATCATACCTTTTTGTAAGTAACATTATTATATTATACAGCTGTAATGCTTATTAACGTAAATAGGCTCATGCATAAACTTAAAATTAGATGAGAATAGGGACGTCAGATATTTTTTTAACATACTGTTGAAAGTTACACGGTTATCTTCTCTTCGTAGCTAATCTAAATAAACGGCTGCATTGATTGCTATATAAGAAAGAAAGGATATGTTATTCAATAAAAATTAGAAACAAATACAATTATAAACATAAATTTTCGTGATCAATTACTGTGTAGTATCAATATCCTCTCTAATAGGACTTAAAATGCAGATTTCTGACTGACTTATGTGTTATTCTCCCGAATGGATGTGGAAAAGAGACGGAAGACTTAACACACAAGATTTTAAACAGAGCTAGAAAGATATGCTCTATTTTTGCCACCAATCTCACTGGTTTAAACCGGACAACGGTCAGGGGCAGAGCCCCTTTACTTAAAGAAACCTCGAGAGGAAGGAATTGAATTGAACTATATGATCATACGACTAGACTGCATAGTCCGATAATATTAGTTACTAAAAAGAATACTTCAAACTTTAGTATACAGAGGAATGTAAATGTTTACGGATAATTATTCAGTAAACTGCGTAAGGGAACCGTTTCTAACGATTTATTCAAAGCAGGTGAATCTTCATTTCATCGTTTGAATGCTGGAATCTTACATTTTAGTACGTAGAACCATTATATTATAGGTACATCTGTAATGCTTATTAACGTAAATAGTCTCACACATAAATTTCAAATTAGATGAGAATAGGGACCTACGTTATTTTTTTGACACATTACATGGTTATCTTCTCTTCTCTTCTCTACAAGTGGAAAAATATACCTCTGTGGAGTTGTCTTATCCATTGTTTACATTCCTCTATAAACTGATCTTACCATTTCAATTACCTTTATATTTTCCACTTGAATTCCAGTATTACATGCATTAAACGTTTAACTTGAACTATTTCGAACTGTAGGCGGAAAATGATGAACACAATAAGAAATTTTATAATGTTTTATTCAAAATGTTTCATAACCGAAGACTGGAGGTCAATACATTATTATTTTTATCTCAAAAGGAATGAAAGTCTGCAGGTCGAGAATTCCTTTTTTACGTGTTATATTATGGAAAATGGAAAAGTTCGCAATCAATTACTGCGTAGCATTAATTTTCTCTCTAATTTGAAAATTTAAAATGCTGATTTCTGACTGACTTCGCATCATAAATTGTCAATATGCACATAAGCCATGCCCTCAGCGAGATTCAAACCCGCTAACCGTACCAATACCTGGAAAATGCATTAGTATATTTAAATGTGAATTACTGAGATCAACTTTTTTACACACTCCTTAATTTTTTTATAAATTAGTTGAAAAAAACGCGCAAATATTGCGCGGGTTCAGCTAGTTTCTATTAAAAATGAAAGAAGGTATTCTTCTTGATGTAGAAATTAGTCGTAGATTTTTATTATAACCTTAAATTCTATGTAGATGGGGATTTTGATGAATATTAAACATCTGCTTCATAAATGAAGCTTAGTTTTATTTCAAATTTTAGTAGACAGGGTTAGCAAGATTACTGTAAAAACTTGTGACTCACAATGTGTTACAAAGTATGGAGTGTTGTCATAAATGGATGAGACCTTGTTATGCGTGTATTCAGAGCATTTGAAGATGGTACATTGAACCGTTAGCTACATCTACATAATCTACATAATATCCTACAAATCACCAGACTGGTGGTTGGCAGGGGGTGCAGTGCACCAAAGCCAACATAACGACTTCTATCTCGGGAATTACTCTCCTGTTATGATCTCGTATGGTCCTTGGGAAAAACGAGCCTTGATATCGTTCCTACAGTCGATCTCTCGTATTTTATCCTCGTGATCGTGCCTGCCCATGCACGTAGGTGCCTCTAATATTCCTGAGACCTCCTCTAAGAGAACTTCCGACCTAAATTTCTCCAGAAGCCTTAACCTAGCGCTAATTCTGCGGTCCTCTAGCGATATCCAATTCAACTTCTTCAAGAGTGATGTGACGCTTAATTTTTGCTCATATTTTTGCTTAACGAATCTGGCTGCTCTGCGTTGGATTCTTTCTAACTCAAGCATCTGTCCCTTTTCGTACGGATCCCATATGCTGGAAGCGTATTCGACCTGAGATCTGACCAATGATAAATAACACGTTTCTCGTACCTGTTCTGTGCTACTTATTACTATTCTGCCTACGAAGCCCAATTTCTTATTGGCTGCGCCTACGATCCTTCGAATATGCATATTCCACGATAGATCACGACAAATGGTGACTCCTAAATATTTAACGTACTCCACAGATTGGATATTCAATCTATCAACTCTGTATTCCGAGTCTAATTCATTGTTCTTACTCTTCCAGAAACTCAACAGGGAACATTTGCTGTCATTAATTTCGACTTTCCAAACTTGACACCATGCTGAAAGGGCGTTTAAATCTTCCTGGAGCGAATTTTGGTCATCCTGACTCGTTATCTCTTTTTATAAAACGGTGTCATCTGCGAAAAGTCATATTTTGCAGCGAACTACTGAGCAGATATCGTTTATATAGGTATATCAGGAATATAAGTAGGCCTATGACACTTCCTTGTGGAACACCTGATGCGACTTTAACTAGGTAGAAAGATTTGCCGTCGATGACTACTAACTGTTCTCTATTGGAGAGGAAGTCTTTTATCCAACTCAAGATATCTATATCTATATCTATAGTTCACCCTGCAAGCCACCGCAATGGTGTGTGGCAGGGGGTGCAATAGCACCAAGGTAAAGCGCATAATAATGTATAGTATCATTCTACGTCGGCTGATTTCCTTTCGTAACTTCTGTTCTGCTCAGCTATCGTTCTAGGGAAAAACGAGCCTTTATACCTCTCAGTCCTACAGGCTATCTCTCTTATTTTGCGAGGATGGTCCGTTCTCCCAATATAAGTTGGCGCTCTTATTATTTCTTCGACATCGCTGGAGAATATATGCGTTCTAAATCTTTCGAGAAGTTTTAACCTAGAGCGTGATCGGCGCTCAGCTAGTGATTCCCATCCTAAGTCCTGTATCAAGGCTGTAACACTATTGTTTCTATCGTAACAATTTTTGACGAATCTAGCGGCTTTTCGCTGCACTCTTTCTAACTCTGAGATTGATCCTTTCACGTACGGATCCCATATGCTCGACGCGTACTCTAATAGCGGTCTTACTAACGAGAAGTAACATGTCTCTTTGACTTTTTCCTCACTTTTACCTACTATGCGTTTGATGAATCCTAGTTTCTGTTTAGCCTTCCCGCATATATTTCGTATGTGCATATCCCACGAGAGGTTGCTTGTTAAAGTAACGCCTAAGTATTTGACGGAATCGGCTAGTTTTAGCTGGACGCCTTCAACAGTGTAATTCGTCGTGTCAATGTTTTTGTTTCCCCAGAATCTCATAAAGGAACACTTTCCTAAGTTCAATTCTAACTGCCACTCTTTACACCACTCGAGAATTGCATTTAAGTCGTCAGAAAGTAATAATTGATCATTAGGACTGTTAATCTCTCTGTAAACTACTGTATCATCCGCGAATAACTTGATTTTACTTTTAATAACCTTATCTAAGTCGTTTATGTATAAAAGGAATAGTAGGGGGCCGATTACACTTCCCTGTGGAACGCCTGAGGCTACGCTGACTGAATCTGATTTAAATCCATCTATAACTACTATTTGTTCACGCTCTTTAAGAAAGTCCCTGATCCACTCGATTATCTTTCGATTTATTCCACAGTCATTTAATTTCTTCACTAACTTACTGTGCGGGACTTTATCGAAAGCCTTCTTGAAGTCGAGGAAGTACTTGATCATCCGCGTATTTCACTGTTCTTATAATCCTTCCTCCGATTTTGAAATCTCCCGTGCCTTCTAACGGTTCCTGCATTAGCCTCTCTCCATATACATTGAATAGAATCGGCGATAGACAACAGCCGTGTCTTACTCCTCTACCGATATATACTCCGCTGGTGTCCGCATTCTCCAACCTGACCTTTACAACTTGATTCACATATAGATTCCTGATCAGTCTCCTGTCTTTCCAGTCTACACCTATATCCTTTAATATCCTCATCAGCAGTACCCAATTTACTATATCAAAGGCCTTCTACCAGTCGACGAAACATACGCAGCAATCTTGGCTGTACTCTATTGCCCTTTCTGATATGACTAGCATAAGTGCCCGTTGAATTTCAATGGGTTTAATGAATCTAAATTTTCGTCAATGCAACATGTCAAAATTGCAAGAATAAAATTGTGCACTGTTTTAACCACTGAATATTTCTATATTATAAGTCTGTTTTAATTAATTAACTAAAATCTCACAGAAATTCCCTGTGAATAAAATAGTACCTTTCTTTCTACTAAAATAGCCATTGTTATTAGTTTTAAATTGATTATAGCATTAGGATTTCAATTTCATTAAATAAGCAGAATTCCGGTTCCAAAAAATTGGTTCAATCTTCAGTTGCCTCAGATAATACTTTAAATAGATTTTGGAATAGAATGTATGTACCTTAATATCGTTTATCGTCTGCTCAGCACTCTTGCCTTCTCATCTTCCGAAACAACCACTTTCACCAGTTTTATATGGATTTCAAACTTAGAAGAGAACTTGATTCAATTCTGTTAAAATAACCACATAACAAACTTCTTATTCCAAAGAAAATCCTTTTATAATATGCAATGTTAACCTAGAATTCATTCATTATGAAAAGTACCATGTACATATATTTATTTCAACTAAAATAGCCACTCTTAACAGATTTTAATGGATTAATGCATTAGCATTTCAATTTCATGAAATAAGCAGAATTCCGGTAACAAAAAACTTTGTTCAATCTTCAATTGCCTCTGATAATACTTTGCACTGTGACCATGACTGATACATTGTGCATCCCTAGCCATTTATTCTGCAAGCAAACCAGCACTTTGAATAAGTGGCAGTAGCTTGTTTGCTGCTATGATAGTCAATTGGGCTTATAAAATGAAAACCCAAGTGATGAAATCTGAGTCCTTCAAGGGACTCATATTCACATGAAATGTGTGAGGCTGTTTCCTCCTATCTGAGAGAATGTAACTGTTCCTATTTTTATAGTTCCTTTTCATTTGCTGCCAAGGGTTATTTTAATTGGGTATCGACATGTGTTTTATCCATAGAAACAGCTAACAATTCTGTTTACCTATTATTCTTCTGATGAAGAAAATTGGAAATGTTTTAAGATTATTGATAAGTGTAATTTCTGATAATTATTCTTGAGGAGAATAATGTTTAGAGCAATCATTCATTGTTCTGTATGGAGGCAGCGGATGTATACCCTAGAAGGCTGACCCTGCCTTTCAATGTATGCACTTTTAATATGCCAATAATGTTCAGAATTTATTGTTTTTGCTTGTGATTTGCTAATAGAGAAGCTCTTATGAGATATCCATTCTTGTTTGTACAAAGTCAAACTTGACTTGTCTTATATCTGTTTATACAGATCGAATGACTACTGAATACAACTGTTATTATTATTGTCGTTACTATTCTTATTGTCATATTTTGTAAATTTGCCTTCATTTTGTTTCAATAAATTTGTAAAGGAATATATGTTCTTTTCCTTAAGAAGTGTGTACCAATTCCCCACATCCTTATAAAGGTACAGAAAGTTTTCAGGTAACCAAATGGTTTCATTTTTTCATAAATTTGATGTTATAATTCCTTAATTTTCTTTTGGTTCTTTGAATAATTCCCGCTCAAACATTTGATGGGGTAAATTGTTCTCAGACCTTAAAAAAAATTGGAGGATCATAGCGTGAAATTTATGGAATAAATTAAACTCCATTTGGTTTACGGAAAATTCCCTGTCCCTAAGAAAAGCGGTCCGTATGACGGGAAGGGGGGGGTAGAGTGAGGGGTGGGGGAAGAGGGGAGGGGCTGTTTATGTAGCTAGTATCAGACCAATGGGAAGTGATCCAAAAGGCATGTGACTATGCTTACTCACGCCCACTCGTGCCTCGTTTTATAATGTAGAGAGTCGCGACTGTGGATATGTTGTGATATCATAGAAGAAATAACAGGAAGTGCAGCTTTGATCTTTTCCTGAATACCTATAGATGTCTCTGATGGTTGGGCCTGCAGCGATCCTATTGGTCAATGTGATTCTAAAAATACCCATTCCACACTCATTATTCAAACAATGGAAGAAATAATTAATTATTAATAATAATAACATTTAATACTAATTATTAATAATAATTTATAATAATTAATTAATCTTCCAATGTTTCAAACTGTTCAAACCAGTTCGTTGGAAATCGCGCGGGAAAGTGGTGGAGTTTTTCAGCGTCGTGTTTTTCTAATCGTTGAAATGGAACAGAATGCTTATTGTGCAGCATATTGGTGCAACAATTTTAACGGTTGCAGGGTAGGCAAGAAGATTTGGGATTTCCGAAGGATATTTCGAGGTGAGCTTAAAGAAGATATACCGCATAAAACGGAATACTTGTGTTAAGTTGAGAATTACGTGTTTTTGTTATTAGTCTTGATGCCCATTTCTGGTTTATAATTTATGGCAACATTTTGCCTGAGGGAGGATTTAATGTCTGTGGATATCAACTGTATGAAGAAGTATAGGGTCTGCTGTGATCATTTTACAGATGATGATTTCCGCAGCATATTCCCTTGGCCTCTCCTAAAAGCGAATGCCGTTCCTTGTGTATTTGAAGGTATGAAAACAAGTTTGAGTATTATACATGGATGGTATACAGTGAACCTTCGATTTTATTATATACCAGTTTTTCGAATTTCGTTAATTTAATCCTATCATATTCTAATTCTTGTAGATGAGCCGAGAGATTCTGAGGATGTTTTACATTCCCTCAAAGCTCACTCAACACCAAACCATCTTGGTAAGTTTTAGAAAATTTTAGCATTTATTAATTTATACTGTCCACTTGCCTTTACCAACGAGTCGCCGGAACAAATATTATTGTTATTTATGAATGTATTTCTATCCGGAAAAGAATGTTGTTTTTATAAATGTTGTATTGCTATTCTTTACGTAAATAAAAAATCTTGCACCCAGTTGTTTTGTTTTAATTGAAGTCCTAAACTTATGTTAAATACGTCATCTAGCTTCTTAATTCAAATGTACCGACAAAACCTGGTCTGCCGCTTGAGTTTAAATTAGGTGCGCTTCAGTTCGTATTGACCGCTAGATCGCTCTGCCATCAACATATTACCATTGTCCTTATGGGAGCTGCGCTTCCTATTATTGTTCCATGGTGATATTTTGTTTGTTAACAATGCGTAACAAATCTCGTTAAGATATTTACGTTGATCCCTTAATGATGAATTTGTGGAGCTTGCCGAGGAGTGAAGAAGAAGCTGTGTCTTTGGTTCAAGACCATGGTATTTTATCTAAAGGGCGAATGTGCAAGAAGGATCATATTATGAAACTTTACTTCTGCGACAGAATATTTTGGAAATGCAACGCGAAAGCCTGTCAGCAGAAGAATTCATGTGGCGACAACATAACAAAGAAATCGACACATTTCCAGCTATTTTAAATGCCATAAAGACATACTGGCCCCCTAGTAACATAAATTTAGATTGTATTAGTAATTATGTTGCTTTTATTAATAAATAAGTTTCAAAAAATGTGTTTTTTAAGTAATTCCCCCGTTGTTACGCATTGTTAACAAACAAATACGTCGTAACATATCACAACAATACGTGTTTATTTTTTGAGGAATTCCCGTTAACAGGAAAGCACCCAAAATACTTGAGTCAATTCAGTACAACTTCCACTTTACATACTGTAAATTCCAAAGTAACTCCGTTTATAATAAATGCTAGCCTAAAATTAATTCATTCTGTAAATTGAATAAATAAAGTTCTTTCTTTAAACTATAATAGCCACTGTTATTAGACATAAATGGATTATAAGCCTTAGAACTTACTCTGTATTAAATAAGCACCAAAATTCCTTTTATAAAAACAAATCATTTCATTAAAAGATCCACTGTTCTTTCTTCGAAAATTGCCCCTTAACAGTTTTAAGTGTCCTTTTAATTTTAATTGAATTTTAATTTATATTCGTTTCCAAACTTCGGCCATTGTTACGAATTTAATTCGGGGAATAACAATATAAATTCGTAAGCACGTATGGTTTACAAAGAATTTAATTTAAGAATGCTTTTAATTTCCAATTTTTCTAAAATGACACTGTTGATACTTAAAATTTTTCAGATTTACGTTAATATACTTATTTTCCACAAAACACGCCAATCTCTCCCCTTCCTTCCTCTCTCTCTCTCTCGTATTGAAGCTAACAATGATAATGGTCGACATAGCAACATCACGTTAAAATGGCGAGATTTCCACAAAATATGCAAATTAAATGCTTTACATGGAATATTTCGAACTATGGGCGAAAAATGACGAACGGATTAAGAAACTTTATAAATTTTTCTTTAAAATGATTCAAATCCGAAGGTCGTCTGTTAATTTCTTCTAATTTTTATTTCCAAATGAATAAAAGCCTGCACGTCGAAAAATCGCGTTTTACATGTTAAGTAATGTTAAATGGAAATGCCTCTCTTGGAGACGAACTATGGAATTTTTTCGCGATTTAAATTCGTCATCACCTGAAAAAGTGTTAATCAAGCATCTCTACCAAATTTCGAGTTTCTATCAATATTATTTCTCGAGTTATTAGCGTTTGCATAGCGTGATCAACAAACCAACCAACCAACGGACGACGGCTATTATTATATAAAATTCTCACTACACCGATAGAATCTCTGGTTCCTCGTCCTTTTCTGAAGCCGAATTGATCTTCCCCTAGCAATTCTTCGGCCTTTTTCTCTAGTCTTTTATTAAGAATCCTCGTGATGATCTTCGAAGTGTGTGACAGTAGGGATATCGTTCTGTAGTCTTTACACTGCATTGCCTTTGGTTTCTTCTTTAGAGGGATCACTGTTACATCTACAAAATCCTGAGGCCACTCTCCCGAGTCGTAAATCTTGTTAATTAGTTTCGTAATCACTTTTAGTCCTTCCGATCCCATGACTTTAGGTACCTCTGCTGGTATTCCATCACTGCCTGTAGCTTTTCTTTTGTTCCAGTATCTCCTTTTCTAATTCGCTTTTCATAATACTTGGTCCCAAGTTGTCTTCTTCAATACAATTCTCTTCTTCCAGTTCCATTTGTACCGATCCTGCCTGCTTTTTATATAGTTCCTTAATGTATTCTTCCCCTACCTGTGCTACATCCTTTGGTTCTGCGACTATTTTTCCGTCTGTATTAATAATTCCTTTACCACGAATCCCATTAGACTTCTTATCTTCTAACTCCAGTGCCCTAGAGTACATCATATCGTATCGTCCTAACTTCTCCATCTGTTGTATTTCCTCACATTTTTCTTTTATCCAATTTTCCCTAGCTTTGTTTGTTACCCTTCTCATCTCATCGTTTATGCGTCTATAATTGGCTCTACCTTCTTCACTGTCAACATTTTTCCATTTTCTTCTCTCATCGATTTTCTCCAACATTTCCTTAGGGATCCATGGTTTTCTGATTTTCTTCTCGTTTCTGAATCTATTTATTCAAGGTATCTTTGATGCTGGCTTTCACTTCCTCCCATTCTGTACCCACGATCTTTGGTTTGTTTTCCAAATTACTAAGGCGATCTTCCAACTTCGTGCTGAAGGCATCTTTCCTTTCTTTCAGTTTTTCTAGGTCCCATGTCTGTCTATCTCTTCTCGTTTTCCTTATTTGTTTAAACTTTGTAGTTACATCAACTATTAGAAGGATGTGATCTGAATCAATGTCTGCTCCTGGTAATGTCTTAGCATTTTTATGCTGTTCCTGAATCTTTGTTTTACTAGGATGTAATCTATTTGGCATCTCATTCTATCTCCTGGGCTTTTCCATGTGTACAGCCTTCGTTTATGGTTTCTGAACCATGTGTTAGTCACTACTAAGTCGTTATTAACACAGAATTCTACCAGTTTTTCTCCTCCTCGGTTTCTTTTCCCAAGTCCGTACTGACCGACAAGATTTTCTTCTTGACCTTCACCAACTATGCTGTTCCAATCTATCATTATGATGCAGTTTACCATTTATTCTTCAGTCTTCTTCGTAAATCTCGTTAATTTGTTCATACATCTCCTCAATTTCTTCTTCTTCATGAGTGGACGTTGGCATATATACCTGGATTATCAGCATGTCCATTGGGACTGCTTTTAGCTTTATTGCCATCGATCTACCGTTCGTTGCTGTTATTTTTGTCACGCTCTTCATCATATCTTTCCTAAGTACTACTCCCCTCCAGAGTAAACTACCGTGAATTCTTCTGAGTCAAATTGTCCTTCTCTTTCCCATCTAGCTTCGCTCAGCCCTATGATATCAATCCTATTTCTTCTTTCAGGTTCTCTAGCTTTCCTGCCTTCCTCATGGTTTTCACATTCCAAGTACTTAAGCGTGAGTTACCTTCGACAAATGCTTTCCTCAAGGCAGTCCCCGCCCGGAGATCCGATTGGGGGACTATTTTACCACCGGAATATTTTACCCCGAGAGAACTCATATTGTCCAACCATATAATCATTACTAGGGAATTTTAATGTGGTAGTTTCCCTCTTGCTTTCCACATCGCAGTACTGTATCCGTTCAAATCGTCCCGATCACGCCTACAGCTCTATTGGATATAGACCCAGCCAACATAATTTGTTTTCGGCTCTATACCATACTGACAGTACTGCTGGCTACTGTCAGGCACCGATGATAGTTTGTGAAAAACCTCCATTCGCGGGGTCCGAAGCCCGGAACTTTGTAACGGAAAGCCGACACACTAACCACTACACCACCAGTACATATATATACATTCTATGGATAGATTATTCATACGCTCAGGGTAGTTCGTTACGAGTATATCTAAAATATTTTTCGATCACGTCGGGCATCTTACTATCTGACACAACGGGTTTTTAATTAAGGTTTCTATCAAGGCTTCGCATGATTCACGCTCTCTACCACTGGGATGAAAGCAATTATGATTCCAGTCTGTTGAAGGTAGGCTGAACTCTCCTCCAATTATAATGGCCCTCTCTTTATTTTTCGATATTAGCGTTGCTACTTGTTTCTCGAGATTATGAATCATTTCTAAACTTGAATTGGGAGGCCTATAAAATGCGCATATATTTGCTATTGTAGAGTCGCTTCCTCTAACACTACACCAAACACTTTCTACTTCGACGTCGCTAATCCGTAGTGGAAAACTTTCGTATGCTTTGCTGACTGCTATAAATATGTACTCCACCTCCCGACTGGATGCTACGATCTTTTCTAAAGACTAGATAGTCTCGAGGGAATATCTCCTGACTTGCAATCTCGTCCGTGAGCCAACCATCAGTACCGATCACGACATCGACGTGTAGACTGCGAATGGTATGCTCAAAATCGGTAATTTTCGTACGGATGCTGCGGCAGTTCAATACGACGATATTTAATTTCTCACTGTCTCTTCTCAGATAAACCTCAGCCTTTCCATTCCTATTCGTTTTAGGAATATTTGCAATCTTTATACTATCATTCCTCCGGTTGGCTGATATAGCATTTACTTTCAGATCGCATTTTATTTCATCACTCCCCGCCACTGGGTCTAGCGATTTTATTTTTCTAATTCTCGATCTACCGCTATTCATGGAATCCCTAAAGTTAATATTGGGGGACTCTAATCTAACCGATGTATTGAGTTTTTTCTTGTCTAACCTAAAAAAAACCCTAGCGTGTTCAAAAACCCTAAGCCCTACCGCACCCGCTGCCTCGGCAGTATAGTGAACCCCAGAACCCTTTAGGGATACCCTGCATGATCCCAGGACCGGCCACAGGTTAACGAATTCCACTCCATTGTCCCTACAGAAGTCCCACAGCCTAAGGTTCAGACCCACCACGCGGCTCCAAACCATAGAACCGCAGTCCGTCCGAGGGACAATGCTGCAGATAGTAAGCCGCACATCAGAACCCGACTCCTCTCGGACACGAGCAACCTCAGCGGCCAAGCACTTAAAGGAACTTAAAACCTCCTAGGAGCCGCGCTTCGAGGCATCGTTAGTGCCAAAATGGGCCACCACCCGCAACGAGGAGCAACCCGTGCCCAACACCGACTCCCTGACCTCCTTCGTCACCTGGGGCACCGTACCTCCTGGTATACACCTGGAGAACACCCGCTCATGAACACCCTCCCGGCGGGCCCGTGACAGTAAAGGCGCCACAACACGCCGGACTTTGGAGCTCCCTAACAGCCCCCTCTTTCCCCCCGAGCTCCCCTTGGGCCCGGTCCCCAACGAGGAGACGGGAGCGGGTGCGGACCCAACGGTTTCGGAGTCGTCCTCCGACAACACCGCAAACCTGTTACTGACAGGAAGAGGGTCCAACGAAGCTTTCCAGCTCCCTGCCTCCGCAGCACTACCCCACGATCTCCCCGAATGGACACCACTCTCCACTCGTCGGGTTTCCAAGCCCGAGCACCCTCAGCCCGCGATTAGGAGTCACGGACAACTCCGATTGCTCTACCGACTTCCGCACCCGGGCGAACCCGAGCCGCCAATTTGGCGCGGTGCGCTTTCAGGAAAGATCCCGCACCCCTCACACGCACCAAAGCTGCCACGGACTTTTCCACCCTCTGAAGGAGGTCGGTAACCACCCTCTCAAGTTCCATGATTCGAGACCTCATGGCCTCCAAACCAGCGTCGCGCAAAAAGGAGGAATCGGGTGTCCTTGGAGTAACCATCCTAAACTTTAAACTAATCTGTACTAGCTAAAATATATAAAAATATAACTTAAAGTACACCGCTAACTTACTGGTGGGCTGACGCTGTAATCTAGGGTTAACGCAGGTAAAAAGTGAAAGGGTGATTCACTACACAAACAACGTTAGTAAGCAGAAAAGCAAAGTTAATACAACACAGGTTAGCATACAAAGAGCGTACTATTCCAATAAAAGGAAGAACTTATGCGTATAGATAGAAAAAGTAATAACAATTACGATATAAATATCGCTGTAAATAAAGCAATGCGCAAATGGAGTGCTAGAAAGATTACTACACTACGGTATACGACTACTGAGTATTACGTTTAAAAAATCGGTACAACATACATTGTACAAACTTTCTCATATACTAATGCTTCGTTTACCGTATATCTTCGAGTATAAGGCGATTTGAGTATAAGTCGAAATGTACTTTTTCGCCTAAAAAAGCGTCTAAAATCCAAGACTCGAATATAAGTCGAAGCAAAGAAAACGAAAATAAGATAATTTTGTAATATACAAAAAAATTAATATATATACAGGTGAACCTCTACTTACGAACATGCAAGAAACAAACAAATCGTATTTATGAACATTCCACATACCAAAGAATTGCACCTCGCACTTCATTTACGAACACACCCACAAGCGCTTAGGAACATCGGTCACAGTAAGAACAGGTAAACTTGTCAACACGTCATTTGCCGTTTGTATTCGAAACCATGCGTATTTATTTACGCATTGTTTTTTATTACCCTTGAAATATGGAAAACAATTATAAACTTAGTGTTCTTGAAAGTGCTAAAGTGGTAAAAAAAACGTCGAGTGCTTTCGATGGAAACTAAAATGGACATAATACATAGATCAGAAATAGGGGATCATATTCGCGATGCAAGCTCTGTTCAGTCCGTGATTATAAGTAAAAACAAAATGCCGTCTTTGAAGAAATGAAACGGTGTGTAACAATTTGAATTCAGGATCAAAATAAAAAAATCGGTACAACATACACTGTACAAACTTTCTCATATATGGGTACTAATGCGTCGTTTAGTTATCTTTAGAAAATGAAAATCGTATGAGCCTGTTTTCAGAAAATCCAATTTTTGTTCAAGTTGCCCAAGAATAAACTTGTACGAAATTTGATCAAAATCGTTAGAGCCGTTTTCGAGAAAATCGGATTGTTGTTAAAAATGCGTAGAATAAACTACTCTTAATTATTGAGCATTGTCAACCATTTCTAGGTATACTCTGCTCAGTATGATAAAATGTCTAAGTACGAGATTTCATTCATTTTCGCTCTACGGTCTAGGCTCCAGAGCCAGTAACAAACAGACAGACGGCATTGCGAAAAACAATTTTTCGGATTCAGCGACACCTAAAACGTATATTTCCGTAAAAATCTCGAGGTCTATTTTTTTCGCGAAAACAATGAGAAAGTAAAAACCGACACTTGAGTACTGAATTGATTCTTCTCTTCAATCCACTCATTTGGGCAGGTTTTTTAAAGATAAAATATAAATTTTAAGTTTTCCTTTCAAACTACGTAAGTACGGTCATCTGTATAATTCGCCTTTACTTTTACTGCTAGTGAGCATGAATTTTTCAAACTAATGCGCTTCAAGTCAGTCAAATGTTGTTTTTCGACAGTCATGTTTAATTATTGACCCAGAAAAAAGTCCAGCTAGTTTTCGACTCGAATATAAGTCGAAGGAAGGGTTTGATCGGCCTAAAAAAGGAAGAAATTTCTCGACTTATACTCCAAGATAAACGGTAGTTATCTTTAGAAAATGAAAATCGTATGAGTCTGTTTTTAGAAAATGCAATTTTTGTTAAAGTTGTCCAAGAATAAACTAGCCTTATATTCAGTCATTGAGAAAAATGAAATAGGTAGTATTATTGTAGATGTATACTCAAGTAACTGTACGAAATTTGATCAAAATCGTTAGAGCCGTTTTAGAGAAAATCGAATTGTTGCTAAAAATTCCCCCCATGGAATTGCCGGAAGTCAGTAGGTATTATATTATAAAAGACTTTAAGGTCGCAGTCTTGAAACGACCCAAGGGATTTAAGGGCTTGGGCCCCATGGGGACAGGGTATGGGAGTGTGAGGGAAGCAATGGGCATTTTAATATGGAAGATTACTGAGCGGTGGGAAAATCCCGCCTTTCATTTCCACTATTTATGCGAACCGTAAAAAAGGGAGCGAAATAAATTTCGGTATTCGGTTCCACTCCAGCCAAAAATATCGGTTTGTTCCGGTTCGATGCCCTGTTTGACGGTGCCTACCTCCGAGCGATGTCCCCTGAGGTTGTAGTTGGTGCGAAGCGGTGACTCGGCTCCCTTCCTGCAATGGGATGTAGTGAATGTGACGCCGACTATTCCGCGAACATTTCCGGTGGCCAGCCAGCCCTCTTGGTAGTAGTTGGTTCTGTTCAACTTCCAGCCTTCATCCTATGAGTCAAACATACGAATTGACATGAACATAGCTGCATGCTTAAAAACACACAAACGCGCAAGTATTATATACTATCAACGGCGATACTCTTGTGCAGGGATGCACAAACAACGCTCCCAGAGGCGCGCGCTCCAAGCGCGCCCACGGGCGCACGGCAGATCATATATTATGGTAGTAGCGGGAGAGGGGAAGCTTCTCTCTCGCACATAGGTCTCACTCGGCCAGAGCGCGCTCTCGAGCTGTGCATCCCTGCTCTTGTGTTTCAAAGAGGAATGTAGAATGTTTATATTGGCATATCGCTGTTTTACTTCTCGACATCCTCAAAAGCTTTGTCCTCTTCTTTCTCTCATGTGCTAAATTTTTCATGAATAGGGTAAGTTAAGTGTAACTATGAATTTTATTAATTGCAAATGTCTGCTAATTATACCGATTATAAATTTTTTGCATTTCAATGGAATAAATCGGTACAACATACACTGTACAAACTTTGTCATATACTAATAGGTCGTTTAGTTATCTTATGAAAAAATGAACTAACAATAAGTAGAATCGTTATAAAAATCAACTTAAATAATTATGCGGAATTTGATGAAAATCATACAAGTCATTTTTGAGAAAATCCAATTGTTATTAAAGTTGCCCAAGAATAAACTAGCCCTATATTCATTCTTTGAGAAATATGAAATATGTACATAGTATTATTTTAGACGTAAACTCAGGTAACTACAAAATTTGATCAAAATCGTTAGAGCCGTTTTTGATAGTGAAATTGTTGTTAAAAATGCGTAGAATAAACTTCCCTTAATTATTGAGCAAAGTGAAGCATTTCCTCATAGCTTCTACTCTGTATTATACAATGCCTAATTACGAGATTTCATTCATTTTCGCTCGCAGACAGACCCACAGACAGACAAACGGCACTGCGAAAACCACTTTTTCGGACTCCGCTACACCTAAAACGTATATTTCCATCAAAATCTCGAGGTCGAATTTTTTCGCGATAACAATACTTCCTCAATATACTTCGTGTGTGTGTGTATATATATATATATATATATACTAGCAGAAATTCCCAGCATTGCCTGGGGAAATTTGGTTCAAATCCGATTGGAATTCTAGATGATTAATGGTATTTAAGAATTCGTTCGGCCGCCGCGGCGCGCCGTTTTGAATAAAACGGGAAGAGAGAAACAAAAACCACATATGAATTATTTCCGGGAGCCATCCACAATCATACCAAATTTGATTCAAATCAATAGTAGGACTTGGGAAAATACGCGCAGCTTAATCAGTACACGCCGTCCAATAACGGATAAGGAAGTAGTCGTTTTCCACCTTTCTCACTGTGTATAAGATGTAGAGTTACCTGTTATTTGAGAACAGGAAATTTGTGAGAACAGTTATTTTATTGAACAGTTTATGCATCAGAACAGATCGAAAAGAACTGTTCGTTCTTTCTGACTCATCTCTAGATGGCAATGCATTAGCATACAAAGTTATTTTGCTTTTTGTACAATTAATATAAAACATTTGGGATTAAAAAGTGGCCTACGACCTTCCTATTTGTGAAGAAAGTATTTGTTTAAAGTTTGATTATTCTAGCTTTAACGGTGTGGAAATATATAGATGCACAAACAAACAAACTTTCATAAATATATAGGAGATTGATCTTGACTGCTACGCGCGGTCCGACGTGACTGATCTGGCCGCATTGAACTGCACTCCTTAATTTCTCGATCAGTAGCCGGAAGTTATTAGGTTCATTTAATTAAATAAGACTCTGAGGGGGCAGGATATGCATTATCTTGACGTTCTATTGTACAAATAACATTGGACGGTAAAACATGGCTTAAGATCCCTTATGTAATTAATGGAAGTCCCTTGGTGTACTTAGATGGTGAAAAGGGACAAGAGTGGGAAATTTAATCGTGCGAAGGTAATATGATATGATGATGATCAGGCCTTTCAGTATTAACATGGAAATTACAGCAGCTGTTCAAAGTGTCGACCAACTACTTCATTGCACAGCCCGCAGCGACGCACCATTGACTGTCACACTCGCTCAAAAATACCAGGTGTCTGTCGTATGTTGTCGCATGCTTCCTGGATCCTGGGCAGAAGATCATCTTCTCGCTCTACTGGGGTCTCGTAGAAGGGACATATGAGATGTCTCCAGACGAAAAAGTCAAGCGGATTTAGGCCTGGTGAGTGAGCAGGCCCAATCCACCGCGCAGTAAAAACAGAATTCAGGTATTCTCGTGCATCCATGCCGAAATTTGCAGGGGCCCCGTCATGCATGAACCACATCCTTCGGCGAACGTCCAAGGGCATATCCTCCAGCAGTTCTTGCAGTGACTGCTTCAAAAAATCCTTGTAGCCTGGTCCTGTCAAGAGCGGAGGAAGTACGTAAGGGCCTATTAAAAATCATGAACAATATCACACCAGACACTGATGGAAAATTTTTGCTGACGGCCTGGTTCGACTGTCGCATGCGGGTTTTATTCGGCCCAAACATGGCTGTCATGGCTGCTGATAATATCCTTTCGACTGAAGAATGCCTCATCTGTGTATAGCACGATGCTGGGGAACCGGGGATCTGCAGCACAACGCTGGAGGAACCACTGAGTAAATTCCTGTTGCCTGGAGTAGCCTGCTGGGCTCATTGGGTGATATGCATAAAAAGGAGTAATTATTCAGGAGTAACTAACTACTCATGAGCAAGAGCAACATCATCGAGAGAATGCTCACTTCTTTGAGCAATTTCTCATTTTCATATGCATAAAGCGTTTCTGTAGTTGGTGAGTAATTAATCCCAGTTTATCGAGAAGTTACTCGTCCTATGTCACAGCTATGACGACAACGGCGAGCGGCGTGCCGAGAGCCCGACGGCGACTTCCAGCGCAACTGTGTAGTTTTCCATGTGCCAAGTAGCTTTAAACATTTTAGTTGAAATGAAAATTATTTCTTGGAGCCATCATAAAGTGTATTTAATTGCGTATTTCTTACAATATTATTATTATACAATATTTGGACGAAAAGAGTGTGTGAGCCACATTTGCCGTGGACACGCAATGGAAAGCAGCTCGGAGGAAGAAACGGTGGGAGGATCCCAAGAAGCGTTCGTTTCCATTTTCACAGATTATCCTGCCATCTTTGAAAAATCACAGGTTCCTCATATTCGGAAGAAAAAAAGTGAAGCCCTTTTATAAATTAAACAACGGTATGAGAAGGATTATGGCAAGGAGATACAGAAAAGAATATTCAACTTTAAATCAAGGTTAAAGTCGAAAACGGATAAAAACAGAACAGGAAACAAGAAAATAAAGTTGAAGAACTGGGAGGAGTCACTCCTACGAGTAATGCAATGGGAAAGAAATGCTGCAGCAAATAAAATGCCAGGTAAGCGAAAGCTTATAGTTAGCAATATATACATATATATATATATATATATATATATCATCATCATCATCAGCCTTTTTCAGTCCACTGACGGATGAAGCCCTCCCCCAGATTCTTCCAGTTTTCCCTGTCAACTGCCTCCCTCCTCCAAGTTTGTCCCAAGAACTTAACGAGCTCTCTGTCCCACCTGTCTTTCGGTCTTCTTTTTGGTCTCTTGATGTTTCATATATATATATATATGTGTGTGTGTGTGTGTGTATATATATATGAATACAATGCAATGCACTTTTAGAAAATGTTGTTTTAGTTGAATTACATGAGGATCAACTTATAATTATAGGTGCTGTGTCGGTAGGCATCATGCCCTTTGATGAACCGGAGGTCTTCCATCCATTCACCCGATAGACCCCGGAAATGTGTATCTATCTTGCCAAATACGTTCGGCTTCATTGAATTCTTCCATGGAACGAGGGAACTTTATCCAAACATTCGATTTCACCAGTATTTTCTCAATTACCTCGCTGATTGTCTAGGACACAGTTGACTGATGTATGCCAACATCTTCTGCAACCCCAGTTTGAAAACCGGAGTCAGCAACATATCGCAGAAAAACTCGCATTTTTTCACTGCTTGACAACGCTATTTCCCCGAGGAAATGGTGGGACATCCAATCCACATTTTGACTGTTATATCTGTACAGTGCCCTGAAATCTCTCTCAGCACTACTCCTGCGATCCTTATAGACCTTCTGTGACCGACCCATCACCATAAACTCCGCCATCGTGCTATTTCTATAAAGTGGAGTATACTACTGACGTGACTCCAAAAATACGGAGCAATTGCTCCCCCACGTGAGCAAGAGTATGTTTTTATGCATATGAAATTGGAGTAATTACTCCTGAATAAGAGATCCGTGACCAATTACTTCCTGAAGGAGCAATTGCTTACTCTGGGAGTAATCTCTCATAGACTTTATTCATACGAAAGCGAGTAATTACTCAGAAAACGCGAGCAAAGAGTAATTGTTCTTTATTATGCATATCACCCATTGTCTGCATTTTTTTGTAGATGATATGGGTGTAGCTTCTGCTCATGCACGATCTGCCAAGGCAGTGTGAGATGCATGCATGTCGTGCCCAACTCGCCGCGTGCTAGTTGACGGTTCGTCAGCTACCATATCTAAGACCGCTTCCTCCAAACGCGGACAGTCCTCCTACGTCTAAAATCATTCCTGTTGACCTTCAACGAGCCAGTCTCTCTTAGCCCCCGATTTATGGACGCAAATGTGCTGTGGTGCGGAAGTCGCCGATTAGGAAAGCGTCCCTGATACAGCCGCTGAGCCTTCCTGCCATATCCGTCTGCTGCACCATATGCAAGGAGCATATTTGTCATTTCTTCCCACATATACGCATCTATTGCAGAAGTCACTCAGGCACTAATACAAACAAACACAACAGAGACGTGGTGGCACGTGCCAGGCTAACAAGCTACTGATCGAGGTATCAAGGAGTGCAGTTCAATGCGGTCAGATCAGTCACGTCGAACGGCGCATAGCAGTCACAACTACAAGTAGCGACAGGCGTGGGGATGGTTGCAAACCCTACAGGGGCAACGATACATTCCTCGGCCTGTGTCTCGGTAATGAAGCGACGCAGACAACTCGGACTAATTTTTCGGATCATGCCTCGAACCCACCAACAAGCCCTAGAAGTTTGTCGGTGGAATTTAAATACACCCTATATATATTTTTCCGAATATTTGTGTGTCTCATTAATCACGCCAAAACTACAAAACTAGACCAACCAAATTTGGTACGGTTCTTTGTTACATCCAGCGTTGCGTTCCGTACGTAAATTTATGGACAGTCCGTAAAAAAGAGCTAAACTTGCACGTCCGTAAAAGGTTTTAGATTTCCGTAATAAAACTATGAGATTTCAAGGGTTTAAACAAAAAATATTCATCTCAATATACATTCACGTTTGACGCATCAAAATACGCTGCGATTGCAACTAAGGGTGTGGCGTTCAAAAAAAATGTTCGGAAATATAAAGTCGCAATGGATAAAGGAGCTCATAGGGTTGGGGATTATGAAAATAGATATTGAAACTTTTACGGCTTGTAATTTCCAAAATGTTTTTCCACCCCTCCAAGGTGACGTTGCACTTCAACAGCGATTTGCTCATTACGTTGTGGATCATCGTCCAAACAACATCGTGTGATTTCAATAAAAACCAAAACCTCGTTCACGGATAACTGGATCCTAATTTCCTTCAACACCTACTTAGTAAACCACATTTAAGAGGGTATGTAAATAAATTCTGCAGCAAGAGTCACTACAAGAGGAAGACAGTCAAAAGCTTTTAATTTTTGGAATAATTAGAAATTTATTTTTGGTGATGATTTAAAATGAGAATCTCGAAATAGATAACTCATTATGTGTTTATTTAAAACTTTTCGCTCTTACGATTTACAGGACATATGATGCAGAATAACAGTGACGATCAACCGTCAAAAACATCTAGAGTTTGACTTTACTCGTTTTCATCTTTATGGCTGTCAAACGATTATATATTGTCTACTTTCTCAATTTGTACCA
The DNA here is from genome assembly GCA_036926305.1 of Uropetala carovei. Lineage (NCBI taxonomy): Eukaryota > Metazoa > Arthropoda > Insecta > Odonata > Petaluridae > Uropetala > Uropetala carovei. Next base: position 234,267 of record JAXCHB010000183.1, read on the forward strand.
ACTTGTAACATCTTTTCTTTTCTACTATAATATATTTTGAAGGTGTGTTTGTTGGTTTGCGTGTTTGTTCATATATACCGTCCGTCCCACCGTGTATACCCCTGTCGTAGAGATTTGCGTAAAGTGCGTTTTGTTTCTACAAGACACGAGGTCCCTAGAACACTATTCTCAATTTCATAAAGTCCTGGGTTCGAATCCAGGAGACAATTATATGTTCCCATAGCTTTACACGGGATTTTCGATTTTTCAGAGTGGAAGGTTTTTTTCCTTCATTCATTAAAATATGGACCGTTTCTCTTCGTTTTTAGGCGCGTTTCGCTTACAGCGTGAGCGCCTATTATCGTCGGTATGTTCGTCCGTCCGTCTGTCCGCATGTTCGTTCTCGGATTCTACTTAACGGGTTTTCAAGAAATTTGATATTAAGGACTTAAAATCAAAGATGGTAAGAAAATCACAACTGAATCACGTAAGCTAATCAGGGGTACCACTTTACTGGTGACAAAAAATGAACTTTTCGTCATATATCGTAAAGTATTAGTCATATCAAAATATTTTTCAAACATAACTTGTAGAATTGGTAAATTGGAGCATTTCTTTTACTGTGTATTTTTATCGTAGGAGTAGACGTTATCAAGAAAGTCAAACAAGAATGTCTTAATTCGAGCTGAATTTAGAAAATTTTTTGCATGGTTACTTCTTCATTGTTGCTAACATAAACAATCTCACAAACACTTTTACTTATGTGTGCATGCAATATTTTTAAATAGGAAGAAAATGGATTATTTGTGATGAAGAAAAGAACTTTAAAACGCTATTTCCCTTACGTACAGGTATACAATTTCTTTCTAATACTCCATTGCATGAAACGCGCCCATTTGTGATACGTTGTACACTTTCCTAACTCGTTGCTCTATTCGACGGGTAAAACTCTATACTATCTTATTCTTGCAATGTTTACATGTTACAAGGTCGATATTTTCAGAAATACGAATTGTTTTCGAAATTTTACGGGTATTTCGTACTCTTTCTGGACGCTGTCAAGGCGACCGTCATTGTTGCCCCCGATTCAATTAATGCCAATTAAACCTTCAAATAGGTGAAAGAATACCGCGTTCGCTTGGCACTTTCTTTAAGCATCGAAATTATTGCTGTAGCAATGTCAACATTTATACATAGCAGCATAAATATTTATGGAGAAATAGGCTTATTGTTAGGTCTGTTATTAGTCGTCCAAGATCAAAACATGCGCCTTTTCCAAGGATTTAACAATTTAAGCAACAACAATACAACAATATTACATTTTTATATCTCGTTTGACTGTTGCTAACCCATGACTGATTGGCCAGTCTCGACATTTACAAACCCAATCTCCGGACAACGTGGAGGGTTTCTTTGGTTCCGGGCGAGGCGAAGGGCGCGGCAGCGCCCGGAGATGACTAGCCATTACAACAAAGCGAGCCGAAGGCTCGTCAATATATCCTTTCAATGTTATATCCTCTTGACTGTTGTGCCGCAAATTGAGAGGATATATCGACGAGCCTTCGGCTCGCTTTGTTGTAATGGGTAGTCGTCTCCGGGCGCTACCGCGCCCTTCGCCTCGCCCGGAACCAAAGAAACCTTCCACGTTGTCCAGAGATTGGGTTTGTAAATGTCGAGACGGGCCAATCAGTTTCTGTTACTGTTGTTTTTAAAATAAAATATCGTAAATCCAACAATACGGCAAAATATCCTTTCAATGTTATATCCTCTCAATCATAACAATACATGTTCATTTTTAAGGTATTCCCGTTAACAGGAAAGTACCTTATATCCTCTTGACTGTTGCTAACCCACGACTGATTGGCCGGTCTGTACATTTACAAACCCAATCTCCGGATTACGTGGAGGGTTTCTTTGGTTCCGGGCGAGGCGAAGGCGAAAACATTGAATATGTTCACTGAATTCACCGCTACAAGGTGGCGGCGCTGTATACTGAAAATTAAGAAAAAGGAAAATATCTCCGAAATGGATGGTTCTACGAAAATTTGTTGCAAACGAAACTTGGAAGAAATATTATTCTCTACAACCTTGGTCCTCACGAAGATTACCAATAACGATGTTTTTAGGGAGATATTTGACGGAAACCGAAAAAACCGATTACTTATAAATAATTCCTAAACAATAACTGCTATGGAAAATTGTTTCAAATGAAAGTTGTAGGAAATTAAATTATCTATAACATTTGTATAGAATCGTATACATCATAATGATGTTTTAACGGAGAAATATCACAAAAACCGAATCGGGTTTCGAATAAACCTGGACTTCCGATTAACCGTTATTGTCCAAAAACTAATCAGTTCTTTATACTCATGCTTAAGTGTTATATATGAAATTTGGTGACGATATGGAAAGTACTTTTTGAGTTAGAGCGCCCTCAATCACATACACACGCACACATACACAGACATCATTCCGAAAATAGTCTAAACGTGTTCTAGGGACCATGTACGCAAATCTCTACGACAGGGAGATACAGGGTGGGACGGACGGTTCTAGGGACCTCAAAACGTGTATTTCCGTTGAAATCTCGAAGTCGATTTTTTTCGTAATCACAATACTTTCCCATTACTAGGTTTGGACACGCTTCAACCTTCTGCATGGCGGTACCTCGATGCTATAAGTGCGCTGGTCCTCATGACGGAAAAAGCTGCCAGCTCTCGGAGTCAGCAAACCGTGTCTGCTGCAACTGCGGTCAGGATCATCTTCCTCTCTCCCGTTCCTGTCCGGTATACGAAAGGGAACTGAAGAAGAAGCTAGAGAAAAATGCTGCCAAATTACCTCCTAGTAAGAAGGCCACTCCTGCTCCAGTTCCTCCACACCCTTCCATAGGCAAAACTAATGCTTGGGGGGGAAGTAAATGAGGAACGCCACAATCAGAGGCAGAGAAAAACCCTACGCCAATGCCATGACGTCGATTTTCTCCACCAAAAATGCGGAAAATTTCCACCCCTACCACCATGTAGTAAATCGCGGTCGGAGTCAGCGGGGGAGCTGCGGGTTCTATCGAGAAGAAATCAGCGCCTACGGGATCAAACAGCTGCTCCTTCTTCAACAGACGCTTCTGCTACGGATCCATTGAGCGTCCTTATTGCGTCGCTTACCACCATTACTGCGGCTCTCCAGTCCCAGCTCTCTGCGCTAGGGAACGTACTCCAGCAAATTGCTGCACTTTGCCCTCGTCATGGCTCAGCGCCGTAAACGAGAAAAACGATGCGCCCTCGTCTTCGTTAGCTGGAATGCTGACGGTGGACTCTCAAGAAAACTCCCGGAGAAGGTGGTTTTCTTGCGGAAACAGGATGTTTCCATAGCCCTTCTCCAGGAAACCTTCTTTAAACAGCATCACAAACTAACCGTTCCAGGTTACTCCGTCTTCCGCCGAGATCGACAAAACGCCGGAGGTGGAGGAACGGCCATCCTAGTCCGAAATGACGTCGCCGCACGTGAAATCCAGATGACTACCACGGCCCTGGAAGCAACAGCAATTACAGTAGAAATGGCCAAAGGAAAGCTGAGGGTGGTATCCTTCTACCAACCTCCTGGGAAGGACTTCTATCCCCAAGATTTGGACGTGGTCTTTGGCACCAGTTCCCCAGCAGTTGCTTGTTGGGATTTCAATATTAAACACCCCTCTTGGAACTCTAGCTCCATAAACAGGAGAGGTAGATTTCTTCGAACGTGGGCGGATAATTCCGGAGTGAAAATAGCGGCTCCTGCTCACCCAACGCGATACCATCACACTGGCACCGGTGATGTACTCGATATCGTTCTCTACCGTGCGCTTGGAACATCCATCAATGCGCACACCATCCCATCATTACCCAGCGACCATAACCCGGTGTTAATCCACCTCGGTGCACTACCGCGATGCCTGCCGACAGGAGAACATCAGGACTTCCGAAATGCTGACTGGAATAAGTTCAGGGTTACCCTGACTGACAATCTCCCAGAAGTCTTCCCGCCTCTTGGCACACCGCAGGAAATTGATCACTGTGTCGCTGACATCGCCAAGGGCATTCAGGAAGCCGCTAGGTATGCCATCCCAAGACGCAAGAACAAAGTTCCGGACTATCTCACCCTCCCACCATATATCCTGGCAGCCATCAGAGCCAAAAACAAAGTGCATGGTGCCATCCAGCGCACTGGATGTACGGCCTTATGGACGAGGTCTCTCAAAATGCAGCATAAAATCTGGGACATGATTGCGGAACACCGCCGCACCACATGGGACAAGATGGCTTCTCTCTCCCTGAAAGATGGATCCATCTGGCGTATGGCGCGGTCTCTTCGCACCATCCCTGCTCCAGACCCGCCCATACGCACTTTGGCTGGCCTCGCTTGCTCGCCAGAAGAAAAGGCGGAACATCTGGCGTCTTATCTGGAGAAGGTATTGAAACCGAATCCCCGAGAAGACCTCCCAGAGGAAGAAGACGTAGTGGATACCACAGCGGAGGAAGAACAACCTACTGTCACCGAAAACACCATCGTTAAAGTTCTGAAACATCTTAAAAGACGGAAATCTCCAGGAGAAGATGGCCTCCGGAATAAAATCATCTGACAAATACCTAGGTCGCTAGGCCTCTGGCTGGCTGCGGTTTTCTGCGCCTGCTTCCACCTTGGGCACTTTCCAACGCTTTGGAAAGGGGCCACGGTGGTGTGTGTCCCAAAGCCAGGGAAGAGACCGGATTTTGCTGCTAATTTTCGGCCAATTTCCCTACTAAATGGTTTGGGGAAACTGCTAGAGGGGGTAGCCTTATCCCACCTGCTGCACCACATCACCGCACACAACATCTTCCCAGCACAACAATTCGGTTTTAGGGAGGATACACGCGACGACTCACCAAATCGTCTGAGTCTACAAGTTCATCACCGACCCGTTTAACCGGAACTGCTGTGCTGCGGCTGCCTTTTTCGATGTCACAAAGGCATTTGATAAGATGTAGCACGACGGCCTCCATAAAAAATGTCATTATTCGGCTTCCCCAAATGACAGCGACTGTTCATAGCCAACTACCTTTGCGGAAGGACTTTGCGTGTCATATGCAAATATTCCATCTCGTCTCCAAGACAGATAGCAGCTGGAGTTACCCAGGGATCGGTACTAGAACCGATCCTATATAACATCTTTATGGCAGACGTCCCCACTGACTTTGGATGGAACATCCTGCTTGCCATTTATGCGGATGACACAGCCTTGATATACCGCTCTACCAAAAAGATGAAGGCAGCAGAATACTTGCAGCGAGCCACCTGCAAACTTCTCGAGTGGTATGAAAAATGACGCATATGCATCAACACCAAGAAGACGCAGACCATCATCTTCAGTACAGGATGCCAAGCGGACATCGATGGCATCGTGGTCTATGTCGAGCAGGTTGAGTGGAAGAAAGAGGTCACATACTTAGGTGTTGTCCCGGATTGGAAGCTCAACTTCGCTCGGCATGCAGCCAAAGTAGTACACCGCTCCATTGGGACAAAAATTGCGCTTGCGCCACTTCTCCGCTCGCAATACATTCCACTTCAGAGGAAGCTGCATATATACAGAGCCATCATCCTCAGCGCCCTGACGTACGCCTCCCCAGCTTGGAGCGGGAGATTGTCGTCCGCAGGGAAAAATACCATTGCTATTGCGGAGAGATCCTGCCTCCGCTCCATCTTAGCCCTCTGAGTGAGGATTCACAACGAGGCCCTTTACTGCCTTACGGACACAGAGCCCATTTTCTTAGGGCTAAAAAAGAGGATGGCTGAGTTCTTCGCTGACCTGCAGCATAAGACATCGGAGGAGCTGCAGGCCATCGGAAAGCAAAATGTTAAGCAGCGATGGAGGAAGCTAACGATCTTCCACCTCCGAAGAACAGGAGGATCGTGTAGGGCAGTGGTGCCCTCCTTATGTAGACCTTAAGTGGAATACACCATCAGCACCTCCACTAAGAAACCTTGAAGAGTTGGTAGTGGAAAAGACAGAACATGCAGAAGTTTTGTCTGCATCATCATCATGTCATCATGTCTGAGCCAAAAACGAGGAAAGCCTTTAGCGTTTCTGTTTGGCGATTATGAATGGCGGCGACTGTGCTTCGTTAAGTGCATAGGTGCAGGAAAATCACTGCAAAGGATACTCTGAATTTTTTGGAACAGCTATGGTACTATCAGTTTGGACCCTTAAAAGTCACAGAATACAATACCAAAGATAAGCCAGTATTTTTCTAAGAAACCGAAGAACTAAGGTAAATATTTAGGATTATTTATTATCAAATTTTATTAGAATGGTACTGATTTATTAGTGAAGGTACTCGTATTGTTAAATTTTGACAGGGTTTTTTCCTGACTGATCGACCAGCTTACTGATTCGGCCATCAAAAATGTGGCTACAAGAGATTATAATTGTCCATGTATCTTATATGTGTGAAAATGAGTCGTTTTAGAAGTGCTAGTTTAATTGTTTTATGATTTCCTTGGTTGGATCGACATAAAGGTTAGTTTTTAAAATTAATTTTTATAGTTTTAACTTGTTTTTCATTTTCAATTACTGGTATTTTTCCTTATTAACATAATATAATTTAACATAATAATGGCGTTTTGGGGTTATTGAGAAGAGAATTAGCCAAAAAAGAGCTCAATATCGATCTAAAGCACTTTCAGGAGGTACCTACTGTGTACAAAAGTTTTGAAAATGCACCATGTTTTGAGGGAAGTTATGAAACCAGTGAACTTTATTAACACGAGTGCAATGAATCTTCGTCAATTTTCCTCATTTTTAATAGAGATTGAAAGCGAATACGAAGGCCTTCCTTATTACATGGAAATTTGTTGGCTATCTTGTCACAAAGTTCTCCAAAGATTTTTCGCTTTACGACAAGAAATAGTTTTATTTTTGGATATGAAGGGACAAGACACAACTAAGCTGCAAGACTTGGAATGGATCCAAGATTTGGCATTTCTAGTTGACATGACGGAACATTTAAATGAGCTTAATTTGAAACTCCACGGGAAACAGCAACTGGTAACGAGTATGTACGATCAGGTACGACCATTTTGAACTAAGTTACGCTTATGGGAATCTCAATTGAAAGCGAATAATTTGGCTCATTTCCACTGCATGGCTGAAATTAAGAAATCGAGTTTGAATTTGCGTTTTAAAAAATATTCGGTGAAAATTGAATCATTTCAGACTGAATCTGAGCAGAGATTTAGAGATTTTAAATGCAAAGAAAATGAATTTTCCTTATTTACTTATCCATTCACTTTCGATCCTGAAAAGGTAGTCGAAAGCATTCAATTGGAACTGACAGAATTGCGGTTCGATGAAATTCTAAAAAATAAGTTTAATGAGGTGAGAGCATTGGAATTTTATTCCTTTTTGCCAGACTGTTTTGGAGAAATGCTCTTATTTGCTGCCAAAATAATATGTGTGTGTGGCAGCACATACCCCTGTGAGCAACTGTTTTCTCTACTTAAAAGCAACAAAAGCCCACAAAGATCAAGGTTGACTGATGAAGATCTATCATCAATGATGAAAGTTATTTCGACCCAACAGCTGCGTCCGGATTATGAAAAACTTGTGTTGAAAAAACGATGTCATACCTCTAATAAAAAGTAAATTTAAGACAACTTTTACCATAGTTTACAAACAATGTATTCATTAATTTGGATGAAGTTACATTTTATTTGTGAATAATGAATTAATGTTAACAAATTATTGTAAATAACCATATCTACGGTTCATGAGTATACCAGACTGCAAACTAGGCAAAAAGAAAATAAAATCCAACCTATGGCCCTCAAGCAGTGGACTTGACCTGAAAATGGCTCCAATGCTCCCATGAGTTTGACATGCCTGGATTAACGTAATCGTAGGCAAACTTTTTCTGATATACAGTAATACCTCGATTTACGACACTTCTATTTACGCCGATTCAATTTTACTCCGGTTGCACAATCAACCCCCAAAAAATTTTTAATTTAGAAAAAACTGTAGAAAAATCGGAAAAAACTATGTATTAAAGTTATCTTGCAGCATGAAGCACTTTCGGACATTGTTGTATTCAACTGGAATGCAGAGTGCAGATGTTTGATCACTTGAGTGGAGAGGAGGTGGATTGCTACAATGTACATTCGAGGTCTACATGGGTCGAAATCTCCTGCTTGATAAAACATTTTCAGGTGATGACGAATTTAAATCTCGAAAAAATTCCTTGGTTCGACTCCAAGGAAGGCATTTCCATTTTACATCAGTTAACATGTAAAACACGATTTTTTTACGTGCAGGCTTTTATCGTTTTGGAAATTAAAATTAGAAGTAATTAACCTATGACCTTCGGATATGAACCATTTTCAAGAAAAAAATGTAAAGTTTCTTATTCCGTTCATCTTTTTTTGCCCACATTTCAAAATCTCCCATGTCAAACGTGTAATTTACTTATTTTCCTTTCTTTTGCAATACATTTATTAAATTTGTAGTTATTTTGTAATTTCCGTTCTGTTGCGATAAATTTATAGTTATTAAATTACGAGTTCTTTTGTATATTTGAGACTGTCTGCCTAATTTAGCACCATGAACATTGGTAGAATAATTTAGCGTGCTAAAATACAGAATTACCGAATTTTATTGGTTGCACAGCAAAAGTGAATGAAATCCTCATCTCCATGCTGTCATCAAATATCCTATTAATGAGAATGATGGAAGCTAAACGATAAAATTTTCTTTTCGTTTCGCAACATTAGACGTTTACAGTATTCACTCACTTTTTGTCGAGAAATTTACGGCGAAAATGTTCTGAGAAACGCAGGATTACGCAGGTGCCTCTCCTAATCCCAGACATCATTGCTGCAGTTTTTCAAAAAGAAGGAACCTGAACTCACAGAAGCTATTGACCCAGACGAGCCTTCGCCAGGCCCGTCTCATTAACGCCGCCCCAGAACGCCACTGTCGAAGAACATAAACGTAGGGGCCAGACAGTTGCGTTGTCGCTTCAGCAGTGGCTCCGAAGGACCAAAGTGAAATTTTTATTTTATTATTGCTGTTTTATTATTATTATTTACTGTACTGTAATTGATTACTTGCATAAAAAATATTAATATTTCATTTTCAGCATTTAAATTACCAAAAAGTACTTTTAGCGGTCACTATTCGTATTCTAGGAACTTATCTCATTTAAATACATTATAATTTTACCTCAATTTGCACCACTTCACTTTGCGACAGTGCCTCCTTGGAATCTAAACTCGGCGTAAAGTGAGGTATTACTGTACTATCGATTTGTGTAAGGTTTTTTTCCTTCATTCATCAAAATACCTAAATATGGACCGATTTTCTTAGTTTTTGCTTTATTCGATGGCTAAAACTCTATCTTATTCCTGTGATGGTAACATGTTACACGGTCGAAGTTTTCAGAAACATGCATTCACTTTGGTACTATTTCCGGACGTTGCCATGGCGATTCATTGTTGCCTCCGATTCAATTAGCGCCGATTAAGCCTTCAAATTGACGGAAGAATAGCAATATTTGCTTCGCACCTATGTTTAAGCTTCGAAGTTATTGTTGTAGCAGCGTCAATCTTAATACATACGGATGTAAATAGTTCTTACATAATGATTTGAATCTTTTCTCATCATTTGAAAGCTGAATTATAATTGTATTTATCACATCACTTGGAAAATTAAAAAATTAAATTAAACTTAACCTAAATCCCCATACAGGTTAACAATAAATAAGAAAGAAAACCTTTTGATAATTTGTTCAAGAAAGAATTTATGATGAACACAGGAAAAAAAGAAAGGAATATACGAAAGCTTATAGAGAAAAAAATAAGGAAAAACTTTGCAAGCAAAAAAGATTCGTTATTTTGAAAATCGAGAGCAAATTAACCAAGCAAGAAGAGAAAATTATCTCTGAGTATAAGTGAGTGACTCTCATTATAAATCTGCTGTAAAAGGATCTCCAAGCAACATTTGTCCTATTGTTCATTGCCTTGGTCCTTTAAATACAGAATGCCCACACTGTAAAGATTGCTACTTCATTGTAATATCTTTTGTAAAAAAAATGTTTCTGATCAAATGAATTACTTAAGAAAATGAAAATCAACTTAACGTGACAGCGGAGCATCACAGGATCCCTAGTTGGACATTGATTTTCCACGAATTGTGATTGGATAAATCGTTTCATTGTTTCCAAAATATTGTTGATATAAACAAGGGGTCGGCAACCTTTTTTATAAGGCGGGCCACATTCTTTGACGTGAATGCTTCGGAGGGCCACAAATAAATCATGAGAGCTTCGGTGGGCCGTATGGGCGTTTAAATCACAAGTTACCTGGAGATTTTGTGGTCTCATATACAGAGGCGTAGCAAGGGGTGTGCAGAGGGGGGCAGTTGCTTAATGGGTGCAAACTCACGGACCGAATTTTATCAGTGAAAGCCATGGTGGAAAGACTAGAGTCTTTCCCCCATGGGTGAAAGCAGATCCGCTAGGAGGTTAAGGAGTAACGTATCATCCTATCGGATTGAAACAAAAGAGGCGTGAGACATCAGAAATGTTTCATTGCATTTTCATTTATCTTTAGGATATAGTGGTACCATAGCTTGTTTACGTTTAGATGGTCCCTGAGACTTAAGAAATGGGAATCGTAAGCGGGTCAGGGAAAAATATTTACAAAATATAGGTGAAGTCCCGCTTTGGGTTGCCACCTCTCCAGATTTGAAGAGGATTCTCCAGGTTTTGGGACTAGTCTCTGGGTTAAGGGTAAAATTCTCCGGGTCAACAGCATACATGGACCAGAGTGACCACATGTCCCGTATTTTATGGGATGTCCCATTTTTCGGCCAATTTTTCTTCTAATGTCCTGCATCCTGTGGCAAATCAATACGGGATGCACTTTGTCCCATATATTTTTATGAAAATAGATATATTGATTCCAGATACACTTAGGGTAATCAAATGTCCCGTATTTTAATGTAATTAATGCAATGCTCGGAATGAGCCGGAACGAACCCAGACCGCACGTATCGAAAATATCAGCGATTAGTTCCGAATTGTAATATTTTTCTCCCGAGCATCCCGTTTCGTAATATTTTCCATTTCGTGTACTTAATTAATGTGATGTAATGTAATGTATGAAGAGTTTACAGAAATGAACCCACTTTTACGAAAAGTTACAAACGAGATTTCATCTCTCCTAGATAAACGGAATGTTATATTAAAATCTTGCAAAAAAATAATTTTGTAAGCTGATGCAAATTATTAAGTCAGTACCAGGTTCTAAGGCTCTTGTGGAAAGAATATTTTCTTTATGTCGTAATAAATGGAATGACAGTAGGAACAGATTTTACATATTTGCAGCAAAAGCAGAGCTGCAGGTGAAAAGCAACTATTTTTATTGTAAAGACTTTTACAATTATGTTCTTACTAATGAAGATCTTCTGAAGCGCAAAAAATCTTACGTGAAATATTGTTTATTTCTTACTGTGACAAAAACTATTCTTTGTGAATACGTTCTTAGTATTGTGTGCAATTTAGTTTTATTATTCAAGAATAAATGTTTTGTTATTTTTATTTGCTAGGCGTTTATATTGTGTAGGTTTGTTTGTAAAAAATAATTTTTTCTTATAAGTATACTTTCAAAGAATATTTTTTGTCTTAATTTCAAAGTTAAAAAAAGTCCCGTAAAATTTTTAATAGTCTGTTGTTTTTTAAGGATCTGTCTCTTAAAATAGTCAACCATATGTGGTTTTATGTCACCATAGACACTCCACAGTTCAAGTCAGCAAGATTAGCTACGATGTTTTGAAAATACGCTTCACAGTGGCACGTTATACTGTAGGCAAAAAAGACATTTGCCTAGGTCTCCCGATTCCAAGGGGCCCCAAATTAATTCCAAATTAATTTTTTTTCAGTTTTTAAAGGGACTAAAATATAGTTATTAAAACAGTAAAATCTGTGAGAGGCAGAATCTGTATAAGGCGGAAACCTGTCAAAGCCGGAAATATTGAAGTCGTACTGCATAATGATAACGTTTTTCTCAAGAAAGTCCCTCCGTAAGGCGAAACCCGTGAGATGTGGAAGGAAAGCTTATGTCTTGTACATACTTCTTTTATCAAGAAGTAGAATTTTAATCTGTGAAAGGCGGAAAGAAAATTTCTCACAGAAATGTTTTCAGGTAATTTGATTCAGGTTTCGAGTTGTTCACCAATCACACACAACATGCAGTCCGACACTTCTTTTGTTTGAAAGACCTTTCATCCCAACTGGTAAGTTTGGGATAACCAGGGATGTTATGTTGCTTGAACCTAACATATAGTTACGATATATAAAGCGAAGCGTCTGTTAGTGAACTCTTAGAAAAGTATTCAAAGTTAATATAAAATTGAATAAATCGTGTTAGAACTATACTTCTAGTACTACTCAAGTTTTATTTTTTTTGTGAAAAAATCCTACATTTGTTTATTAAGTAAGTATTATATTTGTCAAGTTTATAAGATTTGTTTAATAAATTATATTTATATAATTCCTGTTCCTCAGAGCTGTTCCCTCTCGAGGTTTCTGTTTTCTTTTCATTACCCCGTCTGGTAATATTGTTGATATTCCTTTTTATGACAGCTCTCAATCATAGTTAAAATAATGTTTTCAAACAAAATTATCATTCAGATTTTTTTATGAATCTTAATCTGTAAATAATCTTTGTTACCTTCAGTTAAAATTAATTAATTAATAATATTAATTATTTATATTTATTATTATAATTTTTCTATTAATGAGTAATAAAAATATTAAAATTATAGTTTTTAGAATGTTAATGTAAAAGATATTAAGAAAACTAGTCATATTTCAATCTGTTTTTGTCATTAATCAATAAAATTAACTTTCCCTAATTATTTAAATAAATAAATTTTGTTTTTATTTACGTATTTCGTAATTTATATGAATATCTGATTACCTCCTGTATCCCTTGAATTTGTTTAGATTTAGATTATGAAGAGAACGTACGAGTCTGGTGGTCAGAGAAGAAATTTAAAAAAACAGTGAGGCAGAGAACAAAAAACAACAAAATTCGTTACGACATTTTTTTATAAAAAAAACAGAAGATGACAACACTGTTGATGATGAGACCCCGGCCACTACACCAAAAGACAACACTGTTGCTGATGAGACCCCGGCCACTACACCAAAAGACAACACTGTTGCTGATAAGACTCCGACCACTACACCAGAAGACAACACTGTTGATGATGAGTAAGGTGGAGCATAAAATACTCATATGGCAATTCGGTGACACTTGACCCGCCAAAAGTTGCCAAACAACATCAGGAAACCATGGTAAAAGTTTCGTCTCGATCGGTGGATATCTTCCGGTGCCGACTTGCATATGAAATTTTCGGGTGCCCCTTGAGTAGGCAATCCCATGCTTTCTACGCGATTTCCAGCCGAAATTCGATCCTTATGGGCCTAAAACGAACATCACTCGACCATCATAAGTTGTGCAATGAAGGTCAGTGCCATATAGTCCTATTACATGCCTAATTTGTACAAAACTCAGGTTTCAGTCCTTTGTTGGTTTTACAGGTGGCGACGCCCTGTCGCTGTCCCTATAGTCTTATTTTGTACTTAACTTTTGCATTCACGATGGCCTGCACATTGGCACACTCCTGGAAACAGTCCATTTGTGTCTCCTTATCCCTCTCTCCTTTCCCGCGCCTCCGAGTGGAGCCACTGCTGCGGCTCTACTACGGAGCGATGGGGAATACCCTGGCTCAAGGGAAAACGTTGGCGTCGCCCACGTTTGCTTACGTCAAGATTATTTTCAAAGGAGTTGTGCTGAGATTTAGTTTGGTGGGTCAAGCGTCACCGAATTGCCATATGAGTATTTTACGCTCCACCTTAATGATGAGCCTCCGACCACTACACCAAAAGACAACACTGATGCTGATGAGACGCCGACCACTACACCAGAAGACAACACTGTTGATGATGAACCTCCGACCACTACACCTAAAGACAACACTGTTGCTGATAAGACTCCGACCACTACACCAGAAGACAACGCTATTGATGATGAGACCACACCAGAAATATGGTAAAGATATTGATTTATGGTCAAAAATAATCCCAAACGATTTGACTGAATTATGTATTCGTGTCAAACCGAAAAATGTAGGGGATATAAAAAATTTGAAAACAGATTTTATTGAAGGTGGCCAAATGATCTCCAGAAGACTAAATGAGTCTCATTTCTATTTCATTATGGCTAATGGAACTAAACAAAAAAGAGAATGGCTAATATTTTCCGAAACAATGAAATCAGTATATTGATTCATGTGTAAATTATTTTCAACAAAACCTAACACACTAATTACAGGATGTTGTGATTGGAAAAATATTGGCAAAACCATAAAGAGACACGATGAATCCAAAGAACATAAATATTGCATGTGTGTTTATGTATGGCATACTAGTACCAGTGGAAGAATTGATTCTGAAATGGTAAAAGAATATAAAAAGCAAACTATTTATTGGCGTGAAGTTTTGAGAAGAGTGGCTGCTACAGTGAAGCTTTTAGCAACGTTAGGATTGGGGTTTAGAGGACAAGACAGTTCCAAAAAAGGAAATTTTATGAGTTGCATTGAGTATTAAGCAGAATTTGATAGGTTCCTAAAGACCCATCTGGAAAATTATAAACATTGTGGTAAAGGAAATGTCAATTATCTTTCAAATACTACATGTGACGAGTTCATTGGGTTAATGGCCACATATGTAAGGAACACAATTATTAATGACATAAAGGAAGCTAAATATTTTTCGATCATTGTTGATTCTACTCCTGATGTAAGTCACAACGACCAACTAGCAGTTATCATAAGATATATAGATAAACAACATCAAATAAAAGAAAGTTTCTTGGGTTTCATACAGATAGAAAAACATTGACGTCAGCTGAATTATCTCTACATATTAAAAATTGCCGGGGCCAAACATACGATAATGCGGTGAATATGTCGGGTTTGTACAATGGGTTACAGGCGAAAATAAAAAACCACAGTAAAAATGTAGTTTTTATACCATGTGCAGCACATACTTTAAATCTAATTGGAAATGCAGCTGTAGAATCTTGTTCCAAGGCTATTCATTTTTTTGATTTCATTCAAAATTTATTCGTCTTCTTTTCATTGTCAACAAAGAGGTGGGATCTTCTAATTAAGACAAACACAAAATCAAATTTTACATTAAAACGAATCAGTGATACCAGATGGTCTGCAAGGGTGGATGCAATATTAGCTGCCAAGGTAAATTTTGTAGCCATAAAAGAAGCATTATTTGAACTTTCTAATGAACCAAATGAAAAACCTATAATGAATTAGAAGCAAAAAAACTATACAACTGTTTTGAAGATTATGAAACAGCACTTTTGTTGATTTTATGGAATACACTTCTACAACGAATAAATGCCACTAATAAAAATCTGCAAAGTAAAGATTGCAATCTACAAGGTGTAAATCTTCTTAAATCATTGTCCTCATTTATTTTAGAAGTTCGAAACAGTAACGCGTTTGAAAGTACGGAAACAGAAGCACAATCATTGACAGGTAATAAAGAATACAAATCTGATAAAGGAAGAACCCAAAAAATGAAACTATGGTTCAGCAAAAACAGGGATAATGAAGGAATATTAACTGCCAAAAAGTTATTTATTATGAGTTGCCTTAATGTAATACGCGATAGTCTACTATCAGAAATTAAAAGATGCATTCAGGTGTACAAAGATGTCTTACAGCAATTTGCAATATTTATAAATTTAAAATTTAGGCAATACATCATGGAATGATTATGACAATTGTATTGCAAATTTAATTCATAATTATAAAGATGACATTGATGGAATTTTGTTTAAAGATGAAGTAGCCCAATTACTTCATTTTGCAATGACTGAGAAATTAAATACACCAATGGAAATGTATATAACGATTCAGGGAGGGCTAATTTCAACCTTCCCAAATGTTTACATACCATTTCTGCCCAAATAGAAGCTGACCCCCCCAAAATTTTCATATTTTTTTGGCAAAAATGTAAATTTCGTAAATATTATGCTGAAGTGTGCCGGGCATTCATGCACACCTTAGAATACATTATTCGAGATCGAAGAAATGTGTGCGAAATGGTTTAGTTGTTGACATTTAGAAATATTACTCCAATTAATAATTTTGTGTTGCTGAATAATGTTCCACATTCAGTGACAATAATTTCATTCATCTTCATTTTCACAAAAGGTCAAATATAGTAACAGCGATCTCGTCAAGATATTTTTTCATCCAAGTGTATTTCCAATGAAATTAGCATTTACATTGCCTTAAAAAATTGCATTTTTATAATTATACACATTCCAAGTTAAGTTTTACCGAAATTCAAACAGTTGAACGTTCAAAGCCGTCAACGCATTTTGCATAATCCTCAATTTATGCAAGCGATCTCGCCAAGATATTTTTTCATCCAAGTCTATTTACAATGAAATTAGCATATATATTGCCTTAAGAAACTGCATTTTTATAATTATACACGTTCCATGTAAAGTTTTACCGAAATTCAAACAGTTGAGCATTCAAGCCGTCAACGCATTTCGCATAATCGTCAATTTACGCAAGCGATTTCGAAGATATTTTTATATATATTCATCATAGGTCAAATATATACTTTACGAAAAATATAGTACTATCATTTGCAGGTGAAGGCAATGAGAGACTTCGAGATTTAACTATAACCCAAATTTTCTCGGACTCGCATTTAAGCCGAGGGGTGATTTTTTCATCATAGATTTTGACAAAAAACATCGGCTTGTATTCGGGCAGATACGGTAATTTTAAAAATATTTTCGTCAATGCTGATCACGAATGCATCTGCGGAAAGGTCATTTTCCGTGTTAAAATGAGTAAAGAATTATATGAGAAATTCACTTGGGAAAGAAAAATTAAATAATGTAGCAATATTGTGTATTGAAAATTTAATAACAGAACAAATTAATTATGACAGTATAATAGATAGCTTTTCAGCTGAGAAGGCAAGGAAAGTTAATATCTAATACAAGTAATTGTGTGCTTGCATTCTGCAAACATTTTCTCTCACCTTAAAGTGCTTAGAGAATGATACGATATAGGATATATATAGGATATAGGAGGATACTAATGTCTGGCCCAAACTACAATAGCTGGAGAGCTGGAATTTAATACATAGGTGAACCGAGAAAAATAATCGGAGGAATAATTGGAAAATTGCGACAATGTTTAATTTCTTGGCCGGTAAAAATTATAAACAATTTTACTAACATTTCATGGTTTCTAAATGCGCTATCAAGCTGAAATTTTTTCTACCTGTAGAATTCGCCAAATAATGAAAACGGGAATATACAAATTTGAAAATTTTTATTCGTTCGGCCGTAATAAATTCTCAAATGTTTAACAAATTGACTAATGTTTATGTACTTTCTGTAGATCCAGGAAGCTGAAAATTTTAACAGGGTTTGGAAATAATGTCCCGGTGGCAAATAACATTGAAAATTTTAGAAATATTTGTTGCTGTGGCTGTTAAAAATTAAAAAAGTTTAAACAATGAAATTCATATAAATGCATTCTTAGAGGTGCTGCATGGATGAAATTTTGCATAAATGTGAGGTATTCCTAAGAAATGCAGAAAACCTATAAATGTTTTATAATTATAAATTTTAGGGGTTGTTTATACCCCAAAATTTTCAAAACAAAAAAACGTAATTCGGAGCCAAGATGCGAACTTATATATTGAATATTCTTTTTCGGCTTTTATTTTCACTTTAAGTTGAGAAAAAATGCTTGCAGAATGCAAGCACACATTTACTTGTATCCTATATCCTCTGTAAGAAGAGTTGATATAGAATGATAAAGTATGTACCTATGTAAATGTAATTTTTAATTTTTTAATATATTTTTTGTAAGCATGAATATACAGTTCGATCGCATCTTACGCAGACTTAACTTATGTGGATTGAGTGAGCTTTACGTGGTTGTTTGGCCAAGAGGATAAAATCATAAAAGGTGTTCATTGTAAATTATTCTAATTAACTTTAAGAGGAAAGATTGCTGTGTTAAACCTTCTAAGATCTGGAATGCCCGTGGCATCAGTAGCCCGTAAATACGATAAGAATGAGTCTAACGTAAGATCTATAAAAATAAGAGAGAAAGAGATTCGACAGTCTGTCGCTTCTAGTGCTCAAATAACTGCTAAAGTGACCAGCCAAGTGAGAGATAATACATTAGTGAAGATACGAAAAGCCCTGAACATCTGGCTAGATGACATGAACCGCAAGTGCCTTCCCATAGATGGTGCTACATTGAGAGAAAAAGCCTTGACAGCCTGTACCACCACTTCAAGCCAACTGAAGAAAGTGGAGAAGGGAGGAAAGAATTCAAGGCAAGTGTAGGTTGGCTAAATAGTTTCAGGAATAGATTTAATTTAAAGAACTTAAGATTAACAGGAGAATCGGCGTCGGCAGATGAAGAGGCAACGAGTTCTTTCCCTAAGGTTTCTCAAAAAACTATTGATGAGAAAGGTTACCTCCTGCAGCCTTTCTGATAACTGTATTTCCTATCATATCACTTTCGCCAAATCCAGCTTCATTTCTTGTGTAATTATGCCTATGAAATGTTTACATTTATGTCTTGTAAGCAAGAAACCCGTGAAAAAGCAACGTACAATTGTCCATGATTGAACACTGACTCCGGTAAATGTACACAAGATACGTGAGCCTATTTATGTTAATAAACATTACAATGTTCAATATATACTGATTTTACTTACAAAAAATGTAAGATTCCAGTATTCAATAGATGAAAGAAGGTTCAATTACTTTCATCAATAAACGCTTCCTGAATAATATTCAGTATCTATTTACGTTGCTATCCATAAACATCGATCGTTTCATTGCTTAAACAAAAGTGCGAAGTGAATAACGCTATTCTTTCATCTATTTGAAGGCTTCATTGATGCTAACTGAATCGAAGGTAACAATGATGGTCGCCTTGGCAATGCCCAGAAAGAGTACGAAAAATCCCATGGGGTCAACAAAATACTATTTCCATAAGAATGTATGGGAAATGGTATGGAGAAATCCCAAAACGCCATGCAGCCCTTCACTGATGTGGATATAAATATACATAATATTAACTTACGATCACGGGAAATTGAATATTTTATGCACGACAGACTGAATATTTTAATTCTTTTCATGTTATGTCATATTACATGCTAAATCGCTAGAAATTTTCCTTTAAGGGCAAAATTTATCGGTTTAGATGTCCATTTTCCAGGTGGCAACAAAGCTAAATTTCTTAATTGTGTCCCCTTCAAAGGGAGATATACACGTAAAGATTAATGCAAGGAAAATCCATGCCGTGGCGCGCCATAGAGGAAGAATAACTAACGCCAAGATAAAAGGTACAATGGATTCATGCCTAAATATAGTTTATGAAACTTTTAAAGTGAGTCAAATGATTTTTAAGGAATATTAGGACATTGTTATATTTAGCCGTTAACATTGAAAGATTTATCGCAACATAAATCGATACATCTACTTACATAAAGATTTATTGCAACCTAAATCGATACATCTACTTACATTTGTTTGGTAACCAAGATGTTGTTTATTGTTTACATTTTGGCTAATACTACTGACACAATCCACATAATTTTATTGCTGCTTTAAAGGCTTCAGTGCATTTATCCATGTGAATATTAAGTAAAACGTTAATGCGTAATTATATTAATGGTAAAACTTTACAATACAATACATAAAATAGTAAATGTTAATGTAAGCCTCGCTTGCTTAATTAAGGAATGGGGAACCTTTGCCCCGAGCAATAAAAATCTTTTGCTATTTAAAAGAAAACTTTCCCGAGCAAAGCCGGGCATTTCAGCTAGCTTTATATAAGTCACCCACGACCGCAGCAACACCTGATTCTGGAAAAATGAACTATCGAAGTAGGCGTACGAGTAAATGATGCTCTTAGAAACTAACTGATGTTAGACAAATAAATATTAGCAACAATAAAAAGAGAACACTAAAAATGGAGCCAATGGTAAGTATTATAAAAAAATACGAAGAAAAACTTTTTAATATGAAAAATATTTCAAATAGAAGTAACTAAAAACTGTTACAGACGGCAGAACACTTGAAAATTATGAGTGTTAATTTTCAAAACGGAAAAATTACATGAGTACTTGTCGATTATCTCAGACCATTTCAATTCGTATTGGTAACGTTCATGGTAAACAAAGTAATTATTTATAGGCACGTAAGCGGTATGTTCTGCGGTTATTTTGAACTTTTCTTTCATTTATAAAGGGGAGTGCTGCCCCCTTTAACCCCCGCCTTCTTTAACCCCTGGGTGACTTATATCAAATCTAAGCCCAAACAAGTTAGGAAAGTGTACAGCATATCACAAATGGGCACGTTTCATGCAGTGGAGTATTAGAAAGAAATTATATACCTGTATGTAAGGGAAATAGCGTGTTAAAGTTCTTTTCTTCATCATAAATAATACATTTTCTTCCTATTTTAAAATAGTGCATGCACACCTAAGTAAATTAAACGTTTGTTTGTGAGATTGTTTATGTTAGCAACAATGAAGAAGTAACCATGCAAGAAAATTTCAAAGTACAGGTGACGCTCGATTTACGCCAATCCGATTTATGGGCTTTCATTTTAATGCCATTTATAATGAACGTACAAATAACATCCTATTTGCACCACCATGCTCGTTTATACGCCTTCGTTACCTTAGAATGTTACATTGTGAAGTTTCACGGTAAATCTTCAGATGTGGTCGTCCCAAGTACAATGCACAGCCAGAATATTACAAGTTTTATTTATATGTTGCATAAATATGAAAATGTTTAATATCTGCATGTATTTTAAAAAAATAATGCCTATATTTACCTTTTTGTTTAATTCAGCACTTTTCCTTTATTTGTACTGCGTATTTGATAAACTCTAATTGTAAGTTTATATGGTCAGTGGCGGCTCCTATGTCTTTTAACTGGCGGGGATAGCCACAAAATGTGCAACCTAAAGAGGAGTTTTAAATGGTCGCTTGCATGAGAAATTTATGGCGTGTTATTTGCATTAAACATTTCTTATTATATTTTATTGTAAGTCCTTAATATCAAATTTCATGAAAATCCGTCCTGTAGAAGCCGAGGACGAACATGCGGACGGACGGACAGACCGACGATAATAGGCGGTCACGCTGGAAGCGAAACGCGCCTAAAAAGGTAAGATTCCAATATCCATATGATGAAAGACGATTCAATTGCTTTGTTCGATCGTTTTAGGTGCTTCCCACTCGCAGTTTCCTAAATAATTATCAGTATCTATTTACATTGCTATGCATAAAAATTGGCGTTGTACAACGATAATTTCGATGCTTAAACAAAAGTTCGTAGCGAATAACGCCATTATTTTGTGTATCTGAAGGCTTTTCCACCGTGTAACATGTAAACATAGCAAGAATAAGATAGGATACAGTTTTAGCCGTAGAATAAACCAAAAATGAAGAAAATCGGTCCATATTTAGAAATTTTGATGAGTGAAGGAAAAATTCCTTGCACTCTTAATAATCAAAATCCCATGTAAAATATAATTGTCTCCTGTAGCCGATCCTGGGACTTTTTCTATACTATTTCATTTTTATGTGTCACGATTAATAGGGTTTAAGTGTATTGAAAGTTTCAGCTCTAAATTCCATTTACAAGTGTCCTAAAATACCGTGAAAGATGTACAGGACACTAATACATCCGGACACACGGACGGACAGCTCTCTTTTTACTTTCTCCATAGGTACGTAGTATATAGGAGAAAGTATCGTATTCGTGAAAAAAATCGAATACAAGATATCAATGGAAATACACTTTTTGAGGTCATCTGAGTACGTTTTGACTATTTTCGCGATGATGTGTGTGTGATAGAATTTTGTGGGCGCTCTAACTCATAAACTAATAATCAGATAATCTTAAGATTTATATTACAAAATGATGAACTGAAAAGGTTTTGGCTGAAACTGCTCTATCGGAAGTGAAGATTAATTCTGGTCGCTTTTCCGTTTTTTTCTAAATATCTCCTCTAAAACTCAATTTATGTAAATATTTGCTATTATTAAAGTTGTAGAAAATATAATTTTCTACGAGTTTTGTTTGATACGTTTTTAATAAAACCGGTGTTTAAGAGACATTTTGATTTTTCTTCTAAATTTATGTTCAACTCGCTGAACCCACGCTATGTTTGCGCGGTATATTTTCAATTGATTTATAAAAAACTAGCAGAATTTCCCGTTGAATTTCAACGAATTTAGTGAAGCTTCTACAGCACAACATACAAACTCTTTAAAATATATAGTAGATACTTTTTAACTTACAATTAGATTTTCTTAACAATTAATCATATTTGCTTGTAACAATCCGTTTCCGAGCCTATTGCATTCAAATATAACAATAATTTTATTTCCTATCATATTACTTTTGCCAAATCCAGCTTCATTTCTTGTGTAATTATGCCTCGCTGAAATATTTACTTTTATGGCTTGAAAAATTGTCCATGATTGAACACTGACTCCGGTAAATGTACACCAGATACGTGAACCTATTTACGTTAATAAACATTATAATGTAGAATATAATGATTTTACTTACAAAAAATTTAAGATTGCAGTATTCAATAGACGAAAGAAGGTTCAATTACTTTCATCAATAAATGCTTCCTGAATAATAGTCAGCATCTATTTACGTTGCTATCCATAAACATCGATCGTTTTGTTGCTTAAACAAAAGTGCGAATCGAATAACGCTAAACTTTCGTCTATTTATAAGCTTCATTGAAGCTAACTGAATCAGAGGTAACAATGACGGCCGCCTTGGCAACGCCCGGAAAGAGTACGAAAAATCCACAAAATTTCGAAACAAATAGCGTATTTCTGAAAACTTCGATCGTGTAACATGTATACTTCGCAGGAATAAGATAGTATAGAGTTTTCTTCGTCGAATAAAGTAAAAACGAAAAAAATCGGTCCATATTTACGTATTTTTATGATTGAAGGAATAATACCTTGCAAGTCAAGAAATGGATTCATACGTGTTATCTTATGGAAAAATGTTAATCCCCTATATTGGCAGCACTGATTAATCCTGGTTGACCAAACCTTGACAATTCGCTAAGTTAGGATGTAAGGAAGAAACGTACCAAATTTGGTTATTCTATCTTTTGCCGTTTAGGAGGAGTTCCATGAACAAACGCACGCTTCAAAATACAATATAGATAAAGAAGTATGTAAAATAAGTTGATCTCAATAATTCACATTTAACTCTAATAATACATTTCTCCGGTAGACGATTTTAATGTATTTGGCCCCCAATGTAAAGTTCGCGGGTTCGAATCTCGCTGAAGGCACGGCTGTGTACGCCTATTGACAATTTATTATGCGAAGTCGGTCAGAAATCTGCATTTTAAAAGTCATATTAGAGAGGAATTTAATGCTACACAGTAAATGTTCGCGAACTTTTATGTTTTTAATTTTCTTTGTTTCATTTTATGGAATTATGTCCTTTTAATATATCAATTCAACCGTTTATTTAGATTATCGATGAAGAGAAGACACCCATGCAATGTTTTAAGAAAATAACGTACCTATGCCCTTATTCACATCTAATTTTAAATTTGCCTATTTGCGTTAATAAGCATTATAGATGTATAATATAACAGTTCTACTTACAAAAAGGTAAGATTCCAGCATTCGAATTATTAAATCAAGATTCAACTCCTTTGAAACGCTTCCCATACGCAGTTAATTGAATAATTATCCTTAAATATTTGTTTCTATGTATAAAGTTTAGACGTTGCTAAAGCAATAATTTCGATGCTTACACAAAAGTGGGTAGCGAATAACGTTATTCTTTCACCTATTTGAAGGTTTAATTGACACAGTGGCCACACACGGGGGGAGGGGGGGTCCACCGGGTCCGGACCCCCCCTTGGAAAATTGTGATTTTTCTAAACTGTGGAGACATACCCACATCGTTATTTTAAATCTTGGTTCATGGGCGCCGTCAGAAAGGAATAGGAGACGGTTTGCCCCCTTTGTTTTAAACATAAATATAATTAATGATGCAATACGCAATTGATATAAGGAAAGAGTACGAAATGTCGGCAAAATTTCGAAAACAATCGCGTATTTATGAAAGCTTCGACCGTGTAACATGTAAACATTGCAAGAATAAGATAGTTTACAAATTTATCTGTCGAATGAAGCAAAAACGTATCGGTTCATATTTAGGTATTTTGTTGAATGAAGGAAAAAAACCATGCACTCTGAAAAATCCAAAATCCCGTGTAAACTTATGGAAAAATATAAGTTTCCTGGATTCGAACCCGACACTTTATGAAACTAAAAATAGATTTCCTGGAACCATCTAGTAAGTAGAAACAAAACGCCGTTTATCGCATAACTCTACGACGAACGGTTCTCGAGATACAAATGGGACAGACGGACATACAGACGGACGGACACTTGTAAAATAATATAAAGGGTTACATAAAGTAAATTACCTGTTACGTCCAGCAAATGACATTTCTCCATACCGAGTAATGAATATGATTACTCTGGACATCATTGTCCTCAAGAATAATCTATAGATATATAAAATCTGATGTGGCCAACACATGACTTTCTCCATATTTGGGGTATAGATATTTAAATTATTATGAATAATATTACTAGGCAAAATTATTATTTCGTATCGTAAAAGACGACACGTCCTTGCCGTAAATTACGTATATTTTGAATGTTTACAGATTTCACCGCTACATGGTGTTGGCGCTGTATACTGGTATTAAGATAAAGCGAAATATATCCGAAATGGATGGTTCTACGAAAATTAGTTTCAAACAAAACTTGGAAGAAATATTATTCTCTACAACTTTGGTCCTTACGAAGATTACCAATAACGATGTTTTTAAGGAGATATTTATCGGAAACCGAAAAACCGGTTATTTATAAATAACTCCTAAACAATGAATCCTATGAAAAATTGTTTCAAATGAAAGTTGTAGGAAATTACATTCTCTATAAACCTTGTATAGAATTGTTTATACAATAATGATGTCTTAACGGAGAAATATCACAAAAACCGAATCGGGTTCCGAATAAACTTCGACTTCCGGTTAACCGTTATTGTCCAAAAACTAATCAGTTCTTTGTGCTCATGCTAAAGTGTTATATATGAAGTTTGGTAACGATATGGCACGTACTTTTTGAGTTAGAGCGCCCACACTAACATACACACACACACAGACATCATTCCGAAAATAGTCTAAACGTGTTCTAGGGACCACAAAACATGTATTTCCGTTGAAATCTCGAAGTCGATTTTTTTCATGAATACAATACTTTCCCATTACTACGTATGGAGAAAGTAATAAAGAAAAATTTTTGTATGTACATTTTATTTAGCTCAGCAACAACAGCACGTAGAAACAAGAAGGTGTCATTTTAATCGGAATAAAGAGTTAAGTGGTGTAGACAGGTTTTTATACCGATTTGTTAGCCTTTCTAATTAAAAGAAATATTTTCTTTTTTCATTTTCTCCATTTGAATAACGTAGGGATGACTGCAGCTTATTTTTCATTTGAAAATTAAAATAACTTAGAAACATGGTACGAACCTTTTGCTTTATTCGACGGTTATACCTGTACTATCATATTTTTGCGATGTTTACATGTTACACGGTTGAAGTTTTAGATTCGCTAAATCCGTTGAAATTCAACGGGCACTTCTGCTAGTTATTAATACAAAACAAACAGATAAGTAAGGAATAAGGAGTTTTATAATTTGCGAATATTTAAATTATCTTTTAATGTTGGAAGTTTGGCTGCTTATGATGCAATTGGTGTCAACAATCATTTTTCTTTTTTTCAGTACGTGATTGCTCTGTATACAGCTGTCGGATATGTAAATAACCCGCAATTTGTTTCAAATTGTCGTAATATTCGGTTTATAGAGCCTATTTATCATAGCGACTGTGGCAAACTTTATTAAAATGTACCAAGGTTCAGTTAAATGATGAAATCGCCTTGGTATGCGGCGCTGCTTTGGGGATAATTTCGTTTTCCTTTTTTTCTGATTTCATCGATCCCGTTATTTTTGTGTTACTATGCATTGTTAGTCAACAGTGTAAATCTCACTAAAACAAACAATTAGGGCGTAAGGACACCAAAGGACACATTTTATATGGAAGTGTGTAACGACTATATAAACCATAAATATAAAAGATAAATGTAACGTTTTATTTTTAACACTCAATTATAACACCTGGGGATAAAGAGACTTTTGA
The DNA here is from genome assembly GCA_036926305.1 of Uropetala carovei. Lineage (NCBI taxonomy): Eukaryota > Metazoa > Arthropoda > Insecta > Odonata > Petaluridae > Uropetala > Uropetala carovei. Next base: position 260,693 of record JAXCHB010000183.1, read on the forward strand.
GATATCACGTGCATTGGAATGTAATCTCTAATCGAGCATCCTACATATATGAATGTATCGAATGAATATTTTAAGGTACCTAACAGAAGAATTGATATAAAGTGCAAATTAAAATTAAAGGAAAATCTTTTTTAGTACTCACCTCCGGTAATTCATCGGGCACTTTTCCCATCCATGTCAAAGAAAGGATTGTACAATCGCACTTTGCATTTGCGTTTCGTTCAAAGTGCAAGTGCATAGCCAATTTTTATCTTCACTGGAGTCTGATCTAATTAATTTAAAAATTAAAATCCTTACAATGGTTACGGTCACATGCACTTCGCCTTGCAGACACTTCGTACAAGATCGGCCCACATACCAACTCTCGTAAGAGCTCGAGCACACAAAAACTAAAAGTCAATAGCTACGCCAATGACTGCTATAGAATTATCACAGCAATAAAATTACGCAATGGTGATTTTGAGTAGGCCAAATGCGAGACATTCCCATCAGTTCTTCCGCTGCATCTCCAGCACCTACTGTTTCCTTACTGCTAATGTTGCGACTTCCGTCTGGCCTCGCGACGAGTGTCGGTCACTACATGCCTACCGCGATCGATAAAGTGGGGTGGAAGTCTTCGTCACTCGGTTTTCGGAGCTTGAGATATGAGTTATTAATGTTAACAAAGTCATCCTAAACGAAACACAGCCGAACAAATTCAAAATGAATTCATCTATATCCATTCAGGTATTCCGTATGCTTTCCCCTTAAACGAAGTACGTACATGTCAAATGAGACGAGTTGTATAGCTGTAACGATTTATTTTTTTTAATAGCCAACATCCAATGAGATGACAATACAAAATTTCCTAAGAAAACAATAATAAATAAATTAGCGTTCATTTTATGGCATCTCTAAATTCCTGCGCACGTTTAACGCTATGCGCTAGCAAAATCCCCCAGTTACCTCTCGATTGATGTATTGATTGGTTACCATCCATCTACAGGACAAACAAAGAACTATCTGAGAATGCTCCGATGATTTCAGAAGAGGTCACTCCGCAAGTACTGCATTGCGCTCATAACCATGAAGTAATATACATGGTTGTAGTATGAATTATTTACTTTAACAATAATCTTTTAATAATTATGCATCGACTTAATATAGCGTTTTATAAGATTAGGTTCTCAAATTCTAGCACATGAACGATATATAAAGTGCATTCTTTCGCGCTATATGAAGCTAAAAGTTATAGCTCTTTTCTATTAAATCACAGCGAAAATTCTGTAATGCGTACATGATAACATTCAATAGTGACTTCTTCAAATAAATAGGTTTAGAGACGTCTTTAACGTGCTTTGTGTATGATCCTTGCACGGAGATTGTTAACGAGGGGTGAATTTTTTAAACCAGGATCATTGATCTGTATTAATTCATGCAACTTCCAAAAGTCACAGCATCTTAACTTTTATTAAAATTTTATTATTAGCTTATCAAACTTTGTAGAAAATACTTTTAAGTCTTAGTTATATAATTTTGAGACTTGGCAGGAGTGCTCTTGAAAAGATCCCGTAAGAATTCTTATTTTATTCAAATCATTGGAGTAAATGAATTAAATCATAAGCCAAGGTATGAATCGAGTTTTTTACCTGCCGTACTCCTAAATTTCTGCTTATAATTACTTTCTCCATAAGTAATATCAGATAGTGATGTATTCGCGGAAAAAATCGAACTCGAGGTATCATGATAAATACGTTTTGACATCCTCTGAGTACATTTGCACAATGATGCCTGTGGGTCTGTCTTAAAATTTTGTGGGCGCTCTAACTCAAAAACTAATTAGCAGATCAGTACAAACTTTATATTTTAAATTATTATTAGTATATAGAGATCTGATATTATCTGTAGACATTGTAAACCAGTGGTCGAGAATGCATAGGGGCTCCACTTGTTATAAAATGATTTTGGATGTTTTTAGAGCTTTAGGATAGGAACCCAACTGCAAAGACTTCTTCACGAGATACAGTAAGACATTGGATATAAAAGGGGAGCTGGATTTAAGGAGTTTGCCTAATATTTCATCAAGCCCAGTAGAGTTATTATAACCTAACTTATTGAATGTTGGATGGCGTAATGGTGGCACACGAAATACGGGCACACAGCAACCAGATTTGTGCTGGATGTAGAAAGAAAACGGCAGGTGACTGGATTAGTTGTGATTGTGTCTGTGACAAATGGTGACATACTCAGTGTGTCGGTCTGAGTAAAGAGGAGTTTACTTTAATTAGAGGCAAAGTCCAGATTAAGTGGGTTTGCCAAGGCCGCGAGCAAAACTCTGTCAATGTTGTAGAGGAATCGGTGAAGAAAGTAGTTGAGGTGTAGATGAAGGGGTTGAGGAGTGATAATGAGAATATGAAAAAGATGTTGCTCAGTAATGAGTTTAAAAGAATGATGCAGGCGGAGAAGACATCGGATGCTAAAGGGAGTGGATCGTATGCGAACTTTTTTGTTGTCAGCTGATGTAATTAAGGAAGCATTAGTTGGCCAAAATAGTTTTATTCAGGAAGATGCTCATATTGAAGTAAAAGTGGTGAAAAAGATGAAAACAAGATACATGGCTATAGCTGAGGTAGATGGTCAAGCTTTTGCAGCAATGATGGAACATGAAAGAGTGAATATTGCATGGGATAGTTGTAAAATTTTTGAAGAATTGGGTATCATGCATTGTTTCAAGTGTGCGGGTTTTTTTCCATAAAGCAGAACATTGTGCAGTTGCAAAGGAAGTGTGTTTGTAGCGTCAGGAGGCAGGGCACATGGTGGAGGATTGTAAAAGGCATAAGGTGACGTGTGGAAACTGTAAATCAGTGAATGAGAGGTTGAATATGAAATTGAATGTTGAGCATTCAGTTTTTAGTCAGGAGTGTCCGGTTCCAAAAAGGAACATGGAGAGTCAACGGCGTGGAATTGCTTACAGGGAGGAATAGCAGTTACTAAAGTTGACTGAGGGTAGAGATATTTGTGTTCATATGAATGTGCAGGGCTTGTCAAGGCATAAGGATGAAATTAATGAGTTTGTTGGGACCACTAAACCTTTGGTCCTGGGTGTAACAGAAACATGGGTTACTGAAGAATATGAGCAGCAAGAAATAGAGATAGATGGGTACAATACCTTCAGGTGTGACTCGTGCTAGACCCATACAGGAGGTGTTCTCATTTTTGTCGGAAAGGATAGTGGGTGTGAGGTTGTGGAAGAGAAGGATGAAAAGAACTTCAGGGCTTTAATGGTCAAGATAAAGACGGGCAAGAGGGACGTGTTACTAGGAGTGATGTACAGGTTTCAGAGTGGGAGTGCAGGGAAATTTATTGACTTTTTGGCAAATTGCAGATAGAGGTTAATACTGCTGGGAGGGAATGTTCTGCTAATGGAGGATTGGAATATCAATTGGCTGCTGGATGAATATTACACAGTCAAGTTGAAGGAAGTGGTGAGGGAGCTAGGTATGAGACAGTGCATTAGGGTTGACGTCCAAGTCAGCCACACTGATAGCCTTAGTTGTGACAAATATGAGGAGTGTGCGGTGCATAGTAGAGAGGTTGCCATCAATTAGTGATCATGAAAACATTGTTGTGTACCTTGGATTAGTGGTGCAGCAGCAAAGTGGGGTGATAGAGAGGCGGACAGTTAACCATAAAAGGATGCTTAAATTATTGTGCGTTCAGCAAATACAGGTGGTTGCACATGTAAATAAGTTACGCAATGAAATATATGATGAAGTGAAGAGAGGTATGAGGGAGGCTGCGTTAGTGGAAAAGTGGAAGAGTAGTAGGAAACTAAAGCCATGGTTTAATGAGAAGGTAAAGAAGAGTTTAGCTGACAAAGATCAGAAATATGAAGTATATAGATTGTCTAAGGTGGCCGGAGAGGTGGTGGAAGTCAGTGTGGCGTGGCAGGACTGCAAGAACTCCCAGAATGTAGCTGTTTCGATGTTACGGTGGGAGAAGAAGCAATGGTATGAGAGCTGGTTGAGAGACATTAAGGATGATCCAAAGAGGATGTGGGGGTGTTGAAGGATCTGATGTCAGTAAAGAAAATGGGAGTACTAGAGGAAGTGAAGAATCTGATGTCAGTATAGAAAATGGGAGTGCTACAGAAAGTGGATTTCGATGGTGTGAAGGTCTGTGATAAGAAAATGATAGCGGAGAGACTGAACAATTACTTTTTGGATAGTATTGACCTGGTTATGAACTCAATACCTTTCTGTGATAAGTTCTGTGATATGTTGAAACCAGTTTCAGGACGGAACTGTACGAGGACATTTAAGGAGTTGAGTGTTGAGGAGTTGCATAAGATAGTGCTCTCAATGAAGAAAGTGGCTAGCACGGACGAGCTGAACTTGGAAGTGATAGTGGAGGGGTGGGCAAAGTTGGGAGACTTGCTGCTGGTGCTAGTGAATATGTCTTTAAGGGAGGGGGTTGTTCCGGAGAGGCTTAAAGTAGCCACAATGGTACCAATTGCTAAGTTTGCAAGATCTAAGAAACACAGTGACTTGAGGCCGATAAACATGCTGCCGATATTAGACAAGAATTTGGAACAGGTGGTGAAGCAGCAAATCATGGTATACATGAGGGAGACGGACCTGCTGGTGTCCAACTTATGAAAAAAATGCAATATTATAAAACTTCCAATTTTTAGGGGGTTTTTCCCCATTACTGCCCTATATTAAGATAAAAATTTGAAGGCACTTCTAGATGAGCTGAATAAGGGATACAAATTATTTTTGAGTTGCATGCCAAGAAAGTTATGTGAACCATCAGAATTTTTATTCAAGTGCTGCTAGTTTACTCATCCTCTAAGAAACTTCATATTTTATACAAAAAATACAAGTTTACGCATGCCACGTATTTGCCAACCCTGATCTAGATACTTGTAATTTGGAAAGACTATAGACTGTTTGTCAAAATCGATGGAAATAATCTCATTTTATAAATTTCCAATTTTTAAGCATTGCTTTTATCCCATTATTGTAAGTAGGCATATATGCTTGCAGAATGCAAGCACCAACTATTAGTATATGTGTGTGTGTATATATATATCTATAATATATAGATGCTTCTTACACATGATATATATATCATCATCATAGGTAGTCTGTCCGTTGACCGGTCCGTGATTATTCTAGGTTAAACTTGGTTCTCCATATACTCCTATTTTTCGCAGTTTTCTTCATGTCTTGATAGCTCTCTTTCCCTTTCAAGTCGTCTACCAGCTGAAACCTTTTCCTACCTCTTTCTCTTTTTCCATCCAGTTTTCCTTCTAGCATATCTTTAATCATACTCTCTCTTCTCAGGTAATGTCCAATCCAGTTCGCCTTCCTCTTTCTGATAGTCGTATAATCGTTCACTTCTCTCCTATTCTGCGTAGTACTTCCTCATATAAATACATACATATATATATATATATATAATATAAAGACGCTTCGTACACATGATATACTTATATATCATACTAGTTAATGTGTGCTTGCATTCTGAAAGCATTTTTAAAGTTTAGCATTTTTACAATATTAAATTATTCCCAATCAATTTTGTTCAAAATCATATAACCGTATCAAATTTCAACTTTGTAGCACATTTAGAAGGGCATTATAATTTTATTCGTCGCATAGGGCAATTATGCGGCAAAACAGTCGCTAATTGTAAGATTTCGAATTATTACGATATCAGTTTCTTCTTTCTGTTATAACTAAAAACCCATAATTCTGCCAAATTTCATGATTGTAAGCCGTATAATTTTCACATTGGTATGGGGCATAAATAGGGCAAAACCCCCCTTAAAATTTGAAAATTTCGCAATATTTCATTTTATCTTTGGCTGCAATGAAATTTTTATATTCATGCCAAATTTGAAGTCTCTAGGTCATATGGAGCTGCTTCATCTTTTTTTTCCCGTATGGAGCAATACTGGGGCAAAAAAGCCCCAAAAATGGGGATTATTAAAATACCGGATTTCCTTCATTAGGCATAGTTTAACATTAATGGCATTAAAAAATAAACCTCGATTCCCATTAAAAGCTAACCCATATGAAAGCCTTAAGCCAGTTGCCTAGTTACCCCATTGTTAGACCCAGAAAATTTACCACTTTTTAGCGATAAAAACTTTAAATTTATGCTAATTCTAGTCAGATTTTAATTCTGTCTTCAAAATTAAGAAACTACAATTTATATCCTATCCGACTGTTGAAGTTTCGAGTTCGTATCTTGTAGAGAAGTAATTTTAAAAGGCAAATATAAAAACCTCTACACCAATTTACGTTCACTGATGGGCAAAAAATGTGGCAAAAAGGGGCCAAAAAAGCCCCTCATAATAGGAATTTTGCCAGTTTCTGATTTTTTCCTTAGGCTGTGACGAAAAACCTATAATTCTACCATATTTCAAGTTTCTAGCACATCTGGAAGTGCCTCATAATTTTCTATCCTCCTATATCTATAATATAAAGACGCTTCTTACACATGATATATACAGGGTGATTCACGAAGATATGGAATAACTTCAGGAGCTGATTTCTGAGGTCATTATGAACAGAAAAGTTCATATGAACATGTGTCCGATTCTGAATAATTAAAGAGTTATGGCTGTTTGAAAATTAGAAAAAGGCAAGGCAATATCCGGAACTCGGGAAACAATTGCTGACCAATACACGATGTGTTCTCCGCTACAGTGTTTATTTGCTTGTTTATTTACTTATTTACATTGTCAAATATGAATACGCATATTATTAAAGTAGGTTTTCAAAAACCCCACCTTCGACTTCAATGCATTTTGCTGCTTGTGTGTGAATCGTGCTCGTTGCATGCCGAAGTTCACCATGACTATCTTTTATGCGAGCCACAGCATTCAATACGCGATGAAGTAATGCATCCCGTGTTTGCACTTTAGTATGGTACACAAGATCTTTCATCCACCACCACAAGCAGAAATCCAAGGGGTTTAGGTCTGAGGACCTAGCTGGCCAATTTTGTGGACCATTGCGACCGATCCATCGCCCAGGGAACTGCTCATTGAGGTGAGTCACCACTGCATAGAAACAATGAGGTGGAGCTCCATCATGTTGGAAGTACATTCAAAGTCTTGTAGCCATGGGCACATCTTCTAACAGTTGCGGCAATTCGTTTTGCAAAAATTGTAAATAAATCTGTCCAGTAAGACGACCCTCAAAAATGAATGGACCAATTACCTGATCACAAAACATTCCACACCACACATTAATACTGAATCGGTGTTGAAAGTTACTGTCCACAGTGGCATGGAGATTAATTTCCGACCAAACATGGAAATTGTGTGTGTTGTTAATACCGTTGCAGGTGAATTGAGCTTCATCAGTGAATATGATGTACAGATGCAGATGCCAATTCTCATTATGCCAATTACAGAATTCCAGTCGTCGGGCAGGATCCCCAGGTTCGAGGTGTTGGACATGTTGCAAGTGGTACGGGTACATTCCTTCTTCATTCAATGTTCTCCATACTCTTGACTGTGAAACGCCGAGATGTGTGGATATCCTTCGTGTACTAGTACGAGGGCTATGCTGTACCTCCTCAAGGATGTTCTCTTGCTCAGCCACGTCTTGTTGAACAACACCCTCATATGGAATGTTAACGCTGGGAAGTGAGCCGGTATCTCGCAAAGTTTGGAACACTCTGCTAATAACTTTTCCATTTGGAACTCTGCGGTTTGGAAAATGTCGCTGGTATTCAGCAACAGCATTTCCATCGCAAAATCCATAAACATACACCATATTGGCATATTCAGCACTTGTAAATGTAAAAAACATCTTGAAAGTAACACTAACACAGTAACAACTAACAATGCTAATGTCAGTTCTTGCATGAGCATGTTTTGACAGGCTATGTTTGGACAGGGTCATGGTCTCACAGGCGCATGAGTTATGAGTGCAATTCACAGTGGCGTGATGCTGAAAAGCTATGAGCAGCCATAACTCCGCAAATATTCAGAATTGGACACATGTTCATATGAACTTTTTTGTTCTTAATGACCTCAGAAATCAGCTCCTGAAGTTATTCCATATCTTCATGAATCACCCTCATTCTATAAGCACTCTTCTTACAGAGGAGGATAGGAGGATACTAATGTCTGGCCCAAACTACAATAGATGGAGAGCTGCAATTTTCAGTAATTGTAGATGGCATGGAGAAACCGCCAGAAAAATTGAGATCTCATACATAGATGTCATGGGCTCGACTGCAGAAATTCATAAATTTCCATTTTTTCCCATAAGAAAATCATTGCGGCATATTTGAAAATTAATTTATAAGAAAGCATGGAAAAAATGAATTCCTTCATATAGACGAAACTAAGAGGAATAAATAGATGATATGATCAGGGTTTGTAGATGTCATGAGTATATCCCCATAGTATTTGCCAACTCCTGCCTAGGTGTCATCGGTTCGATTCCAGGTAGCCTTAAATTTGAGATTATTTCCCATAAGAAAACCATTGAAATAGGTCCATGGCACTTTTGCATTTACAACTTTTTTGTCGGCTTTTAGTCTTTCTTATTAAATGAGAGAAAATGTTGCAGAATGCAAGCACACATTCACTTGTATCGTATATCCTCCTCTGTAAGAAGAGTGCTTATAGAATGATACGATATATATAGGATATGATATATAGGATATAGGAGGATACTAATGTCTGGCCCAAACTACAATAGCTGGAGAGCTGGAATTTAATACATAGGTGAACCGAGAAAAATAATCGGAGGAATAATTGGAAAATTGAGACAATGTTTAATTTATTGGCCGGCGAAAACTATAAACTATTTTACTAACATTTCATGGTTTAGGTATTTCTAAATGTGCTATCAAGCTGAAATTTTTTCTACCCGTAGAATTCGCCAAATAATGAAAACGGAAATATAGAAATTTGAAAATTTTTATTCCTTCGGCCGTAATAAATTCTCGATGTTTAAAAAATTGACTAATGTTTATGTACATTCTGTAGATCCAGGAAGCTGAAAATTTTAACAGGGTTAGGAAATAATGTCCCGGTGGTAAATAACATCAAAAATTTTAGAAATATTTATCGCTGTGGCTGTTAAAAATTAAAAAATTTTAAACAATGAAATTCATATAAATGCACTCTTAGAGGTGCTGCATGGATGAAATCTCGCATAAATGTGGGGTATTCGTAACAAATGATCAAAACCTATAAATGTATTATAATTATAAATTTTAGGGGTTGCTTTTACCCCAATATTTTCGAAACAGAAAAACACGTAATTCGGAACCGAGATGCGAACTTATGCATTGAAAGTAATTTTTCGGCTTTTACTTATACTTTCAGGTGAGAGAAAATGCTTGCAGAATGCAAGCACACGTTCACTAGTATATTATATCTATTATATATATATATTATATCTATAATATATAGACGCTTCTTACACATGATATATCTATAATATATAGATGCTTCTTATATAATATCTATAATATATAGATGCTTCTTACACATGATAAATATATATATATATTGCTAATTTTTCTGGGTCTAACAATATGCTTCCATGGTAACAAGCTCTTTCCTTTCATATGGGTAAGCTTTTAATGGGAATCAGAGGCTTATATTATAATGCTGTTAATGTTAAACTACACCTAATGAAGGAAATCTGATATTGATATAATCCTCATTTTTGGGGGTTTTGCCCCATTATTGCCCCATATTAGAACAAAAAAGGCAAGGCAGCTGCATAAGTCCTAGAGACTTGAAATTTGGCATGATTATAGAAATTAGATTGCAACCTAAGTTAAATTATAACATCGGAAAAAAATTCCAATTTTGAAGGGGCGATTTTGCCCCTATTCGGCCCCATACGAGTGTGGAAATTATAAGGCACTTCTCATTGACATACAAACTTGAAATTTGGCAGAATTATGGGTTTTTACTTACAACAGAAGGAAAGCATTTGATTTTGTAAAAATTCAAAGTCCTATTACCTGTTTTGCCCCATTATTGACCCATACGAGTATTCAAGTTGTATGGCACTTCAAAATGATCTTCTAAATTGAAATTTGAGACAGTTATATGGTTTCCTAAAAAATCGATTGTAAATAATTTCAATTTATAAAAATAGTAAAATTTAGAAAACCTTGCAGAATGCAAGCACATATTAACATAGCATAGAGAAATGGACAGGAAAAAGAGAAATTTACAATATTTTAATTTATTGGCCGTTAAAAATTATAAACTTTTAAAAAACATTTCACCTTTTACGTACTTCTAAATGTTCTACAATGCTGAAATTTTTTCTGACAGTAGAATTTACCAAATAACGATAACGGAATTATTGAAACTTGAAAATGTTTATTTATTCGGCCGTTAAAAATTCATAAATGTTTAAAAAATGTGACTAATCTTTATATACCTTCGTACGAACTAGAAAGCTGAAAATTAAGGAATTGTGTTTCAGTTACAATTATATTTGAAAATTTTTAGAAAAGTTTATTATTTTGGCTGTTGAAAATTCATAAAGTTTAAACAATGAAATTTATATAAATGCAATTCAAGAGGTGCTACATAGATGAAATTTTGCAGAAATGTGAAGTATTTGCAACAAATGATGAAAACCTATAAAATTTTTACAATTATAAATTTTAGTGGTTGCTTTTTTCCAATATTGTCCATAAAGAAAAACACGTAAATAGGCGCAGAGGTGCAAACTTTTGTGTTAAAAATTATTTGTCTGCACTTACTCTATATATTAAGGTTAGAGAAAATGCTTGCAGAATGCAAGGAACCATTAACTAGTATATATATATACTAGTTAATGTGTGCTTGCATTCTGCAAGCATTAGGAGAGGAAAAATAATTTTGAAACGGAAAAGTTTGGACCGCTTCATCGATTTCCTTATTGAAAAATTTTGAGGTAAAAACAACCCCTAAATTTATAATTATAAATCATTTATAGGTTTTTAGCATATGTTACATTTATCCGAAATTTTATTGATGTAGCACCCCTAGAAGTGCATTTATATAAATTTAATTGTTTAAAATTTTTGAATTTTTAACAGCCACAATAATAAACTTTAACAAAATTATAATGTTAATTTTCACCGGAACATTACACCCTAACTTTCTTTAAAATTTTCAGCTTCCTTGCTCTTCAGAAAGTACATAAACATTAGTCAATTTGTTTAACATGTAAGAGATTATTACCGTCGAACAAATAAAAATTTACAAATTTCTATAATCCCGTTTCCATTATATGGCAAATCCTACCAATGGAAAAAATTTCAGCTTCATAGATCATTTAGAATTACCTAAACCATGAAAAGTTAGTAAATAGTTTATAATTTTCAATATTCAAGAAAATACATATTGTTGCAATTTTTCCTCCAATTATTTTTTTAGATTCACCTATGTATTAAATTTCAGCTCTCCAACTATTGTAGTTTGGGCTGAACATTGGTATCCTCCTATATCCTAATTAAGACCCGTCAATATATAATGAATAAGCTTTTTTAAATGTTAGAATTTTTACAATTTCAAATTATTCCCTTTCGTTTTTTAAAAAAAAATCATATAAGCGTGTCAAATTTGAAGATTGTCGCTCATTTAGAAGTGCCTTATAATTTTATTCCTCGTATGGGGCAATAATAGGTCAAAACAGCCATAACGTTACGAATTTTTACAAATCCGAATTATTCCTAATCGATTATCTCCAAAACCATATAATCCTGTCAAATTTCAAGTTTGTATCTCATTAAGAAGTGCCTTATAATCCTACTCGGATTTTAATTCTGTCTTAAAAAATAAGAAACTACAATTTACATCCTATCCGATAGTATAAGTCACGAGTTCGTATCTTGACGGGAAGTAATTTTAAATTGCAACTATAAAAACCTCTACACCAATTTACATGTTTTCTTATGGGAGAAAAATGGGGTAAAAGGGGCCAAAAAAGTCCCTCAAAATAGGAATTTCAACAGTTTCGGATTTTTCCCTTTGGTTGGGACTAAAAACCTATAATCATACCAAATTTCAACTTTCTAGCACATCTGGAAGTGCCTCATAATTATGTATCATCGTATATATATATCATGTGTAAGAAGCGTCTATATATATAGACTAGTTAATGTGTGCTTGCATTCTGCAAGCATTTTCAAATTTTAGCATTTTTACAAATTCAAATTATTCCCAATCGATGTTGTACATAATCATATAACCGTGTCAAATTTGTCAAAGTTTGTAGCTCATTTAGAAATGCCATATAATTTTAATCCTCTTATAGGGCAATAATGGAGCAAAACAGCCCCTTACATTATGAATTTTTACATTGGGAATAATTTGAATTTGCAAAAAGGCTAAAATTAGAAAATGCTTGCAGAATGCAAGCACATAACAACTAGTATATATATATACTAGATAATATGTGCTTGCATTCTGCAAGCATTTTCAATTTTTAGCATTTTTACCAATTCAAATTATTCCCAATCGATGTTGTACATAATCATATAACCGTGTCAAATTTGGAGTTTGTAGCTCATTTAGAAATGCCATATAATTTTAGTCCTCGTATAGGGCAATAATGGAGCAAAACAGCCCCTAACATTATGAATTTTTACATTCTAAGATTTTTTCCATCTGTTGTAAATAAAAACCCATAATTCTGCCAAATTTCAAGATTGTATCTCATTAAGAAGTGCCTTATAATTATCACATCCGCATGGGGCCGAAAAAGGGCAAAACCACACATTAAAAACTGCAATTTTTGCAATTTTACAATTTTATCTTAGTTTGCCATGAAAATTCGATAATCGGCGAAATTTCAAGTCTCTAGGTCCTATGCAGCTGCCACGCATTTTTTGTTCTCGCATGGGGCCGAAAAGGGGCAAAACCGCCCTTTAAAAATGAGAATTTTTGTAATATTATCTCAGGTTGCAATGAAATTTCTATAACCGTGCAAAATTTCAAGTCTCTAGATCCTATGCAGCTGCCTCGCATTTTTTGTTCTCGCATGGGGCCGAAAAGGGGCAAGACCGCCCCTTAAAAATGTGAATTTTATAATTTTATCTTAGGTTGCAATGAAATTTGTATAACCGTGGCAAATTTCAAGTCTCTGGGCCTTTTTTGTACTCGAATTGGGCAATAATGGGGTAAAACAGCCCCAAAAATGAGGATTATATCAATATCGGATTTCCTTCATTAGGTGTAATTTAACATTAACTGCATTAAAATATAAGTCTCTGATTCCCATTAAAAGCTTATCCATATGAAAGGATAGAGCTTGTTACCAAGGAATCCTATTGTAAGACCCAGAAAAATTACTACTTTTTTGAGATAAAAACTATAAATTTACGTTAATTCTACTCGGATTTGAATTCTGACTTCAAAAATAAGAAACTAGAATTTATATCCTATCCGACAGTTTAAGTCTCGAGTTCGTAACTTGACGGGAAGTAATTTTAAAATGCAAATATAAAAACCTCTACACCAATTTACATGTATTCTTATGGGCAAAAAATGGAGCAAAAAGGGGCCAAAATAGCCCCTCAGAATAGGAATTTTGCCAGTTTCGGACTTTTTCCTTTGGTTTTGAAAAACCTATAATCCTACCAAATTTCAACTTTCTACCACATCTGGAAGTGCCTAATAATTTTGTATCCTCCTATACATATGATATCTATAATATATAGATGCTTCTTACACATGATATATATATTATACTAGTATATATATATATATGATATATATATATATATATCATGTGTAAGAAGCATCTATATATTATAGATATCATATGTATAGGAGGATACAAATATATATATATATATGATATATATATATATATATCATGTGTAAGAAGCATCTATATATTATAGACTAGTGAATGTATGCTTGCATTCTGCAAGCGCTTTGTCTCATCTTAATATAAAGAGTATAGTAGATAGATAATTTTTAAATGCATAAGTCTACAGCTCTCCGCCGGTTAATGTTTTAAATTACGGACAATTTTGGATTAAAAACAACCCCTAAAATTCATAATTATAAAACATCTATCGTTTTTCATCATTTGATATGAATACCTCAGATTTCTGCAAAATTTCATCAATGTAGCACCTCTAAATCTGTAGTTATATAAAAGTAATTGTTTAAAAATGATGAATTTTTAACTGCCACAATAATAAACTTTATTATATTTTTCAATATTATTTACCGCTGGAGTAGCATTCCCTAATTTTTCAAAATATTCAGCTCCCTAGCTCCAATAAAAGTGCATAAACATTAGTATATTTTTTTAACATTTATGAATTTTTTACGGCAAAATAAATAAATATTTTCAAATTTCTATAATTCCGCTTTCGTTACTTGGTAAGATCTACCGTTAGAAAAAATTTCAGCATTGTTGCTCATTTATAAGTAACTAAACCATGAAAGGTTGTTTATATATTTGTAGTATGTGATTGCATTATGCAAGTATTTTTAAATATTAGCTTTTTTAAAATTTAGAATTATGCCTAATCGATTATGTCAAAAACCATATAACTGTGTGAAATTTCCAGTATGTATCTCATTAAGAAGTGCCTTATAATGTAAACACTTTTATTAGGTAGAAATGGGGCAAACCGCACCTAAAAATTTGAATTTTTGCTATTTTTTTATTTTATCTTCAGTTGCAACAACATTTCTATAATCGTTCTGAACTTGAAAGGTCATATGGTGCTGCCTCACCATTTTTGTTCTCGTGTTGAGCAATACTGGGGCAAAACAGCCCGAAAAATAGGATTTATTACAATATCGGAATTACTTCATTAGGCATAGTTTAACATTAAAAGCATTAAAATGTATGCCTCTGATTCCCATTCAAAGCTTACACATATGAAAGCATTAAGCCTGTTGCTAGGAAGCCTATTGTTAGACCAAGAAAAATTATCACTTTTTTCGATAAAAACTATAATTTTACCCTAATTCTACTCGGATTTGAATTCAGTCTGCAAAAATAAGAAACTACAATTTATATCCTATCCCACAGTTTAAGTCTCGAGTTCGTATCTTGATGGGAAGTAATTTAAAATTGCAAATATAAAAACCTCTGCACCAATTTACATGCTTTCTTATGGGCAAAAAATGGGCCAAAAAGGGGCCACAATAGCCCCTCAAAATAGGAATTTTGCCAGTTTCGGATTTTTTCCTTTGGTTGTGACCAAAAACCTATAATCCTACCAAACTTCAAGTTTCTGGCACATCTGGAAGTGCCTCATAATTTTGTATCCTCCTATATATATATATCATGTGTAAGAAGCACCTATATATTATAGATATCATGTGTAAGAAGCATCTATATATTATAGATATATATAGGAGGATACAAAATTATGAGGCACTTCCAGATGTGCCAGAAACTTGAAATTTGGGAGGATTATAGGTTTTTGGCCAAATCCAAAGGAAAAAATCCAAAACTGGAAAAATTATTATTTTGAGGGGCTATTTTGGCCCCTTTTTGCCCCATTTTTTGCACATAAGAAAACATATAAATGGGTGTAGTTTTTATATTTGCATTTTAAAATTACTTCCCATCAAGAGAGGAACTCAAGATCTAAGCTGACGGATAGGATATAATTTGTAGTTTCTTCTTTTTAAGACAGAATTCAAATCCTAGTAGAACTAGTGTAAACTTACAGTTTTTATTGCAAAAAAGTGGTAATTTTTCTGGGTGTAACAATAGGCTTCCTAGGCAACTGGCTTAATCTTTTCATATGGGAAAGTTTTTAATGGGAATCAGGGGTTATATTTTAATTCCATTAATGTTCAACTACGTCGAATGAAGGAAATCCGATACTGATATAATCTCATTTTTGGGGTTGTTTTGCCCCATTATTGCTCTACTCGAGAACAAAAACGGTGATTCATCTCCATGTGACCTAGAGACTTGAAATTTAGAACGATTATAGAAATGTTGTTGCAACTGAAGATAAAATAAAAAAATAGCAAAAATTGAAATTTTTAGGTGAGTTTTTGGTCCATTTCTACCTAATACGAGTGTGAACATTATAAGGCATTTCTTAATGAGATACAAACTTGAAATTTGACACGGTTATATGGTTTTGGACATAATCGATTAGGAATAACCGCCCTTAAATTTGGAATTTTTGCATTTTATTTTATCTTCAGTTGCAACAAAATTTTGATAACCAGGCGAAATTTTAAGTCTCTAGGTCATATGGAGCTGCCTCATAATTTTTGTTCTCATAGGGGGCAATACTGGGGCAAAACAGCCGCAAAAATTGGGATTATTACAATATCGGAATTCCTTCATTAGGCATAGTTTATCATTGAAGGCATTAAAATATATGCCTCTGATTCCCATTAAAAGCTTACCCATATGAAAGCATTAAGCCTTTTGCTATGAAGCCTATTCTTAGACCAAGAAAAATTATCACTTTTTTGTGATAAAAACTATAAATTTATGCTAATTCTACTCGGATTTGAATTCTGTCTTAAAAATAAGAAACTACAGTTTATATCCTATCCGATAATTTAAGTGTCGAGTTCGTATCTTTACGGGAAGTAATTCTAAAATGCAAATATAAAAACCTCTACACCAATTTACATGTTTTCTTATGGGAGAAAAATGGGGCAAAAAGGGGCCAAAAAGGTCCCTCAAAATAGGATATTCGCCAGTTTCGGATTTTTTCCTCAGGTTGTGACTAAAAACCTATAATCATACCAAATTTCAACTTTGTAGCACATCTGGAAGTGCCTCATAATTTTGTATCCTCCTATATATATATGATATATATATATCATGTGTAAGAAGCATCTATATATTATAGATATAATATTTTATATAATAATAGCCGTCATCCGTTGGTTGGTTGATCACGCTATGAAAATCTAATAACTCGAGAAATAATAATGATAGAAACTCGAAATTTGGTAGAGATGCTTGATTAACACTTTTTCAGGTGATGACGAATTTAAATCGCGAAAAAATTCCATAGTTCGTCTCCAAGAGAGACATTTCCATTTCCCATTACTTAACATGTAAAACGCAATTTTTCGACATGCAGGCTTTTATTCATTTGGAAATTAAAATTAGAAGAAATTAACAGACGACCTTCGGATTTGACCATTTTGAAGAAAAATTTATCAAGTTTCTTATTCCGTTCGTCTTTTTTCACCCACTGTTCGAAATATTCCATATTAAACGTTTAATTTGCATATTTTGTGGAAATCTCGCCATTTTAACGTGATGTTGCTATGTCGACCAATATCACTGTTAGCTTCAATACGAGAGAGAGAGAGAGGAAGGAAGGGGAGAGATTGGCGTGTTTTGTAGAAAATAAGTATATTAACCTAAATATAAAAAATTGTAAGTATCAACAGTGTCATTTTAGAAAAATTGGAAATAAAAAGCATTCTTAAATTAAATTCTTTGTAAACCATACGTGCTTACAAATTTATATTTTTATTCCTCGAATTAATTTCGTAACAATGGCCGAAGTTTGGAAAGGAATATAAATTAAAATTCAATTAAAATTAAAAGGACATTTAAAACTGTTAACAGGCAATTTTTGAAGAAACAACAGTGGATCTTTTAATGAAATGATTTGTTTTTATAAAAGGAATTTTGGTGCTTATTTAATACAGAGTAAGTTCTAAAGCTTATAATCCATTTAAATCTAATAATAGTAGCTATTATAGTTTAAAGAAAGAACTTTATTTATTCACTTTACAGAATGAATTAATTGTAGGCTAGCATTGGCTATTATAAAAGGAGTTACATTGGAATTTACAGTATGTAAAGTGGAAGTTGAACAGAATTGACTCAAGTATATTTCAAAGCAAAAATCAATTTAAAACTATTGAAAGTTGTTGTTTCGGAAACTTAGAAGGCAACAGTGCTGAGCGGAGAATAAACGATATTGAGGTACATTATATTCCAAAATCTATTTAAAGTATTATCAGAGGCAATTGAAGATTGAACCAATTTTTTGGAACCGGAATTTTGCTTATTTAATGAAATTGAAATCCTAATGCTATAATCTATTTAAAACGGTACTTTCCTGTTAACGGGAATACCTCAAAAAATAAACAGGTATTGTTGTGATATGTTACGACGTATTTGTTTGTTAACAATGCGTAACAACGGGGAAATTACTTAAAAATCACATTTTTTAGAAACTTATTTATTAATAAAAGCAACATAATTACTAATACAATCTAAATTTATGTTACTAGGGGGTCAACATGTTTTTATGGCATTTAAAATAGCTTGAAATATGTCGATTTCTTTGTTATGTTGTCGCCACATGAATTCTTCTGCTGAAAGGCTTGCACTTTGCATTTCAAAAAATTTCTGTCGCAGAAGTAAAGTTTCATAATATGATCCTTCTTGCACATTCACCCTTTAGATAAAATACCAGGGTCTTGAAGCTTCTTCACTCCTTGGCAAGCTCCACAAATTCATCATTAAGGGATCAACGTAACTATCTTAACGAGATTTGTTACGCATTGTTAACAAACAAAATATCACAACATATTACAACAATACGTGTTTATTTTTTGAGGTATTCCCGTTAACAGGAAAGTATGCACCTTTAAAACTAATAACAATGGCTATTTTAGTAGAAAGAAAGGTACTATATTATTCACAAGGAATTTCTGTGAGATTTCAGTTAATTAATTAAAACAAACTTATAATATAGAAAAATTCGATGTTTAAAAAGTGCACAATTTTATTGCTGCGATTTTTACATGTTGCATTGACGAAAATTTAGATTCATTAAACCCGTTGAAATTCAACGGGCACTTAGGCTAGTATATATATATACTAGTTAATATGACCTTGCATTCTGCAAGCATGTTCAAATTTTAGCCTTTTTGCAAATTCAAATTATTCCCAATCGATATTGTACATAATGATATAACCATCTCAAATTTGGAGTTAGTTGCTCATTTAGAAGTGCCTTATAATTTTAATCCTCGTATGGGGAAATAATGGAGCAAAACAGCCCCTAACATTATGAGTTATTACACTCTCAGATTTTTTCCATCTGTTGTAACTAAAAACCCATAATTCTACCAAATTTCAAGTTTGTATCGCATGGGGCCGAAAAGCGGCAAAGCCGCCCCTTAAAAATGAGAATTCTTGTAATTTTATAATTTTATCTTAGGTTGCAATGAAATTTCTATAACCGTGCCAAATTTCAAGTCTCTGGTTCCTACGCAGCTGCATCGCCTTTTTTGTACTCGAATTGGGCAATAATGGGGCAAAACAGCCCCAAAAATGAGGATTATATCAATATCAGATTTCCTTCATTAGGTGTAATTTAACATTAACTGCATTAAAATATAAGTCTCTGATTCCCATTAAAAGCTTATCCATATGAAAGGATAGAGCTTGTTACCAAGGAATCCTATTGTAAGACCCAGAAAAATTACTACTTTTTTGAGATAAAAACTATAAATTTACGTTAATTCTACTCGGATTTGAATTCTGACTTCAAAAATAAGAAACTAGAATTTATATCCTATCCGACAGTTTAAGTCTCGAGTTCGTATCTTGACGGGAAGTAATTTTAAAATGCAAATATAAAAACCTCTACACCAATTTACATGTATTCTTATGGGCAAAAAATGGGGCAAAAAGGGGCCAAAATAGCCCCTCAGAATAGGAATTTTGCCAGTTTCGGACTTTTTCCGTCGGTTGTGACCAAAAACCTATAATCCTACCAAATTTCAAGTTTCTGGCACATCTGGAAGTGCCTCATAATTTTGTATCCTCCTATATATCTATAATATATAGATGCTTCTTACACATGATATATCATATATATAGGAGGATACAAAATTATGAGGCACTTCCAGATGTGCCAGAAGCTTGAAATTTGGTAGGATTATAGGTTTTTGGTCACAACCGAAGGAAAAAATCCGAAACTGTCGAAATTACTATTTTGAAGGGCTATTTTGGCCCCTTTTTGCCCCATTTTTTGCCCATAAGAAAACATGTAAATTGGTGTAGAGGTTTTTATATTTGCATTTTAAAATTACTTCCCGTCAAGATACAAACTCGAGACTTAAACTGTCGGATAGGATATAAATTTTAGCTTCTTATTTTTGAAGACGGAATGCAAATTCGAGTAGAATTAGCGTAATTTTATAGTTTTTATCGCAAAAAATTGCTAATTTTTCTGGGTCTAACAATAGGTTTCCTTGGTAACAAGCTCTATCCTTTCATATGGGTAAGCATTTAATGGGAATCAGAGGCTTATATTTTAATTCTGTTAATGTTAAACTACACCTAAAGAAGGAAATCCGATATTGATATAATCCTCATTTTTGGGGCTGTTTTGCCCCATTATTGCCCCATTTGAGAACAAAAAAGGCGATGCAACTGCATAGGACCCAGAGACTTGAAATTTTGCACGGTTATAGAAATTACATTGTAACTTAAGATAATATTACAAAATTACAAAAATTCTAATTTTTAAAGGGCGGTTTTGCCCCTTTTCGGACCCATGCGAGAACAAAAAATGCGAGGCAGCTGCATAGGACCTAGAGACTTGAAATTTGGCACGATTATAGAATTTTCATGGCAAACTAAGATAAAATTGTAAAATTGCAAAAATTCCTATTTTTAATGTTTGGTTTTGCCCTTTTTCGGCCCCATACGAGTGTGATAATTATAAGGCAGTTCTTAATGAGATACAAACTTGAAATTTGGCAGAATTATGGGTTTTTAGTTACAACAGATGGAAAAAATCAGAGTGTAATAATTTTTAATGTTAGGGGCTGTTTTGCTCCATACGAGGATTACAATTATAAAGCACTTCTATATGAGCAACAAACTCCAAATTTGACATGGTTATATGATTATGTACAACATCGCTTGGGAATAATTTGAATTTGTAAAAATGCTAAAATTTGAAAATGCTTGCAGAATGCAAGCACATAACAACTAGTCTATAATATATAGATGCTTCTTACACATGATATATCATATATATAGGAGGATACAAAATTATTAGGCACTTCCAGATGTACCAGAAACTTGAAATTTGGTAGGATTATAGGTTTTTGGTCACAACCGAAGGAAAAAATCCAAAACTGGCGAAATTCCTATATTAAGGGGCTATTTTGGCCCCTTTCCGCCCCATTTTTTCCCATAAGAAAGCATGTATATTGGTGCAGAGGTTTTTATATTTGCATTTTAAAATTACTTCCCATCAAGATACGAACTCGAGACTTAAACTGACGGATAGGATATAAATTGTAGTTTCTTATTTTTGAAGACAGAATTCAAATCCGAGTAGAATTAACGTAAATTTATAGTTTTTATCGCAAAAAAGTGGTAATTTTTCTGGATCTAACAATAGGCTTCCTAGGCAACAGTCTTAATGCTTTCATAAGGGTAAGCTTTTAATGGGAATCAGAGGCTTATATTTTAATGCCTTAATGTTAAACTATGCCTAATGGAGGAAATCCTATATTGTAATAATCCTCATTTTTGGAGCTCTTTTGCCCCAGTATTGCTTCATACGACTACAGAAATAATGAGGCAGCTCCATATAACCCAGAGACTTGAAATTTGGCCTGGTTATAAAACCTTTATTGCAACCGAAGATAAAATAAAACTTCGAAAATTCCAAATTTTAATGGCGGTTTTGCCCTATTTATGACCCATACCAGTGTGAAAATAATACGGCAATTCTTAATGAGATGCAAACATGAAATTTTGCAAAATTATGGATTTTTAGTTACAACAGAAAGAAGAAATTCGTTACCATGAAAATTCGAAATCTTAGCAACTGTATTGCCACATAATTGTCCTATGCAACGAGTAAAATTATAATGCACTTCTAAATGAGCTACAAAGTTGAAGTTTGATACGGATATATGATATTGCACAAAATTGATTGGGAATAATTTGAAATTGTAAAAAGGCTAAACATCAAAAATGCTTGCAGAATGCAAGCACACATTAACTAGTATATATATATATATATATAACATATATAGGAGGATACAAAATTATGAGGCACTTCCAGATGTGCCAGAAATTTGAAATTTGGTATGAGTATAGGTTTTTGGTCACAACCGGAGGAAAAAATCCGAAACTGTCGAAATTACTATTTTGAAGGGTTTTTTTGGCCCCTTTTTGCCCATAAGATAACATGTAAATTGGTGTAGAGGTTTTTATATTCGCATTTTAAAATTACTTCCCGTCAAGATACAAACTCGAGACTTAAACTGTCGGATAGGATATAAATTGTAGTTTCTTATTTTTGAAGACGGAATGCAAATCCGAGTAGAATTAGCATAATTTTATAGTTATAATCGCAAAAAATTGCTAATTTTTCTGGGTCTAACAATAGGTGTCCTTGGTTACAAGCTCTAACCTTTCATATGGGAAAACGTTTAATGGGAATCAGAGGCTTAATGTTAAACTACACCTAATGAAGGAAATCCGATATTGATATAATCCTCATTTTTGCGGCTGTTTTGCCCAATTATTGCCCCATTCGAGAACAAAAAAGGCGATGCAACTGCATAGGACCCAGAGACTTCAAATTTGGCACGGTTATTGAAATTTCATTGCAACCTAAGATAAAATTATAAAATTACAAATATTGTAATTTTTAAGGGGCGGTTTTGCCCCTTTTCGGACCCATGCGAGAACAAAAAATGCGAGGCAGCTGCATAGGACCTAGAGACTTGAAATTTGGCACGATTATAGAATTTTCATGGCAAACTAAGATAAAATTGTAAAATTGCAAAAATTCCTATTTTTAATGTTTGGTTTTGCCCTTTTTCGGCCCCATACGAGTGTGATAATTATAAGGCAGTTCTTAATGAGATACAAACTTGAAATTTGGCAGAATTATGGGTTTTTAGTTACAACAGATGGAAAAAATCAGAGTGTAATAATTTTTAATGTTAGGGGCTGTTTTGCTCCATACGAGGATTACAATTATAAAGCACTTCTATATGAGCAACAAACTCCAAATTTGACATGGTTATATGATTATGTACAACATCGCTTGGGAATAATTTGAATTTGTAAAAATGCTAAAATTTGAAAATGCTTGCAGAATGCAAGCACATAACAACTAGTCTATAATATATAGATGCTTCTTACACATGATATATCATATATATAGGAGGATACAAAATTATTAGGCACTTCCAGATGTACCAGAAACTTGAAATTTGGTAGGATTATAGGTTTTTGGTCACAACCGAAGGAAAAAATCCGAAACTGGCGAAATTCCTATATTAAGGGGCTATTTTGGCCCCTTTCCGCCCCATTTTTTCCCATAAGAAAGCATGTATATTGGTGCAGAGGTTTTTATATTTGCATTTTAAAATTACTTCCCATCAAGATACGAACTCGAGACTTAAACTGACGGATAGGATATAAATTGTAGTTTCTTATTTTTGAAGACAGAATTCAAATCCGAGTAGAATTAACGTAAATTTATAGTTTTTATCGCAAAAAAGTGGTAATTTTTCTGGATCTAACAATAGGCTTCCTAGGCAACAGTCTTAATGCTTTCATAAGGGTAAGCTTTTAATGGGAATCAGAGGCTTATATTTTAATGCCTTAATGTTAAACTATGCCTAATGGAGGAAATCCTATATTGTAATAATCCTCATTTTTGGAGCTCTTTTGCCCCAGTATTGCTTCATACGACTACAGAAATAATGAGGCAGCTCCATATAACCCAGAGACTTGAAATTTGGCCTGGTTATAAAACCTTTATTGCAACCGAAGATAAAATAAAACTTCGAAAATTCCAAATTTTAATGGCGGTTTTGCCCTATTTATGACCCATACCAGTGTGAAAATAATACGGCAATTCTTAATGAGATGCAAACATGAAATTTTGCAAAATTATGGATTTTTAGTTACAACAGAAAGAAGAAATTCGTTACCATGAAAATTCGAAATCTTAGCAACTGTATTGCCACATAATTGTCCTATGCAACGAGTAAAATTATAATGCACTTCTAAATGAGCTACAAAGTTGAAGTTTGATACGGATATATGATATTGCACAAAATTGATTGGGAATAATTTGAAATTGTAAAAAGGCTAAACATCAAAAATGCTTGCAGAATGCAAGCACACATTAACTAGTATATATATATATATATATAATATATATAGGAGGATACAAAATTATGAGGCACTTCCAGATGTGCCAGAAATTTGAAATTTGGTATGAGTATAGGTTTTTGGTCACAACCGGAGGAAAAAATCCGAAACTGTCGAAATTACTATTTTGAAGGGTTTTTTTGGCCCCTTTTTGCCCATAAGATAACATGTAAATTGGTGTAGAGGTTTTTATATTCGCATTTTAAAATTACTTCCCGTCAAGATACAAACTCGAGACTTAAACTGTCGGATAGGATATAAATTGTAGTTTCTTATTTTTGAAGACGGAATGCAAATCCGAGTAGAATTAGCATAATTTTATAGTTATAATCGCAAAAAATTGCTAATTTTTCTGGGTCTAACAATAGGTGTCCTTGGTTACAAGCTCTAACCTTTCATATGGGAAAACGTTTAATGGGAATCAGAGGCTTATATTTTAATACTGTTAATGTTAAACTACACCTAATGAAGGAAATCCGATATTGATATAATCCTCATTTTTGCGGCTGTTTTGCCCAATTATTGCCCCATTCGAGAACAAAAAAGGCGATGCAACTGCATAGGACCCAGAGACTTGAAATTTGGCACGGTTATTGAAATTTCATTGCAACCTAAGATAAAATTATAAAATTACAAATATTGTAATTTTTAAGGGGCGGTTTTGCCCCTTTTCGGCCCCATACGAGAACAAAAAAGGCGAGGCAGCTGCATAGACCTAGAGACTTGAATTTTGGCACGATTATAGAATTTTCATGGCAAACTAAGATAAAATTGTAAAATTGCAAAAATTCCAATTTTTAATGGGTGGTTTTGCCCCTTTTCGGCCCCATACGAGTGTGATAATTATAAGGCACTTATTAATGAGATACAAACTTGAAATTTGGCAGAATTATGGGTTTTTAGTTACAACAGATGGAAAAAATCTGAGTGTAAAAATTCATAATGTTAGGGGCTATTTTGCTCCATTATTGTCCCATATGAGGATTAAAATTATAAGGTACTTCTAACTGAGCTAAAAACTCCAGATGTGCCACGGTATATATGATTATGTACAACATTGATTGGGAATAATTTGAATTTGTAAAAATGCTAAAATTTGAAAATGCTTGCAGAATGCAAGCACATATTAACTAGTATGATATATATATCATGTGTAAGAAGCATCTATCTATTATAGATATATACTAGTTAATATGTGCTTGCATTCTGCAAGCATTTTCAAATTTTAGCCTTTTTGCAAATTCAAATTATACCCAATCGATGTTGTACATAATCATATAACCATGTCAAATTTGGAGTTTGTTGCTCATTTAGAAGTGCCTTATAATTTTAATCCTCGTATAGGGCAATAACGGATCAAAACAGCAACTAACATTACGAGTTATTACACTCTCAGATTTTTTCCATATGTTGTAACTAAAAACCCATAATTCTGCCAAATTTCAAGTTTGTATCTCATTAAGAAGTGCCTTATAATTATCACACTCGCATGGGGCCGAAAAAGAGCAAAACCACACATTAAAAATTGGAATTTTTGCAATTTTACAATTTTATCTTAGTTTGCTATGAAAATCCTATAATTGTGCCAAATTTCAAGTCTGTAGGTCCTATGCAGCTGCCTCGCATTTTTTGTTCTCGCATGGGGCCGAAAAGCGGCAAAGCCGCCCCTTAAAAATGAGAATTTTTGTAATTTTATCTTAGGTTGCAATGAAATTTCTATAACCGTGCCAAATTTCAAGTCTCTGGTTCCAACGCAGCGGCATCGCCTTTTTTGTTCTCGAATTGGACAATAATGGGGCAAAACAGCCCCAAAAATCAGGATTATATCAATATTGGATTTCATTCATTAGGTGTAGTTTAACATTAACAGCATTAAAATATAAGCCTCTGATTCCCATTAAAAGCTTACCCATATGAAAGGATTAAGCCAGTTGCCTAGGAAGCATATTGTTAGACCCAGAAAAATTAGCAATTTTTTTATATAAAAACTATAAAATTAGGGTAATTCTACTCGGATTTGAATTCTTTCTTCAAAAATAAGAAACTACAATTAATATTCTATCCAATAGTTGAAGTCCCGAGTTCGTATCCTGACGGGAAGTAATTTTAAAATGCAAACATAAAAACCTCTGCACCACTTACATGCTTTCTTATGGGCAAAAAATGGGGCAAACAGGGGCCAAAATAGCCCCTCAAAATAGGAATTTTGCCAGTTTCGGATTTTTTCCTTTGGTTGTGACTAAAAACCTATAATCCTACCAAATTTCAAGTTTCTGGCACATCTGGAAGTGCCTCATAATTTTGTATCCTCATATATATATATATATAATATATCATGTGTAAGAAGCATCTATATATTATAGGTATAGGAGGATACAAAATTATGAGGCACTTCCAGATGTGCTGGAAACTTGAAAATTGGTAGGATTATAGGTTTTTAGTCACAACCAAAGGAAAAAATCCGAAACTGTTGAAATTCCTATTTTGAGGGGCCACTTTGGCCCCTTTTTGCCCCATTTTTTGCCCATAAGAAAGCATGTAAATTGGTGTAGAGGTTTTTATATTTGCATTTTAAAATTACTTCCCGTCAAGATACGAACGCGAGACATAAGCTGTCGGATAGGATATAAATTGTAGTTTCTTATTTTTGAAGACGGAATTCAAATCCGAGTAGAATTAGCAGAAATTTGTAGTTTTTATCGCAAAAAAGTGGTAATTTTTCTGGGTCTAACAATAGGTTTCCTTGGTAACAAGCTCTATCCTTTCATATGGGTAAGCTTTTAATGCGAATCAGAGGCTTATATTTTAATGCCATTAATGTTAAACCATGACAAATGAAGCAAATCCGATATTGTAATAATCCCCATTTTTGTGGTTCTTTTGCCCCAGTATTGCTCCGTACGAGAACAAAAAAGGTTAGGCAGCTCAATATGAGCTACAGACCTGAAATTTTACACCATCATAGAGAGTTCATTCTAACGGAAGATATAATAAACAAGTTAGGAAAGCGTACAACGTATCACAAATGGGGCGCATTTCGTGCAATGGAGTATTAGAAACCAATTATATACCTGTACGTAAGGGAGATAGCGTTTAAAAGTCCTTTTCTTCATTATAAATAATCCATTTTCTTCCTATTTAATAGTATTACATGCACACGTAGGGAAATTAAACGTTTGTTTGGGAGATTGTTTATGTTAGCAACAATGAAGTAACCATGCAAGAAATTTTCTAAGTTCAACTACATATAAGACTTTCTTGTTTGATTTTCTCGATAACGGCTACTCCTACGATGAAAATATATAGAAAAGAAAATACTGTACTTTACTAGTTCTACAACTTTTATTTGAAAAATATTTTGATATGAACAATACTTTACGAGTTATGACGAAAATTTAATTTTTCTTCACCAGTAAAGTGGTACCCCTGATTGGCGTACGTAATTCATTTTTGCGATTTTCTTATTATATTTGATTGAAAGTCCTTAATATCAAATTTCATAAAAATCCGTTCTGTAGAAGGCGAGAACGAACATGCGGACGGACGGACGGACGGACAGACGGACGGACGGACCGACGATAATAGGCGCTCACGCTGTAAGCGAAACGCGCCTAAAAAAATAGCAGAAATTCAAATTTTTAGGTGCGGTTTTGCCCCATTTCTACCCAATACGAATGTGAACATTATAAGGCACTTCGTAATGAGATAGAAACATGAAATTTGTCAGAATTATGGGTTATTAGTTACCACAGAAAGAATAAATCCAATATTGTAAAAATTCGTAACGTTATCGCTGTTTTGCCCAATTATTGCCCAATACGAGGAATAAAATTATAAGGCACTTCTAAATGATCTACAGACTTGAAATTTGACATGCTTACACAATTTTTTAAAAAGTAGACGGAATAATTCGAAATTGCAAAAATCCTACAATTTAAAAATGCTTCTTCATTATATATTGATGGACCTTACTTAGAATATAGAGGGCATACAAATTTCCAGTGCAAACTACCATATATTGCGCTAAATTTAATACATAATTGAATCAAAAAAAATAATCGGAGGAAACATTGCAACAATATGTATTTTCTTGGCCGTTAAAAATTATAAACTATTTAGTAACTTTTCATGGTATAGGTATTTCTAAATGAGCTATGAAGCAGAAATTTTTTCCATTGGTAGAATTTCCCATAAAATGAAAACGGGATTATAGAAATTGTAAATTTTTATTCGTTCGACCGTAATAATCTCTTAAATGTTAAATAAATTGAATAAAGTTTATGTACATTCGCATTTTTTGTTCTCGCAAGGGGCCGAAAAGGGCAAAGCCGCCCCTTAAGAATGAGAATTTTTGTAATTTTATAATTTTATCTTAGGTTGCAATGAAATTTCTATAACCGTGCCAAATTTCAAGTCTCTGGTTCCTACGCAGCGGCATCGCCTTTTTTGTTCTCGAATTGGGTAATAATGGGACAAAACAGCCCCAATAATGAGGATTATATCAATATTGGATTTCATTCATTAGGTGTAGGTTAACATTAACAGCATTAAAATATAAGCCTCTGATTCCCATTAAAAGCTTACCCATATGAAAGGATAGAGCTTGTTACCAAGGAAACCTATTGTAAGACCCAGACAAATTACTACTTTTTTGAGATAAAAACTATAAATTTACGTTAATTCTACTCGGATATTCATTCTGTCTTCAAAAATAAGAAACTACAATTTATATCCTATCCGACAGCTTAAGTCTCGCATTTGTATTTTTACGGGAGGTGATTTAAAAATGCAAATATATAAACCTCTGCACCAATTTACATGCTTTCTTATGGGCAAAAAATTTGGCAAAAAGGGGCCAAAATAGCCCTTAAAATAGGAATTTCGAGTTTTGGATTTTTTCCTTCGGTTGTTACCAAAACCCTATAATCCTAGCAAATTTCAAGTTTCTGGCACATCTGGAAGTGCTTCAAAATTCTGTATCCTCCTATATATATATATATATATATATATATATATATATCATGTGTAAGAAGCACATATATATTATAGATATATATATCTATAATATATAGACGCTTCTTACACATGATATATATATCATATACTAGTTAATATGTGCTTGCATTCTGCAAGCATTTTCTCTAACCTTAATATATAGAGTAAGTGCAGACAAATAATTTTTAACACAAAAGTTTGCACCTCTGCACCTATTTACGTGTTTTTCTTTATGGACAATATTGGAAAAAAGCAAACCCTAAAATTTATAATTGTAAAAATTTTATAGGTTTTCATCATTTGTTGCAAATACTTCACATTTCCGCAAAATTTCATCTATGTAGCACCTCTTGAATTGCATTTATATAAATTTCATTGTTTAAACTTTATGAATTTTCAACAGCCACAATAATAAACTTTTCTAAAAATTTTCAAATATAATTGTAACTGAAACACAATTCCTTAATTTTCAGCTTTCTAGTTCGTACGAAGGTATATAAAGATTAGCCACATTTTTTAAACATTTATGAATTTTTAACGGCCGAATAAATAAACATTTTCAAGTTTCAATAATTCCGTTATCGTTATTTGGTAAATTCTACTGTCAGAAAAAATTTCAGCATTGTAGAACATTTAGAAGTACGTAAAAGGTGAAATGTTTTTTAAAAGTTTATAATTTTTAACGGCCAATAAATTAAAATATTGTAAATTTCTCTTTTTCCTGTCCATTTCTCTATGCTATGTTAATATGTGCTTGCATTCTGCAAGGTTTTCTAAATTTTACTATTTTTATAAATTGAAATTATTTACAATCGATTTTTTAGGAAACCATATAACTGTCTCAAATTTCAATTTAGAAGATCATTTTGAAGTGCCATACAACTTGAATACTCGTATGGGTCAATAATGGGGCAAAACAGGTAATAGGACTTTGAATTTTTACAAAATCAAATGCTTTCCTTCTGTTGTAAGTAAAAACCCATAATTCTGCCAAATTTCAAGTTTGTATGTCAATGAGAAGTGCCTTATAATTTCCACACTCGTATGGGGCCGAATAGGGGCAAAATCGCCCCTTCAAAATTGGAATTTTTTTCCGATGTTATAATTTAACTTAGGTTGCAATCTAATTTCTATAATCATGCCAAATTTCAAGTCTCTAGGACTTATGCAGCTGCCTTGCCTTTTTTGTTCTAATATGGGGCAATAATGGGGCAAAACCCCCAAAAATGAGGATTATATCAATATCAGATTTCCTTCATTAGGTGTAGTTTAACATTAACAGCATTATAATATAAGCCTCTGATTCCCATTAAAAGCTTACCCATATGAAAGGATTAAGCCAGTTGCCTAGGAAGCATATTGTTAGACCCAGAAAAATTAGCAATTTTTTTATATAAAAACTATAAAATTAGGGTAATTCTACTCGGATTTGAATTCTTTCTTCAAAAATAAGAAACTACAATTAATATTCTATCCAATAGTTGAAGTCCCGAGTTCGTATCCTGACGGGAAGTAATTTTAAAATGCAAACATAAAAACCTCTGCACCACTTACATGCTTTCTTATGGGCAAAAAATGGGGCAAACAGGGGCCAAAATAGCCCCTCAAAATAGGAATTTTGCCAGTTTCGGATTTTTTCCTTTGGTTGTGACTAAAAAGCTATAATGCTACCAAATTTCAAGTTTCTGGCACATCTGGAAGTGCCTCATAATTTTGTATCCTCCTATATATATGATATACCATATTCACCCGAATCGAAGCGAACCTGAATCTAAGACGACCTCCCATTTTGATGATTCCAAAAGAGAAAAAAGCTCAAATTGACCTTCATGACTACAAAAATTATTAATCTTGTGAAATATTTATTTTCTCTTATACTTTTCTTGAATGACATTGTCTTTTAACATTTTAAAATCATAAGATCACATCACAAATAGAACCATTCAGGTTTTCAAACAAATTAAAGGGTAGCATTCATTTTAAGATAACATTAAAAATAAAGTAAATACATTGAAAGAATACACTCATTTCAGGACAACAAAAAAACATTTCAATCCAGGTGCTGCAAAAAATCATTTTATTGTGTTAGTCATCATCGCTGTCTATGCAACCTTCACTATTTTCCTCATGCTCACTATCTTTATCACTCTCAACTTCATCATCAGTCTCCCACCAAACATAATCCTCACTCCCATCCATGGCATTAGATAAGCAGCATTTCTTAAATCCTTTCACTATTACTTTTGCATTTATTTGTTGCCACGATGCCTTGATCCACTGGCAGAGCCCTGCAACTTCAGGTTTCTTAAGATTTCCTTTTGGTGTTAAAGTGTGAGTTCCACTCTGTAACCACTCAGAATACAAAACCTTTAAATTATTTTTAAAACACTTATTGACAGCAACATCTAAAACTTGAAGTTGCGATGTCATTCCTCCAGGTATTACAATAAGATCAATATTCATAGCACTCATTATGTTTTTAATTTCAGGAGATAAGTGTCCTTGAATGCATCCAGTGAAAGCATTGCTCTTTGTTTCAGTAAAGCTCCTGGTCGTCTATTCCACACCACATGTAACCAATCTCTCATTAGTTCTTTAATCATCCACCCCTTTTCTTGACACCTATTATTCCACTTGGCAAATGTTTCTTAGGCATTGTTTTCCGCTTTAGAATCACATATGGTGGTAATTTAGTCCCATCTGCTAAAACCGCCAACATTACCGTGACTCGCATTTTTTCGTTGCCTGTAGTTTTAATTAGGACGGACTTCGCACCTTTTTCGTTCACAGTATAATTAGATGGCATGTAGAAGAAAACCAGAGTTTCATCGGCATTTTCTATTTGGCTCAAAAGGTAATTATTGGTTTTTCTAAGTCCAATTACGTATTTCTGGTAAGCGAGAAGTTTTTCTACATAGTCTTCTGACAATTTCTGACACAGCGAAGTTCGTCGCCGTAAAGAAAAATTATTTCGTCGCATCATTCTCACGCACCAACTTCTGCTGGCCTTGAATTCTTGCAATGATATATTAAGTCCTCTAGTAATTTTATTAGCTTTAAGTATAATACTTTCAGTTGAAACAGGCATACCGTTCTTCCTCATGGTGCGCACAAACTTGACTATTTCTTCAATGCCATGAAATCGGCCTAATTTTGGACCACTGAGCGACTTCCTTTTGGCTTTGGCTTTTTCTAGTTCCTGTTTTGAGAGTTTCCATCGACGCACATTTGCCTCAGATACACCGAACTTTCTACTCGCATCACAGTTATTAGTTTTTTCGGCGTCATTTATCACGATCAGCTTAAAATTTGTATCTTAGCTCCGTCTAATTCCTTTGTTAACTTCCCCTTTGCACTCGTGCCACGTACTTCAACATGATCTGTCATTTTAACTTAAGGGTTGTGCATTTAAATCAAGAATGCACAACTCAAAATTACTGTCACACTTACTGAATCGCAGTGCGTCGTTTGAAAGGGGAATCCCAATGATTTCCGCTCTCATTTGTTTTGACATTACGTGCCATTACGTGCAAGATGAAAGTACGTCGTCTGTGTTATGATCGTCGACGATGATTATTAGTCTAAATAATTATTATTCTCGTCATGTTTTTCTTATTGTTATTACTATTTGTTTATTTCACTTCTTTATGTACATACTTGAATTTGCTGTTGTAAATTGTTGACTCTAATATACCATTTGTTGTAAAAACCATTGATTAAATGCTTAAATATACTTCGTATTCGAATGTAAGACGACTCTTGATATTTACAGCTGAAAATTTGGAACAAAAGGTCGTCTTAGATTCAGGTGAATACGGTATATATATACTAGTTAATGTGTGCTAGCATTATGCAAGCATTTTTGATGTTTAGCCTTTTTACAATTTCAAATTATTCCCAATCAATTTTGTGCAAAATCATATATCCGTATCAAATTTCAACTTTGTAGCTCATTTAGAAGTGCATTATAATTTTACTCGTTGTATAGGACAATTATGTGGCAATACAGTTGCTAAAATTTCGAATTTTCATGGTAACGAATTTCTTCTTTCTGTTGTAACTATAAATCCATAATTCTGCAAAATTTCATGTTTGCATCTCATTAAGAATTGCCGTATTATTTTCACACTGGTATGGGTCATAAATAGGGCAAAACCGCCATTAAAATTTGGAATTTTCGAAGTTTTATTTTATCTTCGGTTGCAATAAAGGTTTTATAACCAGGCCAAATTTCAAGTCTCTGGGTTATATGGAGCTGCCTCATTATTTCTGTAGTCGTATGAAGCAATACTGGGGCAAAAGAGCTCCAAAAATGAGGATTATTACAATATAGGATTTCCTCCATTAGGCATAGTTTAACATTAAGGCATTAAAATATAAGCCTTTGATTCCCATTAAAAGCTTACCCATATGAAAGCATTAAGACTGTTGCCTAGGAAGCCTATTGTTAGACCCAGAAAAATTACCACTTTTTTGCGATAAAAACTATAAATTTATGCTAATTCTACACGGATTTGAATTCTGTCTTCAAAAATAAGAAACTACAATTTATACCCTATCCGATAGTTTAAGCCTCGAGTTCGTATCTGGATGGGAAGTGATTTTAAAATGCAAATATAAAAACCTCTGCACCAATTTGCATGCTTTCTTATGGGCAAAAAATGGGGCAAAAAGGGACCAAAATAGCCCTTCGAAATAGTAATTTCGACAGTTTCGGATTTTTTCCTTCGGTTGTGGCCAATAACCTATAATCCTACCAAATTTCAAGTTTCTGGCACATCTGGAAGTGCCTCATAATTTTGTATCCTCATATATATATACTAGTTAATGTGTACTTGCATTCTGCAAGCATTAGGAGCGGAAAAATAATCTTTAAATGCAAAAGTTTGGTCCTCTTCACAGATTTAGGTTAATTCCTTATTGAAAAATTTTGGGGTTAAAACAACCCCTAAATTTATTAATCTAAAATATATATGTTTTTAACATTTGTTATGAATACCTCACATTTATGCGAAAATTCTTCGATGTAGCATCTCTAGAAGTGCATTTATATAAATTTGATTGTTTAAAATTTTTGAATTTTTAACAGCCACTATGATAAACTTTAGGGAAATTTTCAATGTTAATTGTCACCGGAACATTATTCCCTCACTGTCTTAAAATATTCAGCTTCCTGGCTCTTCAGAAACTACATAAACATTAGTCAACTTATTTAACATTTAAGAGATTATTACGGTCAAACGAATAAAAATTTACAAATTTCTATAATCCCATTTTCATTATTAGGCAAATTCTGCCAATGGAAAAAATTTCAGCTTCCTAGCTCAGTTAGAAATACCTAAACCATGAAAAGTTAGTAAATAGTTTATAATTTATAATGGCCAATAAAATACATATTGTTGCAATTTTTCCTCCGATTATTTTTTTCGATTTACCTATGTAATAAATTTCAGCTCTCCAAGTATTGTAGTTTGGGCTGGAAATTTGTATGCCCTCTATATTCTAAGTAAGGTCCATAAATATATAATGAAGAAGCATTTTAAAATTTTAGGATTTTTACAGTTTCGAATTATTCCCTGTCGACTTTAGAAAAAATCATGTAAGCGTGTCAAATTTCAAGTTTGTAGATCATTTAGAAGTGCCTTATAATTATATTCCTCACATGGAGCAATAATGGGGCAAAACAGCCATAACGTTACGAATTTTTACAATATTGGATTTCTTCCTTCTGTGGTAACTAAAAACCCATAATTCTGCTAAATTTCAAGTTTGTATCTCATTACGAAGTGCCTTATAATGTTCACATTCGTATTGGGTAGAAATGGGGCAAAGCCGCATCTAAAAATTGGAATTTTTGCTATTTTTCTCATCTTATCATCGGTTGCAATGAAATTTCTATAATCATGCCAAATTTCAAGTCTCTGGGTCCTATGCAGCTGTATCGCCTTTTTTGTTCTCGAATAGGGCAATAATGGGGCAAAACAGCCCAAAAAATGAGGATTATATCAATATGGGATTTCCTTCATTAGGTGTAGTTCAACATTAACAGCATTAAAATATAAGCCTCTGATTCCCATTGAAAGCTTACCCATATGAAAGGATTGAGCTTGTTACCAAGGAAACCTATTGTAAGAACCAGAAAAATTACTACTTTTTTGAGATAAAAACTATAAATTTACGTTAATTCTACTCGGATTTGCATTCCGTCTTCAAAAATAAGAAACTACAATTTATATCCTATCCGACAGTTTCAGTCTCGAGTTCGTATCTTGAAGGGAAGCAATTTTAAAATGCAAATATAAAAACCTCTACACCAATTTACATGTTTTCTTATGGGCAAAAAATGGGGCAAAAAGGGGCCAAAATAGCCCTTCAAAATAGTAATTTCGACAGTTTCGGATTTTTTCCTAAGGTTGTGACCAAAAACCTATAATCCTACCAAATTTCAAGTTTCCAGCACCTCTGGAAGTGCCTCATAATTTTGTATCCTCCTATATATATGATATATCATGTGTAAGAAGCATCTATATATTATAGATATAATACTAGTTGTTATGTGCTTGCATTCTGCAAGCATTTTCAAATTTTAGCATTTTTACAAATTCAAATTATTCCCAAGCGATGTTGTACATAATGATATAACCATGTCATGTTTGGAGTTTGTTGCTCATTTAGAAGTGCCTTATAATTTTAATCCTCGTATGGAGCAATAATGGAGCAAAACAGCCCCTAACATAAAGAATTATTACAGTCTCAGATTTTTTCCATCTGTTCTAACCAAAAACCCATAATTCCGCCAAATTTCAAGTTTGTATCTCATTAAGGAGTGCCTTATAATTATCACTCTCGTATGGTGCCGAAAAAGGGCAAAACCAAACATTAAAAATAGGAATTTTTGCAATTTTATCTTAGTTTGCCAAGAAAATTCTATAATCGTGCCAAATTTCAAGTCTCTAGGTCCTACGCAGCTGCCTCGCATTTTTTGTTCTCGCATGGGGCCGAAAAGGGGCAAAACCGCCCTTTAAAAATGAGAATATTTGTAATTTTATCTTAGGTTGCAATAAAATTTCTATAACCGTGCCAAATTTCAAGTATCTGGGTCCTATGCAGTTGCATCGCGTTTTTTGTTCTCGAATGGGGCAATAATGGGGCAAAACAGCCCCAAAAATGAGGATTATATCAATATCGGATTTCCTTCATTAGGTGTAGTTTAACATTAACAGCATTAAAATATAAGCCTCTGATTCACATTAAAAGCTTACCCATATGAAAGGATAGAGCTTGTTACCAAGGAAAACTATTGTTAGACCCAGAAAAATTAGCAATTTTTTGCGATAAAAACTATAAAATTACGCTAATTCTACTCGGATTTGCATTCAGTCTTCAAAAATAAGAAACTACAATTTATATCCTATCCGACAGTTTAAGCCTCGAGTTCGTATCTTGACGGGAAGTAATTTTAAAATGCAAATATAAAAACCTCTACACCAATTTACGTTTTCTTATGGGCAAAAAATGGGGCAAAAAGGGGCCAAGATAGCCCTTCAAAATAGTAATTTCGACAGTTTCGGATTTTTTCCTTCGGTTGTGACAAAAAACCTATAATCCTACCAAATTTCAAGTTTCTGGCACATCTGGTTGTGCCTCATAATTTTGTATCCTCCTATATATATGATATATCATGTGTAAGAAGCATCTATATATTATAGATATATATATATATAGGAGGATACAAAATTATGAGGCACTTCCAGATGTGCTGGAAATTTGAAATTTGGTAGGATTATAGGTTTTTAGTCACAACCAAAGGAAAAAATCCGAAACTGTTGAAATTCCTATTTTGAGGGGCCATATTGGCCCCTTTTTGCCTCATTTTTTGCCCATAAGAAAGCATGTAAATTGGTGCAGAGGTTTTTATATTTGCATTTTAAAATTACTTTCCGTCAAGATACGAACGCGAGACTTAAGCTGTCGGATAGGATATAAATTGTAGTTTCTTATTTTTGAAGACAGAATTCATATCCGAGTAGAATTAGCGTAAATTTATAGTTATTTTCTCAAAAAAGAGGTAATTTTTCTGGGTCTAACAATAGGCTTCCTTGGTAACAAGCTCTATCCTTTCATATGGGAAACCTTTTAATGGGAATCAGAGGCTTATATTTTAATGCCATTATTGCTAAACTATGCTTAATGAAGGAAATCCTATATTGCAATTATCCTCATTTTTTGAGCTGTTTTGCCCCAGTATTGCTCCATACGAGAACAAAAATGAAGAGGCAGCTCCATATGAACTATAGACTTGAAATATGGCACCATTATATAAAGTTCATTCTAACAGAAGATAAAATAAAAAAATAGCAGAAATTCAAATTTTTAGGTGCTGTTTTGCCCCATTTCTACCCTATACAAATGTGAACATTATAAGGCACTGCGTAATGTGATATAAACTTGGAATTTGTCAGAATTATGGGTTTTTAGTTATCACAGAAGGAATAAATCCGATATTGTAAAATTCGTAACGTTATGGCTGTTTTGCCCCATTATTGCCCCATACGAGGAATAAAATTATAAGGCACTTCTAAATGATCTACAAACTTGAAATTTGACACGCTTACATGATTTTCTTAAAAGTAGACAGGGAACAATTCGAAATTGTAAAATCCTACAATTTAAAAATGCTTCTTCATTATATATTGATGGACCTTACTTAGAATATAGAGGGCATACAAATTTCCAGTGCAAACTACAATAGTTTCAGCTGAAATTTAATACATAATTGAATCAAAAAAAATAATCACAGGAAAAATTGCAACAATATGAATTTTCTAGGCCGTTAAAAATTATAAACTATTTACTAACTTTTCATGGTTTAGGTATTTCTAAATGAGCTATGAAACTGAAATTTTTTCCATTGGTAGAATTTGCCATATAATGAAAACGGGATTATAGAAATTTGTAAATTTTTATTCGTTCGACCGTAATAATCTCTTAAATGTTAAATAAATTCAATAAAGTTTATGTACATTCTGTAGATCAAAAAAAACCGGAAAATTTTAAGAAAGATGGGAATTATGTTCCTGTGACAATTAACATTGAAAATTTTGTTAAAGTTTAGTATTGTGGCCGTTAAAAATTCAAAAATTAAAAAAAATTAAATTTATATAAATGCACTCCTAGGGATGCTACATCGATGAAATTTGGCAAAAACGTGAGGTATTTGTAACAAATGTTAAAAACCTATGAATATTTTATAATTATTAATTTAGGGGTTGTTTTTACCCCAAAATTTTTCAATAAGGAAAACACGTAAAGCGGTGAAGAGGTTCAAACTTTTGCCTCAAAAAATTATTTTTCCGATACTAATGCTTGCAGAATGCAAGCACACATTAACAAGTATTATATACATATATATATATATATGAGGATACAAAATTATGAGGCACTTCCAGATGTGCCAGAAACGTGAAATTTGGTAGGATTATAGGTTTTTAGTCACAACCAAAGGAAAAAATCCGAAACTGTTGAAATTCCTATTTTGAAGGGCCATTTTGGCCCCTTTTCGCCCCATTTTTTGCCCATAAGAAAGCATGTAAATTGGTGCAGAGGTTTTTATATTTACATTTTAAAATTACTTCCCATCAAGATACGAACTCGAGACTTAAGCTGTCGGATAGGATATAAATTGTAGTTTCTTATTTTTGAAGTCAGAATTCAAATCCGAGTAGATTTAACGTAAATTTATAGTTTTTATCTCAAAAAAGTAGTAATTTTTCTGGGTCTTACAATAGGTTTCCTTGGTAACAAGCTCTATCCTTTCATATGGGTAAGCTTTTAATGGGAATCAGAGGCTTATTTTTTAATGCTGTTAATGTTAAACTACACCTAATGAATTAAATCCAATATTGATATAATCCTCATTTTTGGGGCTGTTTTGCCCCATTATTGCCCCATTCTAGAACAAAAAAGGCGATGCAACTGCATAGGACCCGGAGTCTTGAAATTTGCCTCTGATTCCCATTAAAAGCTTACCCATATGAAAGGATAGAGCTTGTTACCAA
Source organism: Uropetala carovei (assembly GCA_036926305.1). NCBI lineage: Eukaryota > Metazoa > Arthropoda > Insecta > Odonata > Petaluridae > Uropetala > Uropetala carovei. The sequence goes on from JAXCHB010000183.1 coordinate 299,904, forward strand.
GGAAGCCTATTGTTAGACCCAGAAAAATTACCACTTTTTTGCGATAAAAACTATAAAATTACGCTAATTCTACTCGGATTTGAATTCTGTCTTCAAAAATAAGAAACTACAATATCCTATCCGACAGCCTCAGTCTCGAGTTCGTATCTTGAAGGGAAGTAATTTTAAAATGCAAATATAAAAACCGCTACACCAATTTACATGCTTTCTTATGGGCAAAAAATGGGGCAAAAAGGGGCCAAAATAGCCCTTTAAAATAGGAATTTCGACAGTTTCGGATTTTTTCCTTCGGTTGTGTCCAAAAACCTATAATCCTACCAAATTTAAAGTTTCTGGCACATCTGGAAGTGCCTCATAATTTTGTATCCTCCTATATATATGATATATCATGTGTAAGAAGCATCTATATATTATAGATATGAGGATACAAAATTATGAGGCACTTCCAGATGTGCCAGAAACTTGAAATTAGGTAGGATTATAGGTTTTTGGTGACAACCGCAGGAAAAAATCCGAAACTGGCAAAATTCCTATTTTGAGGGGCTATTTTGGCCCCTTTTTGCCCCATTTTTTGCCCATAAGAAAACATGTAAATTGGTGTAGAGGTTTTTATATTTGCATTTTAAAATTACTTCCCGTCAAGATACAAACTCCAGACTTAAACTGTCGGATAGGATATAAATTGTAGTTTCTTATTTTTGAAGACAGAATGAATATCCGAGTAGAATTAACGTAAATTTATAGTTTTTATCTCAAAAAAGTACTAATTTTTCTGGGTCTTACAATAGGTTTCCTTGGTAACAAGCTCTATCCTTTCATATGGGAAAGCTTTTAATGGGAATCAGAGGCTTATATTTTAATGCTGTTAATGTTAAACTACACCTAATGAAGGTAATCCGATATTGATATAATCCTCATTTTTGGAGCTGTTTTGCCCCATTATTGCCCCATTCGAGAACAAAAAAGGCGATGCAACTGCATAGGACCCAGAGACTTGAAATTTGGCACGGTTATAGAAATTTCATTGCAACCTAAGATAAAATTATAAAATTACAAAAATTCTCATTTTTAAAGGGCGGTTTTGCCCCTTTTCGGACCCATTAATTCTTAATGTTAGTGGCTGTTTTGCTCCATTATTGCCCTATACGAGGATTAAAATTATAAGGCACTTCTAAATGAGCTACAAACTCCAAATTTGACATGGTTATATGATTATGTACAACATCGATTGGGTATAATTTGAATTTGTAAAAAGGCTAAAATTTGAAAATGCTTGCAGAATGCAAGCACATATTAACTAGTATATATATATGTATATATATATATGTATATATATATATATATGTATATATATATATATGTATATATATATATGTATATATATATATATATGTATATACTACGGAAGAGGAAAGGTAAGTAAAGATATTTAGAGCAACTAGGTGTTGAAGGAAACCCAGTGGACACTTACCGGAAGTAGAGCCGCTGGGGTGTTGGAGAGATACATTTGTAGATGTTAGAGCTTTTGGGATGATCCATTAGTCAGCACAAGAGCGACACAACTGATATGGCAGTGACACTGGGGTGAAGGTGTGGAGGTGGAAGGGAAGGGAGCGTGGAAAGGTCGGGGATTGCAGGATGCAGAAGGGGGAGGGGGGAAAGAGAGGGTGGAAAGAAGGAAATTATATTGAGGCCGGGAAGAGAGAAAGAGTTTAAGATTTGGATATGGGCCAGTTCCCATTGACGGAGTTGGGGTGCGGAAGCGTCGTCTGGGAGGATTCGGATGGCCCTCACCGTGAAACAAACATTGAAACTGAGATTGTGGTTATTTGCATGCACGGCCACTGGTAGTTGTCGTTGAAGACTAACACTGTTGCGATGGCCATTCAGGCGAATGTTGAGGGAATTGCTGGTAAGTCCGACGTAAAAGGTGAGGCATTGGGTACAGGTTAGTAGGTAGATGACATTGCGGGTGGTACAGTTGGTAGGGGATGTTATGGAGTAGGTGATGTTGGTGGTGGGGTTTGAGAATGAGATGAGGGTGGGTTTATAGGGCATGTTAGGCATATTGGTCTGCGGCAGGGGTGGGACCCTGCAGGGTGCAGAGGAGTGGATGATGGGTGTTCTTTTCTCCACAAGATGTTGGCAAGGTTGGGAGGTCTGTGGAAGTAGAGGACTTGGGATGTGCGGAAGGAGACCTGGTTGGGGGAGGAGGTGAGGATTGGGTGGGCTGCCTTTAGGATACTTTTTAGGGTATCGTGGATAGAAGGTGGTGATTAGGGTGAGTTGGGTGGTAGAGTCGGGGGTTGCGGGGCAGTTGCAGTGTAGGTTAGGGGCGCTGGGTGCGACAGCCCATCGGATTTGGTCCCGAATCAGGTCCGGCGGGTATCCGCATTGGAGGCTTTCCATTTTCGAGGACAGAGCAGTACTCGGAAAGGGAGTCTCTGTCCGAGCAGATTCTCCGTCCTCGGCGGGCTAGGGTGTAGGGGATTGAAGTTTTGGTGTGGAGGGGGTGGCAGCTGTGGAAGTGGAGATATTGAAGGCGGTTGGAAGGTTTTAAATGCACTTTGGTGTGGATTTGGTTTTCTCGGATGGAGAGGTCGACATCCCAGAAGGTGATGCTGGTGGGGGAGGAGTGGTAGGTGAAGGAGAGCGTGGGGTGGGAAGAGAGGCACTGTAAAAAGGACTGGAGTGAGGCAGGTCCATGTGTCCAAAGAAGATGTCGTCGATATACCTCAGCCACAGGACCTTTCCACGCTCCCTTCCCTTCCACCCCCACACCTTCACCACAGTGTCACTGCCATATCAGTTGTGTCTCTCTTGTGCTGACGAAGGGATCATCCCGAAAGCTCTAACCTCTACAAATGTGTCTCTCCAACACCCCAGCGGCTCTACTTCCGGTAAGTGTTCACTGGGTTTCCTTCAACACCTAGTTGCCCTAAATATATATATATATATATGTATATATATATATATATATATATATATGTATATATATATATATATATGTATATATATATGTTTAAAATTCAAAGATGTTTTTTGTATTACTTTGTATTGTGTGTCGTGTCTTTCGGTCACTCGATGGTTGGCTGCATTACCGCAGGCGCTGCCATCGTGATGAACAGTTCCCAGTTCGAAAAGACTCCTCCCCGAGACGGACACGTTTTACGGGGCTCCTATCCTGTGAATCCTATCTTGTGAAAAACCGTTATGTGTTAAAACCGTCATAAGTTTGTTCATAAATAAGTGGAAAATCATAAGTTCTTTAATTGTGTTGAACAACTTCTTGTTCCTCGAGTCTCAACACATCGAAGCCGAGCAGGATGAAGTGTGATTTGAAAACAACATGTACTCATCTTTATAGTGAGGATCATTAATGTGAATTGTGCATTTCTTTGTTACTGTGCTCTCAATGTTAATTGCATTTCTTGTGCTATTATGTTCTCAATGCTATTCATGTATTTCATATAAGTGCCTCATGTTGTGTTATTAGTTGCAAAGTTCGGTTGAACGATCCTGTGATTTTGAATACAGCGCCACGATTTCAATTTATACAGTCCACTAATTCCCTAAAAACAAACAATATATATATATACACACAGAGGGTGTCTCAAAACAATGTATACACACTTTGATGATTAATTACTTGTGTTTATTAATAAATTTTAATATAATTATTGCATAACATAGAGTATATGTTCGAATAAAGATAAAATGACAGACATTACATGTTAGATGTTTCAATGTTGCATTATCTCAACAGTTCGAATAGTTTTCCATTCTGGTCAATACACTGCTGACATCGTTGAATAACTGAATGGCAAACGTCAATTAACGTTTCTGTTGTAATTGTGCGACACGTATCTTCCATTGCTTGTCTTAACTGTGCAGGTGTTGTAGGTTTAGCGGCATAAACTTTATCTTTAAGGTATCCCCATAAATAAAAATCAAGTGGTGTTAAGTCTGGTGAACATGGAGGATACTCAACACTGCCTCTTCATCAGATCCACCTGTTTGGAAATGTTTCATCAAGATAACTTCTGACACCACAATGAAAATGGCAGGGTGCCCCATCTTGTTGAAAATAAAAGTTTTCCTCATCCCCATACAGCTGACGAATTTGTGGTACAATTGATCTCTGAAGAATGTTGAGGTACACAATCCCAGAAACTGTTGCATCAAAAAAGAATAGTCCAATCAAACCTTTGGATGATAAACCACACCACACTGCGATCCACGGTAAATTTACATGCCTTTCCACAGTAACATGTGGATTCTCTGTGGACCAATACGTGCAATTGTGACGATTAATTGTACCATTCAACTTGAATGTTGCTTCATCAGACCAAACAATTTTGTTGGCAAATGATGCATCTTCCACTATTTTTTAACAAAACCATTCAGAAAATTCAACTCGGCGATCAGAATCATCTTCATTCAGTGCATGCACTAAACTTGAGATGTAACTTTTCCATTTTGCCTTCATTAAAATTGACCTGCTGATTTGTGTTTCTCAAGAACATTGTCTGACGGATTTCTTTGGTGATTGTGAAAATCTTTGCAGCACCTCTTCTGACTTCCTAGGGCTTGTGGATGTCTGAAGTCTTCCAGATCTTTGTTTATGCACATTTTGAACGGTACCGTCAGTTTCAAATTTGTCACGAATACGTGAAATCGTAATTCGGGTGGGAGGTTCTGTTTGAAATTCACGTCTCCACTGTCTTTGGACTTCCTCTACATTTTCAGATTTCCAGTACCATTTCAGTACAAATTTGCGTTGTTCAAACGTGTCTTTTGTTATCCATTTCTAATGCAACAATAAAAACAATTAAAACAAAACAATTAAAACAATTGAAACATTAATGCTGTACAAAAATATTGCATAATTGTAAGAATAATGCAACATTGAAACGTCTAACATGTAATGTTTGTCATTTTATCTTTATTCGAACATATACTCTATGTTATGCAATTATTATATTAAAATGTATTAATAAACTCACAAGTTCTTAATCATCAAAGTGTGTATACATTTTTTTGAGACACCCTGTATATATATATACAGGTGAGCCCCGCTTAACGCGGCCTTGGCCAACGTAGATTCATTATAACGCACATTTTATTAAAAAATAAAAATGTTTTTTAAATAAAAATATCTAATGCACAGTGCGACCGCAGTCTAATATATTATGATTTTTTCAAATTTTGCACTAATCAAATTTCATAAAATATCCTAAATAGTGATATTTCAGCAGTTTTGCATAATATTGCATCGTCTGGTGGCCAGTTTCACTCTCTTCCCTGTAAATTTCATGGGTCTAACACAAAAAACATATCCCGTAAGGCGGAAAACATTTGAAAAACGGAAATAGAAAATGACTCATGCTTCGTTTCTCTGACATCATTGGATCGTAAAGAATGTTTTTTATGATTTACATTTTTTAAATCTATAATTTTAGACAATTACTTTATTACAATTTTAATTTAACGTATTAACATGCCATTATAAATAATAATAAAACAATAATGCTACACAAAAAAATTATAATGAAATTTGAGTAACGATGGCAGGAGGCCTATATGCCAGGGGCACCATATCGCTCTAGTAGTACCGTTCCGCTAGCTTAACAAGTGTTCGGTTCGTAATATATTCAATTTCATACACTGTCGGTAATTGACTACCAGATAGGGCAAAATGTACTTGAAAGGACAAAATCAATAAATTTTCATATTTTCTAAACATTTAACAACCGGCTCGCAAATTCTGAGAAAAATTAACAACAGGCTTGAGCGAGCCAGCGGGAGCTGGCTTCAGCTCATCACTCTATATAATTATATATAAATTGCAGAAAACCTAACACGCACTACTATGGGTTTGATCTATAAGCAGAGCTGCAAGACCATCGTCGATCAGTGCATGATTTTGTTGGAGCACAACGACTTCACACGAGTGAGTGCCGTGAAGCAGGGCTGTGATGGACTATTTGAATGCTACCGACAAGTTTTACGTAATAAGCAAAAAAAGGTAAGCAGTCGATCCAGGACTCTTTTTTAAAATAAAACTTCGTAGGTGTCCTGAGAAATATTTTGAAATTATGTGCGTCTACCGCTAAAAAGCTTTTTTGTCTTATTATTTACTAGGTAATTTATAGTTTGTTTACTAAATTAAGTTATAAAAGTCTGGTAGAAATATGTTTTATATTGAATGTGGGTCCAAAAATATTATTTGGGAAGTTATTTCCCTCTGGGTGCCTCAAGTTTATGGCGCCCCGGTGAACGCGGATTTTCGCTTAAAGCGGAGACCTCAGGAACACATCCCCCGCGTTAAGCTGGGCTTACCTGTATATGTGTGTGTGTATATATATATATATGCAATGTATGCCTTGTATTCTACCATTATAATGTTAATCAACATAACATGCAAGTAATTTAAAAAAAAAACAAATTAAATAGCAAAATCAATTACAAAATACAGGCAACTCCCGAGATTTGACACTTCGAGATTTCGATGCAGCTGATCGAATTGGGAGCTAGTTTACGAGGAGTAATTTTCGTCCTGACCAACCACGTTAAGTTTAGTTTCAGTGTACACATTGTGTCACTCTTTCTTTTAATCTTTTATTTAAATTTATTTATTTTGATTTATTTATAAATTTATCACTTGACATGATATCCAAAATAAAATGTAATAGTGATATGCAAGTGAATCAAATAAAAGAGCGTAGTTCAACTATTAGCACTTATGTGAAACAGGAGGAAATTCTCGAGCATGTGATAAATTCACGCAATTTGATGGTTGGTTTGACAGATTTAAGAGAAAGGCAGGTTTGCATAACCTTAAATTGATTGGTGAGACTGCATTATTTTGTGCTTTTTAATAACTTTTATATTAATTTTGCTGCGATATATAGTTGTATGCAATGTTCCCTCTAATTTTTTTTACAGCTGCGCGAACTTGCTACTGCTCTGAGCAGAAAATTTTTACACCACCTGATGACTGAGCGGCACTTTAAAAGTTTTTTGTAATATACATAATAAGAATATTTACAATGAAAATTGAAAAACTGCATACTTTTGATTTTATTTATTAATTGAATGGTACAATAAAATTTAGTACAACAAAGAAAATTATTTCACGTTTCGAGAACCTTTTCTCATCTGTCATTAGAAATCCATTGACTATAAACACTGTCTACATTAATTTCGCAGCCAGATGCAAGATAAGTCTTAATCCTCATCAGATCATCCAAATGTTCAACTTCCAGTCTGTTTCTAGATTTACATTTGATGGAATTTATGACAGTGAATCCACGTTCACATTCAGCACTAGAAGCTTTAAATGTTCCACAGATGTCAACAAGAATTGACAGTTTTTCAAATTCTTCGTTTCTAAGCATGTAGTTCAACATATCAGTGAACGACTTAATTGAACCACTCTTAACTTTCTCAGAAACGACGAATTTCAAATCACAGTACTGCTGCGATATCATTGTGGCAATGCTTTCATTTATTGTAATGGTAGCTGAGTATTTTTTATTAGTCATTTAACATTCTCTTCTCCAAATTCAAAATTGGTTGCATTTGCCATAGTGATGGGGTCAAAAGCTTGCCATTCTCTTAACTCATCATCAGGAAATCTATTGTCCAAGTGATTACACACACGTTGAATGAATAGAATAATAGGCATAGTATCGACGTCAGAACTTATAGATTAAAGCAGATCTTTTACTTTGTCACTCCAATAAACAGTATGTCCAAGATACTGTGACATTAACTTGTTTATTTTTGCTTTTGCATACTGCAGTGCTTCAATTGTATTCAAACAACTTTTCTGAAGGAATTTACAGAGAAATGCCAGATCTTCTAAAACATCGTTAAGAACAGTTAACGCTAATCGATATCTGGATTGGTCAAAATCTTCAGGCAGTAGTTACTGGTTGGATCGTTACATTCATTAACTTGCTCTTTACAATACTGGATTAAAACTTCGTAATTTCTCATTAAAGCAGTTACGGCAAAATGTCTTGACAGCCATCTCACTTCGTTTAGTGGTCTAAATGACAAAACATTACATTCTGTGACATTGGCTAATTCTTCTAGCTTTCCTTTTTTAATAGATGACCTACTGAACATTGTATATACTGTTCGTAACAGTGTTTCTATATCCTGCATGATTGACACTTTTTTTCATGCGTCGTCTAATCCCAGGTCTTCTCTGTGGACAATGCAATGTTGCTCAGACAGATGCTTTATTTCTCGTTGAAGAATTTCTGCCACACCATTATTCTTTCCAAGCATAACATGTGCTCCGTCTGATTTAAACATCACCATCTTTTGAAGATCAAGACTGTTGTTGATATAAAATGTTTTCATTGCTTCAACAATAGTGATACTGTCACACGCAATTAGTTTCAAAATACCTGCAAACACAGTCTTATAGGAAGTTTCATTTTCTGGTCGAAACTTAAATTACAAAGTTAACATTTTCTGTACAGAAATGTCTGTACTTTCATCAGCAATTAATGTATGGAAAGCAGATTTCCGCAATTCTCCCATTATTTGTTTCTGAAGTACAAAGCTGATGCACTAAACAAATTCAAACGCATAGTTCTTCCTGCGCCAACTCTCTGGTATATTTACATATTTGGCCACATGTGCATGAATTTCTTGCATGGAATGCAATGAAGCATTAATTTTAATTTTTAAGATAATGTTATCAATCAGCACCTTGACTATATCAGAGTTAGACTTCTTTTGCGCATCTTGTTCCACTCTTGCTATACACGCTCTTTTGGAGTTTCGGTTAACATTTGTAAAATTCCACCCTCTTCTGGTTGCGTAATTTGGTAACTGCATCTACATGAATTCTCTGGTTGAGATGCCGTTTTAAGTAATCTAACTTCCATTCTTCCCATATTTTTCCACTACTGAACTCGCCCCCAACTTTCGCTTCCACACAAATGGTGCATACAACATCGCCAGTATCTCGATATTTAAAAATATCGCCAATTGTTATTTTTTGTTTTTGATTGGGACACTGCACGGCTCACTTTTGTCTTGTCACACTCGGTAATCTCGGCACCTACGTTGGAAAGAACGTACTTTTCGACATGTGCACGTTGCTCCGTCAGAGATTGTTTTTCTCGGAGAACTGTAAACAGTTGACGCCACGTTGGAATGGGCATTTTCGATTAACTCTCTCAGTCTGAAATGAAGGTACTTTTATAAGATTTCATTTAACATACACTTATAACAAAACGTAATGATGAATTAAATAACCATACAATAAGAAATTAGTTACTGCCATACCTGAGTGCAGTCATCTGAAAAGTAACTTAGTTTTTGTAGAAAAGAAAAGAAAACTTCGCTCTCATTCGCGAAAAGTAATCGGCATCCGTCGGTTATTCGAATAGTAGCTCTGCGCGGCGGCGGCGGGGAGGCTGCCACAGTGCAGCCGTTCGCGCAACCTCTGTTTACATTTGTCAACACAACTGGCAGAGTCGCAGCTAAATGTTGTTCACCCTGTTTGCAGATGAGTTGAGCTTCCTATCAAGACCAAATATGCAGCAGAAATGTTCGGAAATCAGTTTGTACATCAAGAAGAATGCAGGTGAAGTTTCTGCTTGCCTCCTTATGCAGTGGTGCTTTGAATCGGCTGCGGCAGTCCTATTTTTTTTCTCCACGCTCCAAATATATAAATGAGTCGAAAGCGGAGGAATTGAAGTACCAAACCCCACGCTGAAATACTATCCCAACGCTGATTACGTGTCACCAGGTTCCCAGTAAACTTTCATGCCATGCGGGCGAGGAACAGGAGAAAAGTAGATGGTCGATAAACGTGGTAATACACCTAAGGAAATCTACCGCAGGAAAAATGTGGGGGCTTTACATGACAATGTATTTACTGCATAAATAACACATTACCAGACGTCAATCGTACTTTCGAAAAAATGGGTTTTGGCCAGCTTTTTCGGATTCTGTCCCACTGTGCGGTTGTCCCGCCATTCATTCAGGCAGAATATGCTTCGGTCTGCGCAATGTGATCAGAGAAGCACGGTAGAACTGTCTACGTTATTATCATCCAGTTTTGCATGCATTCCTTGCGACTACTGACGGTGCTTCCAGCAGCGTTTTTAAAAGAAAATTTCAGCTGCACGGCAACAATTCAGTGTGCGCGGGAGCATTTCAGTTACTGCGTGGCCGCGCACCCTAGAGGGAACATTGGTTGTATGTATAGATAGAAGTATGCAGGGATGTGCAGCAGATGACAGCTCGGTCCAATTATAACATGCAAGTCTATGGAAAACCAGCATTCGACCACGTTTTCAGGAACGCATCCCTGTTGAATCTCGGGAGTCGCCTGTAATATCCATCACTGCAGAGCCAGGACTAGATATTTTGGTGCCTGGGGTAAAAAACGTGAATAACGCACCTAGCCCAAACCCTGTATTTTATGACGTACAAAATAATAACTATAACTACCGTCTGCCCGTTGTCACCAATCTCACTTTATCATGCAGTTTCAATAAATGTTTTGATTGTAAATAATATATGTTATATAAAATACATATAATGACAATTTTGGCACCCCCTAGAATGATGCACCCGGGTCAAGAGCCCCGCTAGCCCCACTACAGTACTGCGAGATGGATATGAGGGATACTTCTTAGTGATGATTTTCACTTCCAAATACATAAAATTTTCATATTCTAAATGTATTTCTGGACCAAAAATGAGTCATATTTGAAAGTCAATTGTAGGAATGTGAATTTTCATCTTCTGTGGTTCAAGTCCCTTCTTAACTGTTGATTCTAAGTAATTTAAAAATGCAATTTACATTTATGCTGCACTGCTTCTTGTTAATTCTACATTCATATAATATAGGCTCTATACACATGCAACCTAATGCAAAAAAATATATAATACGTATATATCTTTGTTATGCCCTCACATTCTTTGATTTCAACTTTGACTCTCATACTGTAAATTTTATTTGTTGAATATAAATTTTTATTGTAGTCAGACAATATCACTGAAGGAGTCATAAAATATCCATATATCAAACTGAAAGAATGCTTAGATATAGAAAGAATGGACAAAAGTTGATCAGAACCTTAATTGAGACCAACTATCAATATTAAACATTTTATCCCTTATAATTACTTACACAGAGACGAAGCTAATAAGCACTCAACATTGGAAAGTAGTCCCCTGGAGACGATACACAGAGACTATAAATTATGCCACTGCAGGAAGAAATTCTGGAGCCTGTTTTGTGAGTTCCCTTGTTACCCTTTTGACCACATTGGAAAATCAGGAAAAATATCCAAATTACTGATTGTGATTTAATTTTTAACAAATTTTCATTCGTGCCATATTTTTTATACACTTTTACTTAACTTCCCTTCATATTTATTTATTTGTCACACATCAACACTCACTTGCTATAAAAATGTGAATAACTCGAGAAAGAATTGAGATAGAAATTAAGTTTGGCAGGAATGTCCGATTCACATATTTTAAGATGATGATGAAAAAAATCCTGAAAAAAGGTCTCCAAGAAATACATTTCCATTTCCCATAAAATAACGTAAAAATCAACTTCTCGACGTTGAGGCTTTCATCCTTTTTTTATATTAATATGAGAAAGAAAAGTTCAGATATGAACCATTTTGAAAAAAACAAAGTTCCTTATTCTGTTCATCTTTTTCTGACTACAGGCTGAAATTGCTCAATTTAAACGTTTAATTCAGACAGTTTCAGGAAATCTTGTCATTTTAATGGGATGTTGCCTTGCCTACCAAATCCACTGTTAGATCTCGATATCATGTTATTTTAATCCTCATGGGTGTAAACATACTTTGAATGCTTTTAAGATGAGAGGGAGCAAGAAGGAAGGCGAGGGAAATTATTTTCATAACAACCAAAGTAAACAACATTAGTAAATTATTATATTGAATATACATTCACTCTTTCATGGAAGAATATATGACTCTCTTTTAAGTTTTAGTTATAATTTTTCCCACTTCAGAAATTTCGGTATCATAACATAATTTTGAGTTCCAAACCCTCACATCATCCGAAGTTTTGTTAATCAAAAATATTATTCACAGAAAAGTTCATCAGTCAGATACCATATCTGCCTGAATAGCAGCCAACACCAGATTTAAGCCGACCCCCCAAAAATTTCCACAATTTTTTGGCAAAAACTTAAATTTCATAGATTTTATCATGAAGTGTGCGGGGCATTCATTCACGACTTAGAATACATTATTCGAGATCAAAGAAATGAGTGGGAAATGGTTTAGTTGTTGACATTTTGAAATATTACACCAATTAATAATTTTCCGTTGTTGAATAATGTTCCACATTCAGTGACAATAATTTCATTCATCTTCATTTTCACAAACGGTCAAATATAGTAATAGTAATCTCGCCAAGATAATTTTTCATCCAAGTCTATTTCCAATGAAATTAGCATTTACATTGCCTTAAGAAATTGCATTTTTATAATTATACACGTTCCATGTAAAGTTTTACCAAAATTCAAACCGTTGACCATACAAAGCCGTCAACACGTTGCGTAATCGTCTGCTTAGTCAAAACGCAAATAATGTGACCACTCAAATAATGTGAAAAACCCAGCCTTAAACGGTAACAAAGCACAGATAGTGAGTGCTAAATTCAATATTCTAGCCTTTATTATTTATTCATTAACCCTCTCACAGCTAAAGATGCCATGTGCGGCCGACCCCAAAAGTCCGAAATAATCCAAGATGGCCTCCAATTTCAGGAAACATTAAATAAAATAGTTATACATTCACAATTTAAAGATATTTATTGAGAAATGATGTTGTTTTGACGGACTCCAATGAATCACTCCACTGGATATTTTCTTCCATTTCTTCATCCAAAAAACATTTTCAGCATCAACCCCAGATATACTAACTTCGTCATCCGAAATGTTGCTAATATCAATATCTGACTTGTATTGTAAACCACTGTGAGGTTCTGCAGAAGAAGTCGTTCTCGGGAAAATTTTGTCTTCTACATCAAATCCAAAAAATTCACTATCCGAACTATAATTTACATCATAGTCGAAAGTAGAAGAATTACTATCGGCATTTGGGGTGGTTTTTATACCGAAAAAAATAAAAAGCTTTGATTGAAAGTTCGGAAAGCAAATTCGTACACGCTTCCAAAAAGTATGCCAAACACACACAACGTCTCGTGTTTCTATGGTATACGACGTCATTTCTGTGAGGAAAAGTGAAAGTGAAAATATGTTGATAGGGTTCAAGAGTTAATTCATCAAGACAGGCATCTGATTTATGTGAAAAATTGAATCTTTCTTACAAAAGCTGCCAATGTCAACTCATTGTCAGATCTGAACACGTGAAGGATCTCTGCCACATTTGCATCTTGTGTTGACGGATGAATCAATCTAGGCCACAGCAATCCTGCTTATTTTTACACTCGAAGAGGGAGCTCCAAACGCAAATTCTTCTTCCATTTGGGCAAATGTGTTTTTTAAACGCATCTTATACAGCAGTCTTCCAACTTGAGTGGCAGTACGCCAACGTGAGTGAAATTTTTGTAATAATATTTTTAAATATTTTTTCGACGTTTCTTTCCTCTAAAACACAGAAGCATGTAATTCTTCATTATTCTTGCTATAAAATGTTTTATTTGAACATTAATCACAAATAATTCATGAGATGTAATTTTTCCAGAAAACAAGCAAAAATGCTTTCAATACCCACAGTAAATCTGCCATTTTAGGGTTAAATTGTTGAGCATGTCAATCAACTATCGATAAAAGCAAACAAGAACAGGTCCACAATACCCATGCATGTTACTCACCCAACCTTACAGAGTTACAGAATTATAAAAAAATCAAAATTTTAAGATATTTGGATTTCTCAAATTCATTTTTATTTACACATCCCAGAGAGACACTCAGCTGTGCAAGTATTCGCACAATATACCTCAACAAAAAAACAAAAGAAACTAAGACAAAGCTCAGCAACTGTCAACACCATCTAAATCAAAATCTTCAGTATCAATGTCCAACTCATCCAATTCTTGAAAAAGTGACTCATCAACTTTGACTGCTTCATCTCCTGAATAGAAAAAAAATCATTCAGTTACATAACATATGTCAACACAAATGAAGCCTAAGACAATACATCTAATTTTAAGAAAAAATATGAGTTTTAAATTCTTCTGTTAAGAAAGCAGAGATGAGTTAATACAGTTCAACTCCGATTATCCGAACTAATTGGGACAAAGGGTGGTTCAGAAAATAAAAAATTTGGATAATAATTGGAAAAAAAAATAAATAGCAACTGTGAGTTAAAAAAATAACCATAAATTTAGTATTCAATGTAACACAAAGCACATATGTTCATCTAGAGCAGCGGTTCTCAAAGTGTGGTCTGCAGACCACTGGTGGTCCGTGAGAGTCCTCCAGGTGGTCTGCTGGCTGGTCCAAAATGCAAGTTACTGATACACAACTTGGAGGCCATACAAGAGAACAGACCACAACCCTAATCTTCAACACTTGTGTAACATATTACAATAGTGAAAAGGCTAAATATACCATTTTAAATTAATTCATTTGTGTAGCTCACCTGATTAGTCCTAAAGCATTGAATGTTGACCAAAACAAATTAAATTAATACCACTGAAATTAATTAAATTCTTCACAGCATAAAATCTCAGTGGATACAACGAAATGTCCTTACGTTTCTCCTTTGTTTGGAACAATAAAAAATGGTTACTCTATTCAAGTTTTAGCTGTGGCAAGACGGGAGTGGATGGGGTGGGTGGTCCGTGAGGTCTTTTGTCTGTCGAAGTGGTCTGCGGACTGAAAACATTTGAGAACCACTAATCTAGAGCAGTGATGCCCAAATTTTTTGACCCAAAGGCCACACAACCCAATGCTGCACTCAATTGCAGGCCACGCCTAGCCAAAAACAGAGTTCAAGAATAACTTAAGGAAGTTAAGGATTTAGTTATGAGTCAAAATTACCTAATTTATTTTAAATGCCTTTATTTTTATAAAAGTAGAGAGGTAAACAAAATATATTCCTCTTTATAATTTTCTGTTTTCATTTTAGGTACAAGCAGTCCTTGCACTTATATCACAATTGGTTCCTGGAAGTCCTGTCGTAAGTCGAAGCACATTTTCTCTCATAAGAGCAATGATAAAAATTTCGGTTACATTTCCATCCCAACGGCCAGATAATACATTTTTATAAAATGACTCATAATATTGTACCCAGGCAAAGATAAACATAAATATAACTTATTAAAGACTAGACAAATCTTTTTAATCTAATTGGGATAAAACAATGACTTGTAAAAACATCATCAAAGAGTAGAAAGTAGAAAAAATTACTGAAAGAATAAATAAAATGAAGACTCACGAGAAACGGTGAAGACAGGATGAATAAAACTGGAAAAATACCTCCAAATCACCGTAAAGGCGGTACTTACGTGCCAAGGCACAGAAGACTCACAGGATCATTCAGGACACGCATTTCGACAGCAACGCTGTCATCTTCAGCAATGTCAAAGTGTGTAAGGTTGGGTGGAGTATTTACACTATTGTTGACCATTAGAGAAGTAGGGGAGGGGAAAGGGAAAGGTGTATCGATCGTTAAGTGAAATAAAGGGGAGTGGGGGATAGGGCCAGCATCGTTATTCATTATCTTGTTGTGGTTATGGTGTATGTAAAGGCTTTCATTGGCATCTAGTTTGTTTTCGTTGGTGACCGTTTTTAGAAGTTTTAAATTTTCGGTTGTGATAGGATGATGGCAGGTGTTGATAAGAGATGCTACACTGGACTTGTCTATTCTGTTGTTTCTGTAATGGGCTAAGTGTTCTTTGAAACGTGTTTCTAATTTCCTTTTCGTTTGTCCAATATAAATTTTGTCACACTTTTCACATTTGATTTGGTATATGCCTGATTTCTTATGGGGAGGTATGCTGTCTTTAGGGTTTTTAACAAGATTTGACAATTTATTTTCATTAACAAAAACTGTGTGTAATCCTATTTCGGAGAAGATTTTTTGAAGTCTTTTGGTAGCATAAGGATAGTAAGGTAGCTTCATAAATTTTTTGGTATTGGTGTCTTTGTTGTTTAGTGTTGTGCAGTTTCTAAGGTTCATTCTGTGTTGATGTTTTTTTAACATTTTATGAATGAGTTCTGGTTTAAAACCATTCTGAATGGCTGTGTGTTTTATATAGGATAATTCTTTGGAGAAATTTGTATTTGATAGTGGTGTGTTCAGTAATCGATGGAGCATGGAATGAAAAGGTGCTAGTTTTTGTGAAATGTGATGGTGAGAACTCATGTGGACGTATGTGTTTGTATGTTTAGGTTTTCTGTAAATGTTGAAATGTAATTTGTTGTTTTTCCTAGTTAGAAGAATGTCTAGGAAAGGTAGAGATTTTTTATTTTCTGTTTCATGTGTGAATTTAATGGTGTCAAACTGCTTGTTTAAGAAGTTTAAGAATTCAACCATGTTTCCTTTCGATGTGTCGAAAATAGCGAAGATGTCATCTACATATCTGAGCCAAATTTTAGGAAAATAAGAAAGGTGTTCTTACAAATGCATTCGAAATTAGTCATGAAGATTTCTGCTAATAAGGGAGATAAAGGGTTGCCCATGGTTGTGCCTTCTTTATTTCAGTTAACGATCGATACACCTTTCCCTTTCCCCTCCCCTACTTCTCTAACGGTCAACGATAGTATAAATACTCCGCCCAACCTTACACACTTTGACATTGCTGAAGATGACAGCATTGCTGTTGAAACGCGCGTCCTGAGTGATCCTGCAAGTCTTCTGTGCCTTGGCACTTAAGTACCGCCTTTACGGTGATTTGAAGGAATAAAGTACAGTGGAATCCCCATTTAAGGTTCTCCCATTTAAGGTTCTCCCATTTAAGGTTTACCCACATTTAAGGCGGTTTTTTTGCAGCCCCGACCAAAGCTCCATGTAAATAATGTATTGTATGACCCGATTGAGTGTTCCTCGGTTTAGTGAAATGCCCGCAATTAAGGGACAAAATTCTCGTCCCTTGTGGGGCATCGCCTCGATTTCTGGTACATTTACACCATGACTCGAGAATATTTCATTTGTTGGAAATGTAATATATTAATTCAATCTAACCGTCAATGGCACAACACATACTGGCGTTATTACTACATTAAATAAACTCAAAAGAATTAATATTTAGTTGTGCTGTTTTGTCAATCCACCTTAAATGTCCTAATCTGTTACGTGCTTCATGAAAGTTGCGATGACGTCATCACGTGAACACGGATTTTTTTACGTTTCAGTTCGCAGGCGCTCGATCACTAACGTGATGCGTTAACTAGTTGGACCACCTGCGTTTACCACAGCCATATTTACCTTTTTAACCCGAAAGGAAGACAATCCCCCAAAAAAAGGGAAGTGTTATTGACAACAATGTTAATATTACATCGAGGCAGCAATGTTATTAAAACTTTGGATGTATGTTCTTACTCATCAGTCACTGTAGCATTTCCCTATACCGCACACGACACGCAATCAAATTTGCAAGCCCACTTCGCATAAAGGGCCGAAATCTAACAAATGAGACTAAAAACTGCTTCACTGAGGGATAATTATTCGAAACTCGTAAATACAGTAAAACTCTGTTATAACGCGCCTCACTATACCGCGAATTCGGATATATTGCGGGTCTAGTCATGTCCTCCAAAATGATTCCATTTATTTTCTTCGTAAACATCCTTGTTTCAAATTTTACTGCGATTTATTTTCTTCGTAAACAACTGTTCAAATTTTACCGCGATTTATTTTCTTTGTAAACAACTTGGTTCAAATTTTACCGCGATTTATTTTCTTTGTAAACAACTTGGTTCAAATTTTACCGCGATTTATTTTATTTGTAAACAACTTGGTTCAAATTTTACCGCGATTTATTTTCTTCGTAAATAACTTGGTTCAAATTTTACTGGGAGTTATTTTCCTCATAAACAACTTGGCTCAAATTTTACCGCGATTTATTTTCTTCGTAAACAACTTGGTTCAAATTTTACCGCGATGCTAATCTCCCGTCGCTGTCTATAAGAATGATAAGAAATTGTAGCTGAAGTCCAGAACTGCAGAAGAGCAGAAAAATTATCGGAAGATGACAGTGAGAATGAAGAGATGTGTGAGGTTGAGACCCCTTAAATAAGCAAAGTATTGGATAACATCAGTGAAGTGATGAATTGGATGGAGAGACAGAGTGATTGTGATCATCTTCATCTTTTACATTTGCAAAATATTAAGACATATGTGACAAAGAAACGCCATCAGCTGTCACGCCAAAAGAAAATATCGGACTATTTTAAAAACACCGATTAAAGGTATGCATTTAAATCAAAATACAATATCAGTTTTTATAGTATTTTGCAATTAAATTTGTTATAACGCATATGCTTTCACGTTTTTTAAAATTATTTCCCGAAATACCACGTGTTGCCGATAATGCGGGTGTACATTCTGTCTCCCGAAACCCGCATTTTAACGGGGTTTTACTGTATTATATAACCAATGCGAGCCCAATTATATCATGTATTCATTATAGCATGCGAACTTAAAAAACTGAAAGGATCTGCACGCTTGGTTGATTCCTCCTATATAGGAGCGCTTCAATTAAGTGTGTTTATTTGCTTAAAAGTTTTAAGTTTGTCTCGGAAAAATTAAAGATCGCAAATTCACTGCTAGAATGTGCAATAAGGGTCACAGACATGAAGTAACCACTGATTTCGCTAAAAAACCATAAGCTAGAAGAATCACCTTCGCCGAATGACTTACAGTTGGTATTATTCTCAACCATCTTCATTCTGTGAAATTTTACATATGAAAAAATTGATCATAAATAATCTATGCACTTAATATTTGTGTTTTAACTAATAAAACATATTTGATATTAATGAACTGCCATTTAGTCTTTCAATTTTAGATAACCACCATTTAATGTATTACTCAATTTAAGGTACAAAAAACTTGTCTCTGACGGAAACGTTAAATGGGGGTTCCACTGTATGTACTTATAAAAAGCAGAGGATATAATGTTGTTGTTTTAGGTAATTGTCACTACTGACGTACAAGGGACCAACCGATGAAGGAAGGCGTCTCACATTTTTCTGAGTGCTTAATTAATGTCCTTCTTTGTACAAAATCTAATAACTCATGTATAAGGAATTTAGGAAGACAATGACTTGACGAGTTTTTATGTAAAGTCGCATTAAAATACATTACAGCACGTTTTGCATGTCCTGTCATTACTTGCTGTATATATTGTAACTTGAATTGACCTTAAGGAATCAACCGTTGTTTCGGCCTGGATGGCTGGCCAAGCATCATAACTGTGGAGCAGCACCTTAATTAGTAAACGTCGTAAGTCCAGAACATCATAAGTCGGAGTGTCGTAAGTCGAGGACTTCCTGTACTTAGGGAGTAAGCGGTTCGCACTACCTAGTTCAATATTTAGCTGCTAGATGGCACTTCTTAACATATTCAATGCGGACTACATCTTAAGATGTACTCCCGGCCAACCCCGCATGCGGGCTACATCTTAAGGCCGCCGCACACCGGGCGCTATACTATATAGCACTATATTTTTGTGCGATGTTATAGCTAGCGATAAGATATAAATATGCGCACACCAGATACTATAATGTTTTATTTTTTCCCAGGAAACTCGCTTAGTTCTACAACATGGCCAAGAGAATAAACGCCGAGGCATTGCTGTTGTTAACATTGGCTTTAACCCTTAAACCGAAGTATGGGTCTGACAACCACATACGATTTTTCATTTTGTTAGTGTGGCTGCACCGATTGAGCTGGCGGCCCAAGCCTCACAGTACCTTCCTCAAATTACTTCCTGCTGCGGGTGATACATTGTTTTTGCAGTCGCAATTTCTCAATCGTTCGTAAGAAATCGTTTTTCCAAAGTTACAGTGTCTCGTGGACACCTACTTCTCATAACGTATATTTTTTGCGTGTCTGGTGGACACACACTTCGAATTACGGAGAAATTTCCTTCGGTAAGATAGAAACAAATTATTATTATTACAAATAAATATTATTTTCATTTCTTTTTTTTACAAATTTTTAGAATTATATAATTATGATTTAGATTTATTACAGAAGTAAGGATGGATGCAGGCCGTAGCACCTCGGAAGGCGGTAGTACATCAAAAGAATTGGTGCAAATATTACGAGAAAAAAAGCTAGCGTACGTAGGAACACTGAAGAGAAAAAAACGAAAATCCCAAAAGGGTTTTTACCATCGAGGAAAAGAGAAGTTGGTTCGACATTGTATGGATTTAGTAATGATATCACGTTGCTCAGTTACGTTCCAAAAAAGAATAAAGCGGTGCTGATGGTATCAACACAAATAAACAGGAAATAGTGGGATTTTACAACCGAACAAAAGGAGGCGTCGATGTAATGGATCATAAATGCGCTAATTATCCTTCTAACAGAAGAAGTCGACGTTGGCCATTAGCAGTATTTTATATGTTTATAAACATATCTGTGGTGAATACTTATGTTTCAAAAATTCGGAAAAATATAAACAGATTCAATTTTTTGAAAAAATTAACTCTAGTATGTACTTTTGAAGCCACACCTAGGAAACGGACTTGCTGTTCCAAATCGGCGTTCAGACTTGAAAAAACTCATTGAAACCGTTTTACAAGAAGCAAATAAGGATGGCACACCGAAACCAAAACAGAAATCTGAGAGCGACAGACCTGAAAGAAAGAGGAAGTGTAGCTAATGTCCGTATACACAAAATCGAAATACCAGGTATAAATGCATAAAATGTCAAAGGCCAATCTACTTACAATGTTTCAAAAAGATTTGTGACATATGTTGTGGAGATTTGTAAGCGCAAACTATTTTTTACATTACGTATACTTTCAATGCAAAGATTTTTAAATATTAATATGTAGATATTACATTGGTATATGGCGAATATTAATTATATGTAATAAATGAATAAGCTTAATGTATAATTACACTTAATTTAATAATAAAACAATAAAAATTGAATATGCGTGTCTGACATACACATACTTCTAATAATAGACAAAAAGTAGATACTTCGGTTTAAGGGTTAAAGCCAAAGAAGAGGAAGTGGATTCATGAAATTAATATTAGTAGAGAGAAAATGGCGATTTCCATCATTTATTTCAGGATCTACAAAACGATGACGAGAAGTTCCGACAGTATTTTCGTTTAACAAAAACGCAGTTTGAAGAGATCTTGCGTGTCTTCCATGTCAAACACTGTATAAGAAAAAAACAAGCAGCCCGATATTTGCTCAAGTAAAGACTTCAATTATATGATGCTAGGAGCACTGTACACGTGGTCGCCCGTGCATTCTGCGCATGCGCCAGTTCTGCTATATTTTGTTAAAATAGCCAAAACCACAACGCATGCTATATAGCGGGGTTTTATAGCTTATAGCACGCTATATTTTTCCTTCAGTCTGCGGGCCTACATTGAATTACATGTTGCACAAAAGTTAGCGATATATCTTTATATTATATCTTCATAGTATAGCGCCCGGTGTGCGGTGGCCTTTATGATGTTCGCTCTCGCTTCCCTTTCTCCTTTGTTTTTTTCCTTCCATGGCTGGGATTTGACCATGACAGGAGGCCCGTAGGAAGCTTTAGACTCATTGTCTCACTAGTTTTCGAAGCGTGTGCATCGTTTTCCGCTGGGTTTTCCGTTGTGGAGAAAAGCAGATTTTGGTGTTTTTGAAGATTTTGCAGGTAAGCCTTATTTTTTCTTATGTATATTGTTTTTAATGTATTTCATCGTTTAAATTTAACATGTTAGTCACTTTTGGAAAGATAAAAGAATTGTTTTTTAATTTCAGACCTTTGAACGATGTTCTTTGTGCATGTACACTGAACTTTCGTTCGATCGTACCAACCAAGTTGATCGAGTAAGTGTTATTTGCTTGTTGTTTTTGTTGTTTGAATGTTTCAATCTAGTCATTTTTTAAAACATAAATCATTTTTATTTTCAGAATTTCGGATTTTTGGTCCTTTTTAACGTCGACCGTTCGTTTGATCGTCCGATCGAAGAGTATCGAATAAGAGTCATTCGCTTGTGTATTTTGTTATTATTATTTACCTATACAATATAGTAGCAAAGATTTTTATATAGAATAAAATATCTTTTTTCAGTTGTATATACCTAAATAAAGAAAATGGATTCACGACCGTCGACGTCCTATGCGCAGAATGTCCCTTCTTCCGATATGTTTCAGTATTTTAATAAATAATTACTAAGTTTAGGTTTTGTAAACTTGTTAGTTCAACAGAAAATTTTATTTCAGATGCCCCACTGTCAAAGAGGCGGAAAATAGAGAAGAGATTCTTTATTTCGGACCTTTCTTCCGAGAAAGTATGCCAGCTCCTCGAGGAATGTGGGGAGGATGTTTGGGATGATGAAGAAGAAGGCAATGATCCTTCCCAACTAGAGATTGTGATTTCTTGACTTTTTTTCATTCTCGAGATTTCTCTTTTTTCCCAATATTTTTTTCTCGAGAATTCGAGCATTTATTTTCAGTCTCGAGAAATCTCGAGTGCAAAAGCAATTTCACGTGAAATTTTTCATAAAATATTTTTTTCTTAAAAAGTGGCAACGGAAGATAATAATTCTGAATTTAAAAAAATTAATTTTAGTTAATATTTCTCGTACAAAAGTGAGCTACTTACTATTTTCGATAATAATTTTCTTTAGCATTACAACAGAAATAATTTCGAAATGAACACCATATTTTTAGTCTTTAGATGATGTTTAATTGAAACTCAATAACAAACAAAGGTAATATGACTTAGAAAGGTCAAGATTAAAATACAATTATCAGTGCATTACTTTTTATCACATCTTAGGAAGTAATGTTTTAAAAAACACAGACAGTCTATTGATTTGTCGGATAATCTTGCCCTTCTCTTAGAGACCAGATTTCCAGAAATAGAAAAATTCCTTTCGTTTTGGGTCGACATTGGTTTAATTATACTTAAGGCATTTTTCAGCTTTTCCAAGTTGGTCGTAATTTTTCCTGTTGCCTCGTACACGTTCATTTCTTTTGATAACGAACAGAAGTCATCGTCAATTACTTGGCTTGGCATCAAGCATTAACGGATCGATTCTTCCAATTGTTGATTCAGGCTCAAACTATCACCTTGATCCGTTTTTAAGTTTTCTTCAACTGGTTCTTCAGCATGATTCAGTGTAGTATTCTTTTCATTTGAATAATGGTATAGTCTCTTCATGATTAATTTTGCTGTTTTGACGATTTCATTTTTTGGACTTAGCGCAAATAAATCGTCTTTTTCACATAGCTGTGGGCATTTTGGATCTTGAAGATACTTTATCAAAGAAATTAAAGGCATATCTCTTCTGTTTGCAATTTGTTTTTTCAATGCAACAAGGAGATTCGCACTTATTTCAAAGGTGTTCTCGCCTAATGGACGGTACACTCCTATGACTTGCAGAGAATCTCGAAATCTCGAGAAATTTTTTTCGAGACTCGAGACTCTCGAATACAGGCAACTCCCGAGTCTCGATTAATTCGAGATTTCGATCCCGCCGATCGAATATATATGAGGAATTATATTCGCGTAGTTATTGGTTCCGACCAAATGCGAGGTTTAGTTTTGGTGTAGACGTAGTTATACCTGCTTTAATTGTTTGAATTTGTGATGATTTCACTCTTTTTTCTGTTAATCTTTTATTTAAATTTGTTTATTTTATTGATTTATTTATAAATTTATCACTTGACATGGCATCTAAAAGGAAATGTAATAGTGATAATGTAAGGGAATCAAATAAAAGAGGGCATAAGATTCATAGTTATGAATTGAAATTAGAAATTTTAAAGCATGTTAAGGTGAAAGCCAAGCTGAAATCGCACGATCGTTGGGAATGTGCCAACTATTAGCACTTATGTGAAACAGAAGGAAAAAATTCTAGAACGTGATAAATTCAGGTAATTTGATAACAACAATAAACAGTTCCCCACCCAATAGCTCCTCTTCTTCCAACTAAAATCTTCCAACTTCTCAATTAATAAACCAAGTCCAGTAAGTGCAGTTGAAAAAGATTTAAGGTATGGAAATATTTTTAATTTTATCGTTTCTTTATTCTTAAGTTATTTTGTGCTTTTTTAATAACTTTTATATTAATTTCGCTGCGATAAATAGTTGTATGTACAGATAGATATACGCAGGTATGTTATCACGCTCACGCGAGCCATTTGTTACAAACAACTCGCGCGATCCGGACCGGTCTGTCTGTAAAGCATATTGCATACATCTATCTTTGAAGTTCGAGAAACAAATTTATTTTTTCCTTTTAGTGCAAAAATAAGTTATACATTTAAAATATTTATTATATAATTTAGTCATAATTTAATAGTTTTATTAACATATTAGTAATGTTATTTTATCTTTATAGAACGTGAGGGGAGACTTTTCCCGAGATGCGGGAACGTATCCCCCGATTATAACATGCAAGTGTATGGAAAAACGGCGTTTGACACTCGACTATTCGAGATTCGAACATGTTTTCAGGAACGCATCCCCAACGAGACTCGGGAGATTAGAAAAAAAAATTTCTCGAGAAATGAGAATTTGAAAAATAGGAATTTCTCGAGAATTCTCAAGACGAGAATTCTCTAACACAATCTCTATTCCCAACCTGTGGTAAGAGATACAGTTT
Organism: Uropetala carovei; assembly: GCA_036926305.1. NCBI lineage: Eukaryota > Metazoa > Arthropoda > Insecta > Odonata > Petaluridae > Uropetala > Uropetala carovei. Next base: position 324,698 of record JAXCHB010000183.1, read on the forward strand.
TTGTTTCTTTAGAGCCCCAAACACCCCTTGCAAGGACCCACACGTCTGCCAGATGTCCCTTCCCCAGGATCCCCTCCACATGTTTTTCACAAATTACAACCACTTTCACCTACCCAACTGGACCTACCCCAATCTTTACAACCTTCTCCAACTCCTCTTTCAATTTCTCCTCCTCCAGCCTCTCCAGAATATCATCCTTCGCCTCTTCCTTCACCAACTTTTTCATGGGTAGATACAACTCAGGAACCTCTCCATATTCCTTTTCTTGGGCAGAGTGGTTTGAAAGTCCTCCCAGATGGAAATGCTCCCAAGGATTACTTTGATTCAATATTTAATGATGATTTTTTCCAATTGGTAGTGCAGGAAACAAATAAATTTGCCGAGTAGCTCTTCCTCCGAGGAGTGTCCCCGAGAGCCCGCATTACTGATTGAAAAGATCTCAAGAAAGGGGAACTCAAAAGTATTCCTAGGGCTCCAGTTGCATATGGGAGTCCTTCACCTGAATAGGACAATCGATTACTAGAATACCAACGAAAAGTTTGACGCAATTTTTTTCAAGAAGAATGTCTAGGGATGGGTCCCTTGCCATTCTTCAAAGCTTTCATTTCGTTAGAAATCCAGTAGTCGATGAATCTACCTCAGCAGACCCTTTGCTCTAAATAAGAGCTCTTATGGAATTTTTCCATAATACAATGGAGAGGATCCACTACCCATGCAAAGTGTTGTGCATTGATGAATCAATGGTGCCATGGAGGGGGCAATTGTCATTCCGTCAATTTATAAAGCATAAGAAACATACATATGGAATCAAGCTTTATATGTTGACGGAACCGGATGGGTTGGTTCATAGGTTTTTAATTTATGCTGGGGCTATGGATAAAAATCTTGCTGGAAAAGGCCATGCTAACAAAGTTGTCCATAAACTAATGGAAGGGTTGGTGAATGGCCACTCGTTATATATGGACAACTATTACAATAGTGTTGGCCTGACTCGAGAGCTCCAAGTCAATGAGCAGTCTTATTGTACTGGAACTCTAAGAGCCAACAGAAAAGACAACCCTAAAAAGGTTGTACAGAAGAAGTTACGGAGAAACGAAATGATACAACAGTGGACCACTGATGGGATAAACGTTTCAAAATGAAATGATAAACGAGAGATTTTAATGATATCCTCTGAATTTTCAGGGGATCTCATTGAAACAACCTCTCGTCGTTCCTGTTAAGTAAATAAACCCCAATGTATTGTTCATTATAACAAATGCATGGGGGTATTGATTGGGTCGACCAAATGTTACCTTATTATATTTCAGAACGTAAATCTCTGAAGTGGTACAAAAAACTAGGTCTTCACATCATCGAAATGATGATGTTGAACTCATATTTTTTGTACCAAAGATACAGCAGAATACATATGGATCTGTATTCATTTCATTTGGCCGTAATTGATTATCTTTGCGGCAAAGATCGGCGCCCCACACATAAAAAACCTGCGTGTCAAACATCTACCTCCTCCATTATCACCATCGATTCTCATTTCATCAAGGAATTCCAGCTGCAACCCGGAAGGAGGAGGAGAAAACAAAAACCTTGCAGGGTGTGCTTGGGTAATAAAGTAAAAAAGGTTGTAACCACTTACTGCGGGGATTGTGAAGGTGAGCCAGGGCTTTGTTTGACCAATTGTTTCCAGGTATACCATCGAAGAATAATGAACCAATAGAATAAATTTATAATTATTTTGGTTATTAAATTTGTGTATTGGTGCATCTTATTTCAATGTTATTTCTGGAAACAATTGGTTATAACGTTTGTTTGTATATAAAAATGGAATATATTAATATTCCATTGTAAATAGAAACATATATGTAGTGTAAATAGTAGTCTCTATTGCAATTAGAAATTTTTACTGTTAATAGCAGGCTTCATTTTAAATAGCATATAGCATAAATTGTAGTTTCTATTGGAAATGGAAACATTTACATACTGTAAATAGTGACTTTCATTGCACCTTTTTTACTGTAAATGGTAGGCTTGTATTGCAAATAGTTGCCACTAATGTAAATTGAAAACTTTGTAATGTAAACAGACACTTTTACTGTAAATTGAAAATTTTGTATATTATTCTGAATGGAAACAATTATTGTAATTGTAAATAATGTTAATTATAAAAAATATGATAAAAACATAATCGTAAAAACAAAGATTTAATTACATTTTATAATCAATAAATTATTTTGAAAGTGAATTGTGTTATTATATCATTATTTAATATTATCTATTAGTTATTATTTATTGAAAATAATCCATACATTTATAAAGATCAATAATTATGTGAGCTGGACTTTTTCTCCAAGTTTACAAACTGAAAAAAAGAAATTTGGAATAATTTTTTTGGCGATATTTTAGATGTAATAAAAGATAGCCAATCTTGGGACTATACGAGGGTCGGATGGTATAATATGACATCCTCGTGCGTTTTCTCTTAAAAATGTAAGGATTAAATTCATTATATAGTTCTGAAGATGCCGTGAAAGATCCAATATCGTTACGTGTCGCCAAAATGTGTTGTGGGTTTGTCTACCTTAGGCCAACCCCACATGTGGACAACATCATAAGATGTACCAGTTAAATAATTAATATTTGAAGAAATTTCAATTTATTTCTTACATAACATAATATTTTAACCTAAAACACGAAGTCATGGTGAATTTCTCCAAAAAAATATCACCCGTACACGGGAATGTGCCAATTATTTTTTCCGCAATGAACGTGTTAAGTGCACCATTGTGCCTCCCAAGAACTTCCTATTTTGGCCATTACGTGGCACACTGTGGGCATGACTCACTCTGACTGCGATGTTTCTGCATTCTCATTCCCGGCCGAATAGGGTAAAAATTGGATTATTTCATTATTCACTTATTCAAAGAACCTCTCTTTACTAATACGCAGAAAATTTTCGACTGCATGTTATTTATAATTTTAACAGGCATTAAAAACACAGATGCACATTATCAATGTGAGAATACGGTAATTATGAACAATTTAGCTTGTCAGGACCTTCACATGGCACTGATAGACATGGTGTATACGCTACATCAGTGGTTCCCAAGCTTTTTCAACCCAATGCTCCCCTTTTGCCAACAGATATTTGTCACCACCCTTGACTGATGCCCACATGTAAAACCAGTTCCTACTAATACCATACGCTACATTCCTATAGATTTGTATTAGTACACCCTCTTTAGTCTGGCACCCTTGGAAGATAGGCTATACCAGACTATAGAATTTTCTGGACCACGTTAGTTAGCCATAATGAAGGACAAACAAAATTTACGCAATCATTTTTGGTTTTAAGCTTTTATACATTGAGCGATTAATGCCCACTTGCACGTATCATATGTGAACACAGTTCTGCACTTTCTTATCTGGAATAACCATTTCACGATGCCTTTCTGCCAATTTTACCTGACTAATCAAGTTCAATCGTGAAAAAATTTATAGAATATAAAAAAATTTGCTTTAAGGTTGTGTGTGCAATTTCTTTTTAGGTGCACCAAATTGCAATTGTTTACAGTGAATTGCTAATGAATTATCTTAATATAGTTTTTATCATGAATACCTTTCCTTCAGGTTTTTAATAACTTTCAATATGAGTTATGGGTCTTAGAGCAAAATGTGAAGTGTGAAGAGATTGTTAGTTTCAACAAGGAGGTTTGTTATCATCATGAGAAAACATGTTACAAGCGTTCACAATGGATAAATTTAATTCGTGACAATCATTACTTAAGGCACTTCAGATTTCTTATTATATTGACTTTATAGGCTGCAATTAATAAATTTGCTTGCGGTATCCATTTGGATGAGAAATACTTGAAGCAGAGAGAAAAGGGGATAATATTAAACTTTTGTTGACATTATATTTAAGTGATTAGGTTTGAGTTTCTACATTCCTACTCTGAGATTGAGTTTATCTGTTGTACGAAAGAATTTTGCGAGTTTTTAATTTAAATGTACTGATATTAGAGTGGCGGTATCAGGAAAATAATTCCACGATTGATTCTGAATGACAGCTGTTCCCAGATTAAAGAGTTTGTCCTGTATTACTGTCTTAAATTAACAGCTTTGAGCTTCATAGTCTATCTATACCCTGCTGTTATGATACATAATGCCAGTTTCTTAAGTTTCCACCTACAATCGTCAGTCATACTTTGCAATTTGTTGGAGTAAGATAGATGTTTCTGTACCCTGAGTGAATCGTTATCGTTTATTAGAGGTTAGTACTTTTTCATATTTATTATAAATATGAAACATATACAATAATATTGGACGGTTATCTTTTCGTGGAAATGAAGAGTAATCTAAGTTCAATAATTTTTGTTTATTTCAAGAAACCTTAGCCGGTCAGAGAGAAAATAATTTTCACCTGCCTTAAGAGGAACAATGACCATTCAGCGTCTCATTTTCATATATACTTTGAAGTTTGTTTAGTTCAGAGGTAATTAAAGACAGTGATTTAGTGTTTCTGATTTTTTCGACATCTTAGGTATAGAATAATAGCTTCAACGAAGACAACCAGGTCCATATTAAATATTAAGGTCATCCATGTGCCAAAAGGAAGATTAAATTCGCTTGCAGTAATTTCTATTGAATATGAAGAAGTGAGGAAATGTAATTACAGAAAACGTTTTTAAAAAACAAAAAAAAATTCAAAGGCATGATCAGGTATTATCCAAAAAGTTATGTGTTTACCATGTAAAGAAATAATGGAGCTTTCTCAATTTTTTTAATCTCTGCAGCAGCAATTGGTAATTATCTGCAATTTGAATTAAATGGCTCTTACTAAAGCTCAGATAAAAGAATAAAATATAGGGTATTCATGTCGTATGCGGTCTATTGTCGAAACTAAGATGTCGTATGCAGTCTATCATCAGCGATAAATAAGTCGTTATTGTGACTCTTACAATTAGTATGTTTACCTTGTGGTTAAACTATTTACATTATTACAAAAACAAAAATCTGATGTGGCCAACACATGACTTTCTCCATATTTGGGGTATAGTTATTTAAATTCTTTTTATGAATAGCATTATAAGGCAAAATTATTATTTCGTATCGTAAAAGAATACAGTCATCCTTATTGCCATAAATTATGTAAATTTTGAATATGTTTACATAATCCACCGCTAAATGGTGGTGGCGCTGTATACTGCAAATTAAGAAAAAGGAAAATATCTCCAAAATGGATGTTTCTACGAAAATTTGTTTCAAACAAAACCTGGAAGAAATATGATTCTCTACAACTTTGGTCCTCACGAAGATTACCAATGATGACGTTTTTAACGATATATTTGACGGAAACCGAAAAAACCGATTATTTATAAATAATTCCTAAACAATAACTGCTATGGAAAATTGTTTCAAATGAAAGCTGTAGAAAATTACATTCTCTATAACCTTTGTATATATACTATATATATATAATAATGATGTTTTTACGGAGATATTTCGCCGGAACCGAATCGGGTTTCGAATAAACCTAAACTTTTGGTTAACCGGTATTGTCTAAGAACTACTCAGCTCCTCATGCTCATACCAAAGTGTTATATTTGAAATTTGGTAACGATATGGCAAGTACTTTTAGAGTTAGAGCCCACACAATCACATACAAACACATCATTCCGAAAATAGTCTAAACGTGTTCTAGGGACCTCAAAACGTGTATTTCCGTTGAAATTTCGAAGTCGATTTTTTTCATGAATACAATACTTTCCCATTATTCCATATGGAGAAAGTAAAAAAGGTAGAATTGTCATTAAGCATTTTGATACTGTTCTATTATACCCCACCAACTGCTCTATTATACCTCCACAATGGGATATTTAATTTGCCAATATTCCAAGTGCGATGCACTCATTGCTTCTTCTTGTCAGCGCAGCCGCCTCTCTACTAATATTTTTTATTTTTAATGAAATAAAAGTCACAGTATTCCAAAATATGATTGACAGTGTTGTGGTTGGGCTTTGTAAGAGGTCTGCGTAGCTGCCCTCTTGCAATCCCAACCCAACACAGTCAATCATAGTTTCGATCGTGAACTTTCTCCAACCGGGTTGGTTTGTTAAAGGATGTTCCATTGCATTATGCATTACACTTTTTGGGCGAATCGAATGGGAAACCACACTAATTAATGTTAATGCGCCTGAAATATATTAACTGAACATATGAAACACTTTCATCCTATTTGCAATTGTATTTCTATCCTTGACAAATATCCCATATTCAAACAGTCTAGCAGTTGATTGCTGTAGTCTGGCCATTAGCCTTCCTGTTAAACACACTTCGACAATTATGACGTATTTTTTCTTAAAGTTAAGAAATATTCGAATTTCAGTGAGAAAAGTATTTTCATTTTGTTTTATCGCCAAAACATTTCATATGAAATAACAATCGCCAAGTAAGAGGATGATAATTTTCTCACGCAGCTTTTGAAAACAAAAATGTAAAATCTTAATATTTGCAAACTGAAATTATTTTATTTATCTAATGAACATAAACCTATACATAGGTAACCCCCGCTTAACGTGCCCCCGACCAACGTGGATTCGTTATAACGCGGATTTAATTTTGAAAAAATTTTTTAAAAATATATACAAATTTATATCTATACACATATAAATGGATATCTACAATTTTTGACAATTACAATGTTAATTTACCGTATTACCATATCATTAAAATCTATACTACTTATATATTAAAGATAATTCTCTTTTTCTGTGTGTTTGCACAGATATAACAAATGCGGTACATCACCATTTTTCATTTGCATTTTAAATCACTTAGATTTATGATACGATTGCGAAACTTGCACCAAACAATGCCTAAAAGAACGGATATTCATTTTCCTGTCATCGCTTTTCGAATATGCATCTAATCGTTCCACAAAATCGTTATTAACACGAACATTTGGAGAAAATTTAGAAGAAAAAATTTCGTCATCAAGGCGATGGTTTTGTTGCTGATCTAGAAAAAATAAGTCTGTATCTAAAAGCAATGACATGAAATTTGATATTGTATTTGAATTCAATTGTGAGAACTATTCTTATCTATTTTGAATGCATTTTAATCAAAAGGAAAGTAATGAAGACTTACTACGAACTAAACGTTTTTTAGTGCATTACCATTTCCAAGGTATAGAATAAATGCGAACGAACATACAACTGGTAATATTATAATTAGCTTTTTGTTTTGTTTACCTTGACAAATAAATAAATAATGAAATATAAATTGCAGAAAACCCAATACGCGGGACTAATGATTTGATACGCGGAACTGTGCTCTTTTCCCATTGGCACTTGCCTCCCTTCCATGTCGAGTCGAGTTATATACATACAAATTCTGCGGAATAAGCAGAAAAAAGCTAAGCAGATGAGTCTGGACCTTTTTTTTAATAAAACATAGTAGGTGTGCGGCGGTATTTTCAAATTACGAAATTTTACCGCTAAAAATGTTTTTTTGTTTACTTTGTAATTTTATCATTTAATAAATTGTTCTAAAACTCTGATATAAATATGTTTTACATCGAATGTGGGTCCAAAATACCATTTGTGAAGTTATCTCCATCTGGGCTCATAAATTTCATGATCCTCTGACGAACGCGGATTTTCACTTAACGCTGAGACCTCCGGAACGCATCCCCTGCATTAAGCAGGGGTTTACTGTGCATACATACACACACACACATATATATATATATATCATCATCATCAGCAGCCTTTTTAAGTCCACTGACGGACGAAGGCCTCCCCCAGACTCTTCCAGTTTTCCCTGTCAACTGCCTCCCTCCTCCAAGTTTGCCCCAAGAACTTAACAAGCTCTCTGTCCCACCTGTCTTTCGGTCTTCTTTTTGGTCTCTTGATGTTTCTTGGGATCCATTTGATGACACTGGACGTCCAACGCTGGTCATTTCTTCTAGCAATGTGGCCCGCCCACTGCCATTTTAACACCTTCACTCTTCTAATCACGTCACAGACTCCCGTCTTCTTTCTTACCCAGTCGTTCCTCTTGGGGTCTCTTCGGGTGACCCCTAACATGCATCTCTCCATGCCCCTCTGTGTTGTTTGCAGGAGCTGTATCATTCTGGCATTCATGGTCCATGTTTCACAACCATTTGTCAGAACAGGCAGAACACATTGGTCATACAGTCTCCTTTTTAGGAAGACTGGAATATTTGATTTAAAGATGTTCGCATTCTTGCCAAAAGCACTCCATGCCATCTTCACTCTCCGGTTGATTTCTCCAAGAAGCGAACCATCAGTAGTGATGAGTTGACCTAAGTAAACATAGCTGGTTACTTCTCCGAGTTCTGCTCCGTTGATATGTATCTTCTCAGAATTTGTGAAGGAGTTGTATATAACCTTTGTTTTATTAAGATTCATCTTAAGTCAGCTTCTCGGCTTGCTTGCTCAAGCTCTTCAGTTCTTCTAAGGAGCTCTTCTGGGCTTCCTGCGAACAGTATGATATCATCTGCAAAGCGCAGGTGACTCAGATATTCTCCATTGATATTTATGCCTTTTTCCTCCCAGTCTAGCCTTTTGAATACTTCCCTTAGAGCTGCTGTAAATAACTTAGGGGACGTAGTATCTCCTTGTCTCACTCCCTTTTCGGCCTTAAGGGCACTCGTCTCTTCATGCAGCTGGACAGATGTTGTCTCATTTTCGTAGATATTCTTGATCAAGGTTATGTACGTTTCTTCTATTCCTTGTTTCTTTAGTGCATGTAACACCGAGGAAGTTAGGACAGAGTCGAATGCTTTCTCGTAGTCGATAAAGCACATACATAGAGGTAATTCATACTCGTTAGTCCGACTGATTACCTCTCTCACGACTTGGATGTGGTCCATCGTGCTATACCCACTGCGAAATCCAGCTTGCTCTCTGGGTTGGGCAGCATCAAGATGGTTTTGAAGGGGAATGGGACTTTTAGCCGCAGCCATCTCGCCGCGGCCTTCTCTCACCGTGATTGATTAAAAATTAATGGAAAATCACATTGAATATTCCATATTAGTTTTATTTTACATTATACGTTTATTTTTAAGTTGGTATAAATGAAAATCTCACCTCCTATGCGAACAATGTTGAGTTTTCTTTCTGTCTTCACGTCTGTCTGTCTGATTTTCGTCCTTTTAGTAATAATAAGTGTTTAACATAATATTAATATTAAACGTGCTGATTATCCTATGCTATTAACATATCGCTCTACCGTAGCAACAAAACTCTGACGATCGCGAAGAACCTTAATCGCTTATCCATCGCTAATTTGATAAAAATGCTTTGGGTGCGATTCGTCTAACATGTAACTATACACTATTAAATTGAGTGAATTGAGATAAAGCGAAAAGAAGATTTCGACAAACCAAAAAGAAGCGTTGAGTTTTCAAATACGAGTGCCCAAATATGGAGTTTTGAAGTGATAAAAACTATGAATTGTTTTCATGCTTGCTTCGTACTTTCTCATATACGAAGTATATTGAGAAAGTATTGTTATCGCGAAAAAAATCGACCTCAATATTTTTACGGAAATACACGTTTTAGGTGTTGCTGAATCCGAACAAGTGGTTTTCGCAATGCCGTCTGTCTGTCTATGTGTCTGTTACTGGCTCTGGAGCCTAAACGGCAGACATTGAAGAGTAGAAGAATTGATTACAAAAGGAAACTTTTTGAAAAATTCGAAAGCTCCGAATTCGTCGAAGACGTACGCGGCATAGTCGTCCCCATCGGTGTTAGTGAACGTAATGTTAGATCAGAGTACAGGAGAAAATATGTTGAAACAATCGCTAGAACAGAGAAATACTACAGATCCTTTTTCCCAGACGCGATAAGACAGTCCAAGAGAGGAATTAGTTAGAGTTCACTTGGTGTTGTGACACCCCCTGCCAAACGCTTCTAGCGGCTTGCAGGGTATTGATGTAAATGTAAACGGTAAAGCAAAAATGAATGGAATCACGTACTTAAGCATTTTATCATACTGAGCAGAGACTATGATGAAATGGTTGACATTGATCAGTAATTAAGGGAAGTTTATTCCACGCGTTTTTAAGAACAATTTGATTTTCTCAAAAACGGCTCTAACGATTTTGATCAAATTTCGTACAGTTACTTGAGTTTACGTCTTCAATAATACTACATAGTTCATATTTATTCTAGACAACTTTAACAATAATTTGATTTTCTTAAAATACGAAGTTGCCGCTTCGTTAATATGTGACTTTGGAATACAAGTGGGTATTCTAGCTTTGCACATTCCACGTTCTTCACAACACCAAAATTTCTCACGCTCATCGCTACTTAACCGCTCAAACACATACACAAAACCGTCCACTAATAGTTTCTCCTTTCCACGGATAGACAGAATAATTTCCATTTTAAGGGATCAGTAAAAGTTAGAAAAACTTTCGGAATGTTATTGTAAAGTGAATAAAAATGTTCACTGAGCAAGTTAGCAAGGATCCACAGATGATATAACACCGTGAATGGGAACTCGGAGGACGGATGTTTACCATACGGTAGCAAAAATAAGACTGCCATAATCATGGTCGATCTTAGGCTATAGCTCGATTGTTTAGCGAAAGGCCGAATTGTCCTACTTTCCATGGTCATCGACACCCTCACGCTCCCATACTCTGTCGCCATGGGGTCCAAACCCCAACCAAATTCACTAATCCTCAAGTCCCTTGGTTCGTTCCACAAATTTGACATTAAGATAATATCTAACGAATTCCAGAAATTCCATGGGGAAATTTACTCATTTGAGAATTCCTTGAATCTTATGAATGCCTAGTGGGAGTAGTTTTATTTTCTAGTTCAGTTCCTCGTGCAGGTGGTCAATAGAGGAGGAAGCTTCTTTGATACAAAGTATAACAACTACTGAAATATATTTTTAAGGAAACCTTTATTTATCGTTTTATACATGCAAAATATAATAGTTACAATAATAGTTAATAATTATTTTGATATTTATTAGTCACTTGCTTCAGTGCTATCACTTTCATTCTCCGAATTTATATTAACAAGTATTTCTTCAATTCCGTTCATTACACATTCTCTTTGAATGTACTCATTTTCTGTATTTTTTCTGGCATACTGTTCTCCACTCATTTTCACCTATTAAATTACGTTTCTCCTCCACTAACTCCTGCGTCGTCGCCTGCCATTGTAAAACGATCGAGCTATAACCACGGCAAATTATGCATGAATCTCACCGAGAGAATTTTTTGAAGCCATTAGTGCATCTCAATAAGTCGATTTTTAAAAATAGGGTATCCTCTCAGAAAGAAAAATTTATTCAAATGGTAATTGTACAAAAACCTCGTTTTTATGCTTTTTGATAGGCAAACTCATGCAATAATTTTCAAAAGTTTAAGACAACTTCTTTACATTAATGGCCGCCAGTCAACCATTCCTATGACTGCTGATATCAAGCACGTACACAATATAGGAAGTCTAATTTGGATTATACCCCTAGTTCCATTATAAACTCAAATGATACAGAAAATAATTTCTTCAGAATACGAATAAAATGTACTGAATAGACGCTTTAATAAAGTTTTCTAGATCAAAAGAGGAGATAATAATTTGCGTAAAAGCACATTTTATAATTATATGCATTTCAAAAATGAATGTAACTCATGATGATCATTCATGCGGGTTGACTTAAAGAATTTAATTTTAGTCAAGATAACCTAATAAAAAAGAATTTCGGAATATTTAATTGGTTATTCTGAATTTTAGAGTTTCGTTTCTAGTTTAACTCACAAACGTTTACCATAAAAATTCCATTAAACACTCGACTTACTAAAATTCAAAGACTTTCTCTCAGTTTATCAATACATACTGATGTTTTTCAACTTGGACTCGCTTCTAGAAAAGTAAAAACATTAAACTATTACACACTATACATTTTATATGCTTTGTATATCGTTTGTATTGCAGATAATACCATAGGTAAAAATTACAATTCGGAAGTAAACTTTTATCTATCTTCTCTAAAAATTCAACTCTGGAATGCACTTAAAAACATCCGCCGCAAAAAGTCCCCGCGGCGAGGCGATCGTGGCGAAAATCCTCACGGCGAGACGGCTGCGGCGAAAGGTCTCGCGGCGAGACGGCTGCGGCGAAAGGACTTCGCGGCGAGACGGCCACGGCGAGGTGGCCGCGTCGAGATGTCCTAGACCCGTTTTGAAGGCGCATAGTGAGTATTTTGGTGAATATTTTGTAGACTATTGGCAGTAGGCTGATCGGTCTGTAGTTATTCAAGTTTTCTTTGGAACCTTTCTTGTGCAGAAGGATAATACATGCGTGGTTCCATGTTTCTGGTATCTTTTTCTTCCTCAGACAGGAATTAAAAATCTTAGCGAGAATTGTTTCCGTATGATTACCCATTGCTTTGAATACTTCCGCTGTGATACCATCCATTCCAGATGCTTTTCCATTCTTCAAACTTCTGATTGCGTGTCCCACCTCTTCCGGAAGGATACCTGGGACCTCTTCGGTGGGCATGTTTGCATCATCATTTACTTCATCATTTCCTAGAGGATCCTCATACAGCTTGGTGTAAAATTCTTGTACCCGTTTCAGGATCAGTTTCCTACTATGGGTTATGGAGCCGTCTTCTAGCATCAAGGCCATCAGCTGTCTCTTTCCGATCGAGAGATGTTGCTTCATTTTCTTGTAACTTCTATTGTTTTCTATGGCTTTCTCGATTAGCTCATAATTATATTTTTTCACATCTTCCTTGATGTATTTCCTTATAGTTTTGTTTAGTTCTGCAAAATGTGGGCCCTAAAACACCACGCTGGACCAGAGCGGGTTGGTATCTCTTTCACTTTGGCCGGAGATATTGCAGAAAGACTTCACAGCATGGTTGAACCTACCGGTGTCTGAGGACACCACTGTTCTTCGCCCTTTAGCCTCCGTTTACACCCTTCCGCCGACTTTGAGGCAGTTGGAAGGGATATATATATATAGACACTAGTTAATATGTGCTTGCATTCCGCAAGCATTTTTAAATTTTAGCATTTTTACAATTTCAAATTATTCCGAATCGATTTTGTACTAAATCAAATAACCGTGTCAAATTTTAAGGTTGTAGCTCATTTTGAAGTGCCTTATGATTTTAATCCTTGTATTGCCCAATGATAGGGCAAAACAGCCCTTAAGATTTTCAATTTTTACAATACCGGATTTATTTCTGTTGTAACTAAAAACCCATAATTCTGCCAAATTTCAAGTTTGTATCTCATTAAGAAGTGCCTTACAATTTTCACACTTGTATGGGGCAGAAATGGGGCAAATCCGCCCCTAAAAATCGGAATTTTTGACATATTTTATTTTATCTTCAGTTGCAACCAAATTCCTACAATCATACCAAATTTCAATTCTGTAGGTCATATGGAGCTGCCTCATCCTTTTTGTTCTCGTTTGGAGCAATACTGAGGCAAAACAGCCCCAAAAATGGGAATTATATCAATATCGGATTTCCTTCATTAGTCGTAGTTTAACATTAATGGCATTAAAATATAAGCCTCTGATTCCCATTAAAAGCTTACACGTGTGAAAGCTTTGAGGTCGTTGCCAAGGCAGTCGATTGTTGCGACCCAGAAAAATTAACACTTTTTTCTGATGAAAACTATAAATTTATGCTAATTCCACTCGGATTTGAATTCCGTCTTCAAAAATAAGAAACTACAATTCATATCCTATACGATAGTTTAAGTCTTGAGTTCGAATCTTAATGGTAAATAATTTTAAAATGCAAATAGAAAAACCTCTTCACCGATTTTCATGTTTTCTTATGGGCCAAAATAGCCCCCAAAAATAGAAATTTTGCCAATTTTGGATTTTTTCCTTCGGTTGTGATGAAAAACCTATAATCATACCAAATTTCAAGTTTCTAGCTCATCTGGAAGTGCCTCATAATTTTATATCCTCCTATATATATCTAAGATATCTATAATATATAGACGCTTCTTACACATGATATATATAATGCTTTGCTTTCACTATCAAGTCACATTGTATTAACTAAATTCTCTCCTGAGCTCCCTTATTCTGCAAGCAAATCATTTAGTTTTGAGTTTGAGACGAACAGCACACGTTTAAAGTTGCGGAATTGTCTTCAAAAGTGGCCTGTGGTAAATTACAATTTTTATTTTGTATCAAAATCCACGTAAGTAGTAATTGTTTATGATATAATATAACATACATATATGCGTTTATAGTAACATACAATTTGTTAATTTTATTTAGTTGTTCTTTATGATAATATGTATAGAAATTGATGTCCTCAATTGAGGACGCTGGGCGTTAGAGAGTACATATTGCTTTGATAGTCGTAAAGGTGTTATATTCCGTCTTTCTCTCATATTTTTTAACCCACAGCTAAAACGGATGAACGAGTATGTAAGACGCTCCAGGAATCATATGAATATTTATTTTCTGATGTGATTGAAGCAACATTAAAGTTTTTATATGGTTCCTAATATTTTCTGGCTATCATATCTTGGCAAGCGAGAGGGATTTTTGGTCAGAGGAAGAAAACTTCGGTATCCAAATAGTAAAAAATGCCTTGAATAAAAATAATTATTTAGAACTAAAAGCACTCATACATTTCCAAGACAACAGAAAAGCTCGCCAAAACAAAAATGATAGGGCTTTCAAAATAAGACCACTAATGGATATGGTGACCAAAAACTTTCCCCTTTGTAGACTCTCGCAGCCGGATTTAATTTTGGTCATTTAAATTTTTCTTGCAATAGATCATAAACTGTTTTGTATTTCGTGAACCATTAGTGATAAAACGTTCAAATAAAAAGTATTATTTAATCAATCGTTTGGGGAATAGCAGAATTACATCTTTTATCGAGAAAGAAAACAAAAAAGTGCAAAACTGGCGTAATTCTGTGAGATAACAATTATAAACACAAGGATAAATTCAATAAAAGATATTAGTGATAATTTTTAGAGCTTATATATCTATTTGATAAATATTATAAATCTTTTTTCATGTGATATTCCTCGAAACAGGAAAATACACACAGACCAACATCGCATATTTTACATTTTGCTACAGTCTGTGTGTATATTTCTTTTCCTGCGCACACACGGCATCTAAGGCGATTTCCCTTTATTGGCCAATGTTTATTTTCTTTAGCGTCTAACCTCCTCAATGGAACCACGCTTGCACTGGGTCTTCCCTTTTGGGAAGTTTTGGAGGGGATAGCTGACACCCCTTCCTCAATAAGCTCCCTCACAAGAGCAAGCCAAAACTCTAGATGAGTCATGTGCTTTCCTGCTGACGTCAGCAAAACGAAGCTATTGAGCACTGTGACGTTGAGGAGGTGGAAGAAGAGCTTTTTCGTCCACTTCCAGCTACGGCGACTAATGTTGTAGCTAGTTGCCATCCTGTCCCCCTTGTCTACGTAACCCATGTGGTGATCGTAGTCTTCGATAATTTCCGGCCTCAGAGCATTTCCCCGCTCATCACTGAAATTTCCTTCTCCCGGTAGATCGTGAATATTGATAAGTATAAAGACAATATATAAGGGCAAAGGGAGAACGAATATAAAAAAATCAACTTATCAAGGAAAGAATAGAGAGATTTTCACTTTTCTATCAAGAAAAAAATTCTCGTCACAACAAACGCTCTGTTCGAAAGTCTGATAACGAATGAATATACGCGGTCTAAACATGCAGAAGAAAAATGGGAGGAAGAAAATAATGAGGGTTTCAAGAAACTTCTCCTATGCAAGGATATTTTTATTGCCCACACGTGGAGTGTGAAGTGGGTTACGGTTAGAGAGCAGCTGGGCTAAGTCTCTCTCCCTTACTCTTGGTGTAAGGTCTCCTCACACCCAGTATTGGAACCTACGGCATGTTTCCTCAACATATCTTGAGAAGAGGCTTCTGGGATGATCCCTCCAAAATTTTACACATCCAGGATGAATGCACCATCTGTAGGCGACTTTTGAAAATAAACATTCCCGTACGGGCATGCAAGGCACCAAACGGGACAATTTTGCGTGCCCGTACAGGCATGCGCGGCGTTTAAAGGTTAAGACTGTCGATTTGATAGAAGGAATGAATTACTTATGATTAGATGGTATGATAACAAATCGGTGACACTAGTAACAAATTTTGATAAGTGAAAGTGTAATGCTGGAGCCGCAAAAAAAAGGCAAAGGTTGTCATTTCACAGCCTGCGGCCATTTATGGGAGGCGTGGATCAACATGATTGGCTGTTAGAAAAACATACGATTGCTATCAGAAGTAAAAAATGGTACTGGTCCTTATTCACGCATATGGTTGACATGGCAGTTTAAATGGTTTCCTTTTACATAAAATAGTGCATAGCAGTAATTCAATTACAATTAAGGACTTCCGAAGACAGATTGCTGTCGTGTATTTGAAACTAGGACATGGAGCACGGGAAACCCGTGGTAGACCTATGTCTTTGCCATCAACCTCTCGACGTGCTGTGCCCATACATATCAGATACGATGAAAGATCACATATGATAGTAAAGAGGAGCAATCAAAGACGTTGCCAGCTAAAAAATTGTAAAGGAAAACCACGAACATATTGTTCGAAATGCAATGTGACCCTGTGCATTACGTTTTCCAAAATTTCACCCGAAATTATAAGTGGAAATATTTGACATTTTCAAGAAAATAATACATCCTGAAGTAATTGTATCCATGTTTTATGCATTTCGATATTTTATGATAATGTACATGTAAAATAAATCACCATATTCTAAGTTAACAAGTGTTGTCCCTTCTTGTTAACTCTCAGGCAAAGAGAACTCACCAACGCTCAGTGTCCTCTTTTGAGGACGGTTCATATTTCAACAATGAATGATTACATTTCATAAAAGTTGAATTTTCCTATTCTCTTATGAGCTAAAGATCATAATATGTGAATTTTATAATGATGAGTTTAAAAAAATTAATTTGGACGTTAATGGGTTAAGCTTGGTTGGTTTCATACTCTCACCGGATAATATTTCTAAACATATTACACACCTTGGGCGTTGTTCGATATTAATGGCAGTGTAAGTGAAACCATACTTCATGTAATGTTCTTTGTATTTCCTGACCCTTTTCTCCGGTTTGAACTGCGATGGCTCTGCAAATTCCATGAAAGTTTTTGTTTTCACTTAACTTGGCCGGTAGCTTGTTTTTGTCTTTTTTGACGTCTCACTATTGGGACTATCTTCCTCACCCTTGTCACTTGCTTTTTGTTTAACTTTTATTAGCCATTTATCCATGTCGATAATATGGGTATTTTAAATATAACGACAAACACGGAGATGAAAATAAAGCACTCAGGTCTGACGGAATGGCCAAAACAGACCAGAAAAGAGACACTTAATTGGACTGAGAGGGGGAGGGGGGTGGGCGCTGCCATGGTTGATGTGAGCTCAACTAAAAATAACTGAAATACGGGAAAGTGCATGAGTGTCACTCAGGTGCTCTATCTCTCACACTTCACTGTCCGTGTATTTAATCAAGAATGTCCCGTCCATTAAACAGACTAACAAGTTTCAATAACAGGTACAATAACAGAAATTGTAGGTGGAAAATAAGATCCGAAGGCTTATCCCGATTATTCAACTACATTGTATTTATTGTACCATATCGCGTGACATTATAGGAACTACTGTGTCACGCGATATGATAAAAGTATTATGTTTGGGTCTAATTTCTATTAAAATCTACTTAATAGGTGACCCTCCCTCGCGACCTCCGGGTTGCGCACCTCTGGTCTATAAGAAGGAATTTAATTTTTCCATGTTTTCTTATGGGAGATATACCGGGTCGTCTTGAGTTGAACCCAGGACACGTGCGGTAAAAGTGATAACGGTTCCCTATAGACCTCGTGAATATCTAACAGCCATCCAAGTTTCAATTCTCTGTCGTATCCAAAAGTGCCCTAAATTAATTTTCAAATATGCTGCACATGCTTTTCTTATGTGAAAAAATGCAATTTTTGGAATTTCTGAAGTCGAACCCAGGACACATAGGTATGAGAACTCAATTTTTCTGGCGGCTTCTCCATTCCATCTGCAATTTCTGAAAATTTCAGCTCTCCAACTATTGTAGTTTGGGCCAGACATTGGTATCCTCCTATCATTCTATAAGCACTCTTCTTACAGAGGAGGATATGGGATACTAGTGAATGTGTGCTTGCATTCTGCAAGCATTTATCTAATCTTATTATAAATAGTAAGAGCCAAAAAATAAATTTTAAACTCCTGCACCAATTTCAATGCTTTCCTTATGGGAAATAACCTCCCATTAATGGATAATTTCATTGATGCAGCACCTACTGAAGTGCATTTCTATGGAGTTCATTGTTTAAACTTTATGAATTTTTACCAGCCACAATATAAAATTTTTCTAAAATTTTCAATGTTATTTAACACCGGAACATTATTTTCTTTGTTAAAAATTTCAGAATCTTTGATCTTCAGAAAGTACATAAACATTAGTCAATTTGTTTAATATTTCAGAATTTATTACGGCCGAACGAATAAAAATTTTCAAATTTCTATAATCGCATTTTCATCATTTGGCATATTCTACCAATCGAAAAAATTTCAGCTTCATAGCACATTTAGAAGTACCTAAACTATGAAATGTTAGCAAAATTGTTTATAAATTTTAACATCCAAGAAAACAAACATTGTTGCAATTTTTCAATTATTCCTCCGATTATTTCTTAAGATTCACCTATGTATTAAATTTCAGCTCTCCAACTATTGTAGTTTGGACCAGATATTAATATCCTCCTATATCCTATATATATCCTATCATTCTATATCAGGGGTGTCCTACCCAAATTAATAGTGGGCCGGATTAAAGACTAAGTCTGACTTCGTGGGCCAAGGTACAAAAAAATAAAAGTTTTCCATCTTTTACCTTATATTTATCAGAGAAATTAAAGAAAATTAAATTACGAATAAAATTGTTGTGCAATATAAATATTAATGGGACACTTGACAATTTTTCTGCTTACATAAAAAGTCAATATCAGGTGAAATGTTCGATGTACCAATTCGTAATACACCAGTCAGATGTTCATCTGTTAAGCCTGATCGGTTCTTTGTTTTAACATTTTTCATCCTGGAAAAGAACTGTTCACAAGTACATGTGCTGCCAAATAAAGACACTTGTTGAAGGGCCAGCTTTGTAAGGTTGGGATAATGTTCAACTTTAACATATTTTTTATAAAACGTTAAAAGATCATTTTCAACGTAGGCCATTTTCAGGGAACTATTACATTGCAGATCAGTTAGTTCTAACTGGAATTTTTCCTCAACATTTTCAACATCAATAGAAAAGGGATTACTAAACACTTCCATAAGTGGCTCATTGTTTCTAAAATCGGTAAATCTTTCTTCAAATTCATTTTTTAAATTTACTAGTGAGAGTGAATATTTTTCAATATTTATTGTTGTCTTTTCCCTCGTCGATAATGTTTTGAAATGAACAAAATTCTTATTAACCAATTGATTTTGTGGCAGATTCAACTTTTTAACGAATGCTTGAATATTTTCAAATCGCTGATTAACAAGCTGGTCTTTCCCTTGAAGTTTCAAATTTAGGTCAGCAAGATATTTTGTCATGTCTACAAAAAATGCCAAATCATTTATCCACTCGGATTCTTCTACATAACTAACATCCTTTCCCTTGCTTTTCGTGAATGTTTTTATTTCTCCTAGAAGTGACCAGAATCGTTCTAATGTCGCCGCTCCGCTGAGCCAACGAGCGTGACTATAATAAATTACATCATCGTGTTCTGATCCAACCTCAGAAAGAAAGTTTATGAATTGTCTGTGGTTGAGGCCTTTTGATCGTATGAAATTTACCATTTTAACAACTTTTTCCATTATATGTTTCATTCCTAATATTTTTAAACACAGTTGCCCCTTGTGAGTTATACAAGATGTTTAATGATTTCGTGTGAAATTTCAATGCTCATTAAGCTCACAAAACCCTTTTGCTTTCCTGTCATCGCTGGGGCACCATAAAGAACGACTGCTGTCCAATAATATTTCTTCTTAATGAATTCACTCAGTCGATTCTAATTTGACCTTTCAATTTGCTATACTCTGTAACGTCCTTTGCTAAATAATGTCGCTTGATATCATATTCCTTGCATACTGAAATTCTTTCTTGACATATAAGACATATGATGTTTGCATTTTGTTCAATAACAAAAAAATCTTGTCCAACTGCCCTTTAACACGCGATATTCTGCGTCAATTTTACGTTTCTTTTCAGCCATCATTATTAAGGGTTAATAGCTTCAATGTATCCATGCTGTAATTATAATTAACCAGGATAAAGACAAATCAGCAACAATGGGTAGTATTATATTAATAAAACCATACCCATGCGACAATGCAACCGACGCGACGTTCACGAAACTCCGACACTGTCAAACTGGCACTGCACGTCCATTGTCCTGTCGTGCACATCACTAAGGTGCACTAAGGTCAATATATCGATTTATATCGGTGATATATTTTTATTTCTTTATCAGACAAATATTAGTAGGTAGTTTGTTATTTTGAAATATATTTTTAAATTCGTTTCAACAAAAATATGAATATAAATAAGAGATTTTTTCTAGCGGCTAGTGGGCCGGATTGAACAGCTTCGTGGGCCGGATTGTGGCCCGCAGGCCGTATGCTGGACAGCCCTGTTTTATATCGACTCTCCTTACAGAGGATATAAGGTACTAGTGAAGGTGTGCTTGCATTCTGCATGCATTTTCTCTCACCCTAAAGCAGGGGTTCTTAACCTGGGGTCCACGGACCCCCAAGGGGTGTGTGGAAAGATTTCAGGGGGTCCGTGAGCTTGGATGGGAAAAAAATTACTCATCTTTATTTTCACCAACCTCTAACTGAAATCTAGCATTTCCTTCAATTATGAATGTATGCAATAAGCCACAGTAGTAATAGCTGTACCTGTTGTCACCAATATCATATCACATTATAGTTGTTGCAGATATCTCGAAATATCGTTTATGCTCATCAGTACTTCGAAATTATGGTAGTTATCAGACCCGCCGCTAGATCGCACGTGATTGCAGTCTTGCTGTCTACAGACTTACATGTCGTATAAATTTCTTGAATATCGTACCCTTTACTTAATTAAGATACAAATTACTTATTTATATGCAGATACATCAAACAAATTACTTAAAAACCATTCAAAAATATTGAGTTTCAAAAAAAGTCAATTGAATCACATTTTATTTTAGCTATTTTTTTTTTTACAGACCCAATTTAAGTTGAAATGTCGAAGAAAAGGAAGTATGATGAAGATTATATATTATTTGGTTTCACTTGCATTAATGAATGTGACAGGACACAAAAGCCACAGTGTTTTTTGTGTGGAAAAATTCTTGCGAACGGAAGTATGAAGCCAGCAAAACTGAAAGAGCACCTCACGTCTGTCCATCCCGAAAATGCATCTAAGGATGCGGGTTTTTTTGTGTGAAAAAAGCTCAATTCCAAAAAGTGGGGACACTTCCAAAACTTGGATTTGTCATTTCACAAAAGCCTTTTCTTGAAGCATCCTATAAAGTTGCTTACCGGATTGCCAAACAAAAAAAGCCCCACACTATTGGAGAGACTTTAGTAAAGCCATGTGCACTGGAAATGGTTTGTAGACTGGAACAGAGGAAAAAACTGGAAGCGGTTCCCTTGTCAAATGATGTGATACATTCTAGAATAGTTGATATTTCTTTTAACATATTGAAGGAGGTCATCGAGGAATTGGCAGCATCGCCATCCCCTTCAGTATGCAACTGGATGAAACTACAGACATCTCTCAATGTAGCCAGCTCCTTGTTTTTGTTCTCTATGTGCATGCTGACGTCATCAAAGAAGAATTCTTATTTTGTGAGTCCCTTTTGGAAACTACAAAGGCCGTCGACGTTTTAAAAATGGTAAAAAGTTTTTTTAGAAATGAAACTTTGACTGGAAAGAAAAGCTTCATTCTCTTTGCACAGATGGAGCTCCTGCGATGCTTGGTAATACACCTGGTTTTGCTACTTTAGTGAAAAAGGAAGCTCCTCAGGTCGTCGTCACTCACTGCTTTTTATGCAGATATGCACTGGCAATGAAGACTCTTGCAACAACCCTGAAAGAAGTTTTGTCAAGAGCCATAAAAGTTATCAACTTTATCAGAAGCAGGTCTCTGAATCATTGCATTTTTAAAAAATTTTGTCAAGAAATGGGAGCAGAATATGAAGTGCTTCTCTACCACACAGAAGTTCGCTGGCTTTCAAGAGGACAAGTCTTGAAGCGCCTGTTTGAACTAAGGGCAGAAGTTTCACTTTTTCTGAAAGAAAAAGAAAACCCACTCTTGGAACATTTTGAAAGAAAGGATTTTATCAATAGGTTGGCTTACCTGACAGATATTTTTCACCATATGAATGAGATAAATCTTTCCATTCAAGGTCCTGAAGTAACCATTATGGATGCAACAGAAATATTACAAGCTTTCTTGGCTAAGCTACCGATATGGAAGAAGAGATTAGAAGCCGGCATCCTTGCAAACTTTCAAATGCTGGAGGAAGTGCTTTACCAAGATGGAGTTAAGATACAAAATTCTCTGTCAATTTCTTTGAAAAGAGAAATCTGCAAACACTTGGAAACACTTCAGAACTCTTTCAAAAGCTATTTCTATCTTGATGGCATTAAAGGTATGAGGATCCTCTAGGAAGTGATGAAGTAAATGGCTTACGGAAAATTCACTGACCACAATTCACCGAAAGACAATTCACCGATTCACAATTCACCGAAACCACAATTCACCGAATCACAATTCACCGAAAGGTAAATTCAGCGAACCACAATTGATCGAATGCAGTATTCATCGAAATTTCCAATTCACCTTCTGAAGATGGGGAAGAGCGGAAGTAATATAAACGGAATGTTGGCAATAATGACACGTAACAATAAACCATTAATGTTTAAGGAGGAGTGGGTATGGGGATGAGAGAAGTAAGATGGAATAGTATGACAAAATGAAATAATGGCATCATGGATATCCTTCCATTGCAAATAAATCGTACATGAATAATAAATAAACAAATTACGCTCACGGGAGTAGGGGGAGGAGAAGGGGAAGGTTAAACATTAAAAAACGTAATACTGGCACCATGGATGTCAATCGATTGCAAATAATTCGTAGATGAATAATGAACAATAAATAAACAAATGACTCACTCAAGGCTTATGGTAGGGGAAGGAGAGGAGGAAAGTTAAACATTAAAGAACGTAATACTAGCACCATGGGTGTCATTCGATTGCAAATAACTCATAGATGAATAATTAACAATAAATAAACAAATGACTCACTCAGGGCTTATGGTAGGGGGAGGAGAGGGGGAAGGTTAAACATTTACACAAGAAATGAAGCTGGGTTTGGCGAAAGTGATACGATAGGAAATGAAATTATCGTTATATTTGAATGCAACACACTTGGAAGCGGATTGTTTACAAATAAATTTGGTCAATTGTTAAGAAAAGCTAAGTGAAAAAGTATTCTTTATAGGTGGTTTCCAGTTTATAGTAGAATAAAATGTTTTTGTATATTCTGCATATGCCCCAGAACTGACAGTGAAACTAAATTCACAAAATCCGTTGAAATTCAACGGGCACTTACACTTCTTTAAACATTAAACGTCATATCTCAAAGGGAAGGAACATTTTCGATTCTGACCATATGTCATTGGAAGCTCCACTTTCTACCCTTTCAACCTAGAGATGTATCCTCCCTCCCCGTGTGGTTAGGGTGTGGAGGAAGGCCAACTAGAAAATTTTAGAAATATTTATTGCTGTGGCTGTTAAAAATTAATAAAATTTAAACAATGAAATTCATATAAATGCACTCTTAGAGGTGCTGCATTGATGAAATTCCACATAAATGTGAGGTATTCGTAACAAATGATAAAAACCTATAAATGTATTATAATTATAAATTTTAGGGGTTGTTTCTACCCCAATATTTTCGAAACAGAAAAACACGTAATTCGGAGCCGAGATGCGAACTTATGCATCGAAAGTAATTTTTGGGTTTTATTTTTACTTTAAGGTTAGAGAAAATGCTTGCAGAATGCAAGCACACATTTACTTGTATATATATATATATATATATAGAGAGAGAGAGAGAGAGAGAGAGAGAGGAGGATACTAATGTCTGACACAAACTACAATAGTTGGAGATCTGAAATTTAATAGAGGTGAATCGGAAAAAATAATCTGAGCAAAAATTGCAACAATGTTTATTTTCTTGGCCATTAAAAATTATAAACTATTTTACTAACTTTTCGCGGTTTAGGTACTTCTAAATGTTCTATGAAGCTGAAATTTTTTGCATTGGTAGAATTTGCAAAATAATGACAAGGGGATGATAGAAAATTGATAATGTTTGTATCTATAGTCTCTAACTAACTTACATTCTGTTATAGATAGAAGGAAAATGTCTCCTGTGAAATGTAGAAGAAGGATTCAGCTTTTATTATTTAATAAATTCATTCCGATATCTTGATTCGTTTTTGAGATAGTAACTTAAATATTTGAAGAGCACCGAAAAATGTTGACGTATTGCAAGTCTCTTTGCGCCTTTCAATGCTACTTGGAAGTTTCGCGGCAGTCTGTCTATTCTGCTATGCATTATCTTACTTTGATTAATAAATGTCCTTGCAGTATGCAAACAACTTGTATCTATATCTATAGTTCACCCTGCAAGACACCGCAATGGTGTGTGGCAGGGGGTGCAACAGCACCAAGGTAATGCGCATAATAATTCTTACAGAGGAGGAGGATATAGGAAGATACTAATGTCTGGCCCAAACTACAATAGTTGGAGAGCTGAAATTTAATACATAGGTGAATCGAAAAAAATAATCAGAGGAAAAACTGAAAAACTGTAACAATTTATTTTCTTGGCCGCTAAAAATTATAAACAATTTTACTAACATTTCATGGTTTAGGTACTTCTAAATGTGCTACGAATCTGAAGTTTTATAATGGTAGAATATGAAAAATAATAAAAACGGGATTATAGAAATTTGAAAATTCTTATTCGTTCCACCGTAATAAATTCATAAATGTTAAACAAATTGACTAATGTTTATGTACTTACTGAAGGTACAGGAAGCTGAAATTTTTAACACAGGAAATAAAGTTCCAGTGTTAAATAATAACGAAAATTTCATAAAAGGGAAAAGGACCAAACCTATTTTCAAGCCAGCAAACTCTCAATAGTTATTCAACTATAGTTATCAGTTAGTCGGCGTATTCTTTCTGCCTACTTCTGTGAGTTTTTGCCTGCAACGCGGGCATAACTTACACGTTTGCTCGGTCGGATAAATACACATATACTTCGTAGAATTTGACAACTTTTACGAACATAAACATAGATGCAAGCATATTGCAGAGAATTTACTATCGATACTCACAATTTATATAACCTGTTCTGAAATCCTCGTGTAAGATTCACCCCCCTTTTTTCCCCAGCCTTTCGGGAAATAATGTGTGCTGGGTACACAAGTAAATACGGTATCTATGGCAAAATAACAGTAAATAGGGGGAAATAATTTCAGTACATCATGGCGATCATGGCAGAAAGGAGAAAATTGAGTAAAGGCAATCAAAGTGTAGAAAATAATCCTAAATTATCAAGGAAAACATAAATCTTGCGGAAAAACTTAAAGTGATTCGGTGCTTTGAACAAGGTGGGCGTCAGAGCATAAATCTTGAGGAAAAACTTAAAGTGATTCAGTGCTTTGAACAAGGTGGGCATCAGAGCATAAATCTTGAGGAAAAACTTAAAGTGATTCAGTGCTTTGAACAAGGTGGGCGTCAGAGCATAAATCTTGAGGAAAAACTTAAAGTGATTCAGTGCTTTGAACAAAGTGGGCGTCAGAGCATAAATCTTGAGGAAAAACTTAAAGTGATTCAGTGCTTTGAACAAGGTGGGCGTCAGAGCATAAATCTTGAGGAAAAACTTAAAGTGATTCAGTGCTTTGAACAAGGTGGGCATCAGAGCATAAATCTTGAGGAAAAACTTAAAGTGATTCAGTGCTTTGAACAAGGTGGGCATCAGAGCATAAATCTTGAGGAAAAACTTAAAGTGATTCAGTGCTTTGAACAAGGTGGGCGTCAGAGCATAAATCTTGAGGAAAAACTTAAAGTGATTCAGTGCTTTGAACAAGGTGGGCATCAGAGCATAAATCTTGAGGAAAAACTTAAAGTGATTCAGTGCTTTGAACAAGGTGGGCGTCAGAGCATAAATCTTGAGGAAAAACTTAAAGTGATTCAGTGCTTTGAACAAAGTGGGCGTCAGAGCATAAATCTTGAGGAAAAACTTAAAGTGATTCAGTGCTTTGAACAAGGTGGGCGTCAGAGCATAAATCTTGAGGAAAAACTTAAAGTGATTCAGTGCTTTGAACAAGGTGGGCATCAGAGCATAAATCTTGAGGAAAAACTTAAAGTGATTCAGTGCTTTGAACAAGGTGGGCATCAGAGCATAAATCTTGAGGAAAAACTTAAAGTGATTCAGTGCTTTGAACAAGGTGGGCGTCAGAGCATAAATCTTGAGGAAAAACTTAAAGTGATTCAGTGCTTTGAACAAGGTGGGCGTTAGAGCAATATTGCACCTAAGTTTAACTTCACAACTTCTACAATTCATACAATTTTGTTAAATAAAGACAAAATAAAAAGTTCCATTGAAGCAGCCAGTGCAGTAACTGCGAAGAAACTCACATGATCACTTACTGTTAGTAATATGCTTGAAAAAATGGAGAAACTGCTAGTGTTGTGGATTGATTCTAAGCGTTCTAATGAACACATGCCCCTTAGGCCTGGTTGCATCAAGATTTCGTTATGGAACCAATAACTATTGGACTCATAAAGTTATGGGACTCATAACTTCCCCCGTGTTTCTTGAAGCTATTGTCGTCATAAGTTACCTTTCAATAGCTATTGCTCCGTTCACGTAGTTTTGTGGAAACCGCTAGGTGGTAGCACACACGAAAACAAAAAAAATTAAGCGAGAAACTCTAGTTGGGATAACAAACTTCAATATGGCATCGTTTTCTGCAGTTTAATTATAATAGATAACCTGCACTCATAGTTTTGGTAGTTAGATCGTAGATACAACATTACGTAATGAATAGGCAATAATGCAAAAAATGTTAATACGAATAAATCAAACTGTAATTCGTAAAATAAAAAATAATAACAAAACGTATTCTATACTGAACGAGACAAACGGGAAAATGATAGCTAACAATAATTCACGATGTACATATTAATTACTGAATTACAGCGAACTTTAATTGATAAACAATCATAATATTAAAGAAAAAAGCACGCTAATGTCTACAGTAATAGTAATGAGACGGTAATGTCAACAGTAATTATAACAACACGCTAATGTCATGTATGTAAATATAGCACATAAGAAATTGCATCTTACTTAACTCAAAGAAATTCTGCTATTTATCGTAATGTTATAAATGCACTGTTCCCGTCAATGTGCGCACTGTATAAACAATGTAACGAAAAACAAAACGTAAGGCATAGGTATGTTATGACAAAACATCCGCCATCTTAGATTCTTATGGAACTCATAACATCTTAACCGTACCCATAGGTAGAGATAAGTTATGGAAAGGCTTATGGAACAAATAAGTGCTACTGAATGTTTCAGAAACTGCTTTTAGCAATTTTTCATAAGTTATGTAGTACATAGGTCTATCGGTTCCATAACTCGCGTTCAAGAAACCGGCCGTTAGTCAAGCACTTTCCCTGTTTGAATGTGTAAAGCAAGAAGAGTGTGGAGATTCTTCAGAAACTTTTCATGCCAGTTCTGGTTGGTTTCAAAATATTAAACGCTGCGCAAATATACATAGAGTTCATTTTACAGGTGAATCGGCAAGTGCTGATAAAGATGCAGCTATAAAGTTTCCTGACGAATTTCAAGCAATTATTGAAAATGGTGAATACCCCCACACATACATATAATAAGTAATTTACATATAGATTTGAGCGCTGCAGCGACGAAATTGATAACTCGCAGAACCTAGCGATCTATAAATAAATGTGAGCACCGCTGCGAAAGATTTAAAATTGCGTTAATATTGAATTTTAATGATAATTAATATTAAATAAAAAGTAACATTAGCAAACCTTGTAATTTCGCGAACTGATCACTATTAATTACATATTACAATCGGTTTGTTTAGCGCAAATTTGGTTAGAGCAAAGACTGTTTGGAACGTATCCTTTGCACTAAACGAGGCATGACTGTATTTAAAATGGTGAATACTCCCACACATACATACAATAAGTAATTTATGCGTAGATTTGAGGGCTGCAGTGACGAAAATGATAACTCACAGAACCTAGCGATTTATACATAAATTGCGTTAATATTGAATTTTAATGATAATTAATATTAAATAAAAAAGTAACGTCAGCAAACCTTGCAATTTCACAAACTGATCACTATTAATTACATGTTACAATCGGTTTGTTTAGCACAAAGACCATTCGGAACGTATCATTTGCGCTAAATGAGGCATGACTGTATGGAGTTTTACGATATAAGAGGTATGATAAGTAGAGGTTTTACTGTATATATAAACATTCAAATGAAGCAAATAAAGAGATTCTTTCAGAAAATGAATCTAGGACTATATGTTGAGATGATTCAAATCCCGCAGTTGCAATGCGCTGGTTTGCTTATTGATTCACAGAGTACTTCCGGTTCTTCGGTTTTTCTATTTACTCACTTAGTAATTTTCCATTGACTAGTCTTCCTGTCGCCATCTCAGTGAAAGCACGTTTTTCTTATAACAGGTTATGGACCCAGATATGTTTAAAAAGAATCGCGAGTGAAAAAGAAGTGTTGAAGTTTAGGCCGTGCCACGAGGTGATGGAAATGTCCATCACGAACGTGAATTCTGCATGCATCGAGATGCTGTTGAAAGAGAATTTTGACACGTGGAGGATGCCAGTAGAAGCATTATTGATAAAAAAAAAGCGTGGGGATATGTGAGTGGCGAAACTCCATTGCCACCGGAGGCGACTGGCAATGGTGTGTCGGCGGCAGCTGCTCGACGACAGGTGTGGATCGTTGCTGACAAGAAGGCCAGATCCAAATTAATGTTGTCCATTTGTCCATCAGAGCTTAAACAGATTCGTGGCTGCGAGACCTCTCGAGGTGTGGCTCAAGCTCGAATCTATCTACGCATCAAAGGGACCTGCGAGGAAGGCAACACTCTTAAAACAGTTGATGCTGCAACGCATGCAGGAGGGCGACGATGTGAGAGACCATATGACAAAATTCTTTGATGCTGTGTACAAGCTGGCAGCCATTGATGTAGAGATGAACACAGACCTTCTTGCAATTATGCTCTTGTATAGTCTTCCAGGGAGCTATAAAAAGTTTAGGTGTGCAATCGAATCGTGAGATAAACTCCCCACTCCAGAAGAACTCAAAGTGAAGATTCTGGAAGAGAGCGATGCGAGGAAGCAAGCATCCTCGAGAGTGCTGGGGCGATGTCAGCGAGTCGGCAAAGATGGAGGCCTACGAGATTGAAGCAGGAAAATACTGAAGGGAAGGAGCCTGAACAAGGAAAATTCAAATTCCGATGCTATCACTGTCATAAGACCGGACACAAAGCGGTGGAATGCAGTGAAAGGAAGAGTGGCGAGAAGTCGCATTTGTAATTGCAAGGGAAAGTCAAGCTCATTGAAAACAGTGCGGATGACACTTATTCCAAGTATGGCATGCAGGCATCCAATGTTGAGGAAGCGAGTGATGATGTGAGATGCAACTCTGCGAATCATGCATGGATTTTGGACAGCAGGTGTACTTCTCACTTGTGTGGTGATAAGGAGTGCTTCGAGTGTATTAATTCGTTGGCTCAGGGCAAACTGAACTTTGCTAACATGTCATCAACAAACGTGAAGAGAAAGGGAACCGTGAGAATCTCTGCAGTCATCCAGAGAAGTCAAAGGTTAGTTGAGTTCCGAGATACTCTGTATGTGCCCGATCTAAGGACTAACCTAATTTCAGTGGCAAAAATCATGGATCAGAGGAAAGTTGTGATATTCCAAGACAAAGTTGCTGTTGTTACCAATCAGGACGGAGAGGTTACATTGACGGCTGACCGGAAAGGTGATTTATATTATGTCCGAGAAGAGGCTGATGGTGCTAATGTGGCGACGTCACAGCAATGGTCAGAGATGCTAAAATGGCATGAACGTTTGGGTCATCTTAACGCCAAGGATGTGATGAAGGTGATCCGGGTTGGTGCAGTGGACAGGGTCAAGGTCGGAAGTAACGATGATATATCCCGGTCCAAGATATGTCTACAAGGAAAAATGACCTCCAGACCATTCCCAAAGGAGAGGAAGCCCTGCTCAGAAAAGCTGAAGATCGTGTTTTCGGATGTTGTGGGACTGATGCAGAAGGAGTCTTAAGGAGGGACTAGATTCTTCGTGACCTTCAATGACGATAGTACAAGGTGGTGTGTAGTGTATCTGCTTAAGCAAAAGAGCGGTATTCTTGATGCGTTTAAAGTCTACAAAAACTATGTTGAGAACCAGACTGGAAGACATATCAAATGTTTGCAGTCCGACAATGGACGTGAGTATTGTAACCAGGGCTGTGGAGTTGGTACGCCAAACCTCCGACTCCGATACCTCTATTTTTCTACTGTCCGACTCCGACTCCTTAAAAAATGGAGTTAGAGTGATTAATTAAAAAAACATAGGATATATTAAAAAATGATTAATTAAAGAAACAGGATATTTCTTTAATAAACATATGTACAAAATTAGTGCTAAATAGACCACAAAATATATTTATTTGAGCAAAGAACCTGAACAAAAAGATGCCGTCAGATGAAAATATACAATACACTGTTACGCACTTAATATTTTTAATAAATCTATGAAGAATTTGTCCTCAGAAAAAGAATCGCCTCAGTCAGATCCTCCTTCATGGATGCCCTCAAATCTGATCTAATTATTCTAAGAGCAGAGTACAACCTCTCAACACTAACTTGGGTTGGTTGCAAAGTAGTAACCACCAGGGCAACATCTTTGACAATTTCAGGATATAAGGGAATGGCTTCTTGCACTGTTAGTTTAGATGAACGATCAAATTTTTCAACTTCTTTTAATGCAAGTGAGAAATTTAGCTGAAATTTACTCACTTTGTTCTCTATGGGTTTGGAGGAATCCTTTTCTTTGCGGCGACGCTTTGCACGCTCCTTGTGATTCAAATAATTTTCAAAATCAAGTTCATCCTCTGTTGATGAGGTTGAAGACATGGCAGCAACACTAACTTCTTCTTCCTCCTGACATTCCTGTAACTCATTCATCCTAACTGCTACCTCAAACAGAGCATCTTTCCCTTTAGTCAGCTGCTGATCATCCAGCAAAATCTGGTGCATTGGGTCTACATAAATAGCTGCCAAAAAAATCTTGTTTTCTAATAATAGTGCCTCTCTTCGTTTCATTGAAGCAGCAATACCATCTGCAATTAACCCTCCTCTTTGGGTCAGACGAAATATCAGGTTCCTCCACTCCTTCAAGAAAATGCCAGGAGTTAAGTCCTCAGCTTGTAATTTTTGAGTCACTGTAAATGGGTGATGAAGCAACTCTTCCAATTCTGTCACCTGTGTCCACTGACCTTCGCTTAGCATCACTTGAGGGTTGGCCATGTCCACAAGAAAGGGCTTCAGTTCAAGCAAGCGCTGAATCATTATGTAGGTACTGCCCCAGCGTGTGGCTTGATCTATAATTGCCCTTTTTCCGGCGCGTCTCTTCAAAATGGAATCAACTTTAGGTGTTCTGGCAGCAGTAACTAATTTCCTCACCTTGCCAATCAGCGCAGCAGCATGTCCTTCTTGCAGACTGTCACTTATTGCCAGCTGCTGTGTGTGCACAACACAACGCATGTGATGAATTCGGGAGAGTTTTGAGGCAGCTTCAACAAGATCACCTAAAGGATCATTTTGTTGTTATTGTTGTTCTGTAACAACTTCAGTTGGTTCCATAGTTGCAGGAGCATGCTCTTCAATTTCAAACATTCCTCTATCTCTGAACCTGAAGTGTTCTTCTAGCTGTTGGTCACCTTCATTATCTGCATTCATTATCTGCATTCATTAGTTTAATTGTACTTATCATGTTTGAAGCATTGTCAGTTACAATACAAAGAACTTGTTCTTTTTTAAGTTCATAATCTTGCAGAACCTTTTCCACTAAGACCTGGAGAAACTTGCTGGTGTGATAAGCTTCGGTGTCTTTTACTGCCAGTGTTTTGGTAACTATTTCATTCTTGTCACAAATAAGTCGGACATGGATGGCAAAAAAGTTCACTTTGTGGCGTGTGCAGGCATCCATTTTAAGGAATACAAAGTGTCTCTTGAGAGTCTTTTTAAGTTCTTCCTTTTGGTTAAGGGCTTCCTCAATCACTAGTTTTCTAATCCTATCTCTTTCCAGAGCGGGCCATTTCTTCATTCAGACCTATAAAAGCCAGACGAAAATAATGATAAAGGCACACCATCCTTTGCAACAAGTTCTATTATATGTTTTTTGAATGTATCTGCCATCATTGTTACTGTAACTTTGTCACTGACAAAATATCTTGTAACTAATATCTGAGAAGTTTTCTGATCCTTTGCTTGGCTGGAAGCGTTGGGCATTAGTTCCTTCCTTTGCTGTTATCCTTCTCATTGACAGCTTTGAATACTTCTGGATGAAAGCACCGTAAATGTCTTTTTATATTGGAAGCTCTCGTAGGAGCATTTTTATCGCTGCCTGAATATGCGCTGATCTTGGCATCATAGCATTTGTCTTCATCTGGGTCGTGTATCATACAATGACACACAAAATGTTTTCCATCTTGAGTTATGGTGAAATGTTCAAATACAGCTGACTTCATGGGAAGCTTAGAAATATTTTTTCTGAAAAAAGAAGTATAAAATTTTTAAAATATGTGTAAAATGATATATTTACCATATATTGTTATCTATATTATTACAATTACTCACCACTGTCTATGCAGGGCAAGAACTGTAATAATACTCACTGTTTTAAATATAAAAGTAAATAACGTAATACCTACAAATATGAATATCAGTTTGCACCAAAATAATAATAATAAATAACTTTTAAGAGGAGAGGTTTTCTTCAAAATCAATCACAATAACTTCGCAAACAAAAGAGATCTGCCTATAAAGTTAAGTAAGTAAGTCCCTGCGACCCATCCGCTTCTTTTATATATATCAATAAAAATGTTCCAGAATGTTCTTTTCAACCCAAACAATTCCAGAATATTCTACATTGCATCATCCCTTTTTTTCTAAGAAACCAAACAACGAAAAAGGTTACTAAGAACACAATATCATTTACATATCGAAGAAAGAAATTATGGGTAAAACAAAAGAATTACGCATTCAAAATTTACAAATTGAAAGATATATTATAGGAAATTTTTAAGTTTATAATGTAACAATGTTATAATATTATAAGTCTTTATTTTGAAGCTGGAGTCGGTACATTTCTACCGACTCCGACTCCATCCAAAATTCATTCCGACTCCACAGCCCTGATTGTAACGCAGAGTATGACAATTTCCTCAGGCAGGAAGGTATCGAGAGGAGGCTCACTGTTGCGCATACACCATAACAAAATGGTGTAGCAGAGCGCATGAACCGAACGCTTCTTGAGATGGTCAGGTGCATGGTGTTGCAGTCGGGATTACCGAGTTCGTTCTGGTCAGAGGCAGTGACGACGGCATGCTATATCAGAAATCGTTGTCCAACAAGTAGTCTGGGTGGGAAGATCCCCTACGAGAAGTGGACTTGGGAGCCACCGAAGCTGGACCACCTCAGGACATTTGGGTAAAAGGTGTTTGTCCTCGACAAGGTCCCTAACAAGGACAAGTTTGCAACACGTTCCAGAGAGGGTACATTCATCGGATATCCACGAGAGTCAAAGGGGTATCGAGTCTGGATTTCATCAGAGAGGAAGATAGTTGTCGTGCGAGACATAAAGTTCCTCAAAAATGCTGATGACGACAAGAAGGGCGAGGACATTGCAGACCCAGTAGTCGAGCACCAACATGCCTCAGATAAGGATCCAGAGCAGGATGACAACTCCAGGTATGTGGAGATTGACATCAATTTGAATGCTGATGTTGTGCCAGGGGAGGCACAGCCCGATCCACAAACCATGTCAAATGTGACTCGAATAGGACAAGGCAGACTGATACTCGTTCGGACCGGGAGACGTGGACGGCCCAGAAAGTAGTACAGGTCAGTGGAGGACAGCGAGCCTGAAGAACTGGAAGTTCCTGATGAGATTTCAAATGGACTGGATGATGAGGGATTCGCTGGGGTGGCTGAGGTCTCAATCAACGAGGCGAAGTCTAGCGACGTCTGGGATGAAAGGAAGGACGCAATTTTTTCGGAGGTTACAAGTCTCATCAAGAATGTAACCTGGGATATCGTCAAGAGGAAGAATGGTCAAAATGTAGTTGGAAGTCGTATCATATTGACCAACAAATACCATCCAGATGGGTCCATTGAGCGACGAAAAGTGAGAATTTTTGCGAAGGGCTACAGTCAGCTCTACGGAGTGGACTACAACAATACCTTCACTCCAGTGGCTAGACTAGAATCTATTCGTATATTTATGGCCCTGGTAGTACAACTTAGATTGAAGTTTAGGCAATTCGATATCACCACCGCCTACTTGAATGGCAAACTCGACGAGGAAGTGATCATGGAGGCGCCAGAGTTGCTAAGAGAGATGCTGCCAATGGTTATGCAGAAAGAAGAAGAGAAATCGGAGGTTGGAAAGCGAGCTAAACGAATGCTTGAGAACTTGGCAGCTTGAAACGATGCTTGCCGTTTGAAGAAGGCTCTTAATGGGCTGAAGCAGGCGGCCCGCCAATGGTATGCCAAGATGAGGGAGAAGCTGAAACAGCTGGGTCTCATTCCAATAGCCGGTGAGCCATGCCTATACCATACGAAAAATGGGGAGAACATTCTTCTGGTCATCACCTACGTAGACGACATCATGATCGCGTCTCAGGATCTTGATTGGATTAAAGAAGTTCAGCATCGATTGGCCGAGGAGTTAGACCTGAAAGATCTTGGTCTGGCTCAATACTGTCTGGGGTTGGAGATCGTCCAGGGGCTCTGATGAATCTTGGCAGTGACCACCCGACCAGACATCGCAAACTAGGTTGCCAAGCTGAGCCAATTCACCAGCAACCCAGAGAAGTAACATTGGGTCACAGCGAAACGAGTCTTAAGATATCTTCGATGATCGACTAATCTAGGAATTGTCTTCAGAAGGACTGACGAGTTGATCAAAGGATTCTCAGATGCAGACTGAGGTGGTTGCACCATGGACCGTTGTTCATTCACAGGCTACGCATTTTTGTTGAGCAGTGTGGCAATCTCCTGGAAATCACAAAAGCAGTGCACGGTGGTGCTATCTTCAACGGAGACAGAGTATGTCAGCCTGTCGGAGGTAGCCAAGGAGGCGTTATATCTTCGCAGCCTTCTCAAGGAGCTTGGACTCCATTCCATGGCCGACGTTATGATTTACATCAACAATCAGGAGGCACAGCATCTGGCAAATGATCCAGTTTTCCATTCGTGAACAAAGTATATTGATATTAGATATCATTTCATTCGCGAGGCGACAAGTTCGGGTGAAATTAAACTGAAGTATTTGTCAACCGAATGTATGATTGCGGATGTTCTAATCAAAGCTTTACCTAGTCAAAAACATATAAAGTGTATATCTGGTATAGGAATTCAGCCGGTGAATTGTAAGAGTGAAAATCGCACATCTTGAGAGGGGTGCTGAGATGATTAAAATCTCGCGGTTGCAACATGTGGGTTTGTATATTGATTCACAGAGTATTTCCGGTTCTTATACTTACTCACTTAGTAGTTTTCCGTTGACTAGTCTTCCTGTCGCCATCGCAGCGAAACCACGTTTTTCTTATAACACTATAGATGAAAATGAGAAAGTTGGAAATGAAATTTTTACCCAACAGCCCTTCTATTGAGAACGATTATATTATTATCAATTAAGACTGACATTGTCATCTGGTGCGCTTTAACACGTTCCATGCGGACTACATCTTAAGATGTACTCCCGGCCAACCCCGCATGCGGGCTACATCTTAAGATGTTCGCTCTCGCTTCCCTTTCTCCGTCATTTTTTTCCTTCCGCGCCTGGGATTTGACCATGAGAGGAGGTCCGTAGGAAGCTTTAGACTCATTGTCTCTCTATCTTTCGAAGCGTGTGCGTCGTTTTTGTGCCGAGTTTTCCGTTGTGGAGAAAAGCAGATTTTGGTGTTTTTGAAGATTTTGCAGGTAAGCCTTATTTTTTCTTATGTATATTGTTTTTAATGTATTTCATTGTTTAAATTAAACATGTTAGTCACTTTTGGAAAGATAAAATAATTGTTTTTTAATTTCAGACCTTTGAATGACGTTCTTTGCGCGTGAACTTTCGCTCGATCGTACGATCAAAGTTGATCGAGTAAGTGTTATTCGCTTGTTGTTTGAATGTTTCAATTTAGTCATTTTTTAAAACATAAATTATTTTTATTTTCAGAATTTCGGATTTTTGGTCCTTTTTTACGTTGACCGTTCGTTTGATTGTCCGATCGAAGAATATCGAGTAAGAGTTATTCGCTTGTGTGTTTTGTTATTATTATTTACCTTTACAATATAGTAGCGAAGATTTTTATATAGAATAAAATATCATTTTTCAGTTGTATATAGGTACCTAAATAACGAATATGGATTCGTAACCGTCGACGTCCTATGCGTAGAATGTCCCTTCTTCCGGTATGTTTCATTATTTTAATAAATAATTTCTAAGTTTAAGTTTTGTAAACTTGTTAGTTCAACGGAGAATTTTATTTCAGACGCCCCACCGTCAAAGAGGCGGAAAATAAAGGAGCGATTCCTTATTTCGGATCTTTCTTCCGAGAAAGTATGCCAGCTCCTCGAGGAATATGGGGAGGATGTTTGGGACGATGAAGAGGAAGCCTTCCCAACCCATGGTAAGAGATACAGCTTTTGTTTCTTTAGAGCCCGAAACACCTCTTGCAAGGACCCACACATGTCCGCCAGATGTCCCTTCCCCCGGATCCCCTCCACATGTTTTCCGCGATTTACAACCACCTTCACCTATCCAATTGGACCTACCCCAATCTTTACCACAAAAACCTTGCAGGGTGTGTTCGGGTAATAAAGTAAGAAAGGTTGTAACCACTTACTGCTGGGATTGTGAAGGTGAGCCAGGGCTTTGTTTGACCAATTGTTTCCAGGAATACCATTGAAGAATAATGAACCAATAGAATAAATTTATAATTATTTTGGTAATTAAATTTTTCTATTGGTGCATCTTACTTCAATGTTATTTCTGGAAACAATTGGTTATGTTTGTTTGTATATAAAAATGGAATATATTAATATTCCATTGTAAATACTTATTGTAAATAGAAACATATATGTAGTGTAAAT
Source organism: Uropetala carovei (assembly GCA_036926305.1). Taxonomy (NCBI): domain Eukaryota; kingdom Metazoa; phylum Arthropoda; class Insecta; order Odonata; family Petaluridae; genus Uropetala; species Uropetala carovei. The sequence goes on from JAXCHB010000183.1 coordinate 362,356, forward strand.
AGTAGTTTCTATTGCAATTAGAAATTTTTATTGTTAATAGCGGGCTTCATTTTAAATAGCATATAGCATAAATTGTAGTTTCTATTGGAAATGGAAACATTTACGTACTGTAAATAGTGACTTTCGTTGCACACTTTTTACTGTAAATAGTAGGCTTGTATTGCAAATAGTTGCCACTAATGTGAATTGAAATCTTTGTAATGTAAACAGACAGTTTTATTGTAAATTGAAAATTTTGTATGTATTATTCTGAATGGAAACAATTATTGTAATTGTAAATAATGTTAATTATAAAAAATATGATAAAAGCAATCGTAAAAACAAAGATTTAATAACATTTTATAATCAATAAATTATTTTGAAAGTGAATTGTGTTATTATAACATTATTTAATATTATCTATTAGTTATTATTTATTGAAAAATAACCCATACATTTAAAAAGATCAATAATTATGTGAGCTAGACTTTTTCTTCAAGTTTACAAACTGAAAAAAAGAAATTTGGAATAATTTTTTTGGCGATATTTTAGATGTAATAATAGAGTTAGCCAATCTTGGGACTATACGCGGGTCGGGTGGTATAATATGACATCCTCGTGCGTTTTCTCCTCAAAATGTAAGGATTAAATTCATCATATAGTTCTGAAGATGCCATGAAAGATCCAATATCGTTACGCGTCGCCGAAATGTGTTGCGGGTTTGCCTACCTTTGGCCAACCCCGCATGCGGACTACATCATAAGATGTACCAGTTAAATAATTAATATTTAAAGAAATTTCAATTTATTTCTTAAATAACATAATATTTTAACCTAAAACACGAAGTCATGGTGAATTTCTCCGAAAAAAATATCATCCGTACACGGGAATGTGCCAATTATTTTTTCCGCAATGAACGTGTTAAGCAGAAGAGCAGGAATCGGGAGCCGCAGGTCATTCCTCATGGAGCCGCATGTGTCTCACGAGCCATGAGTTGCAGATCCCTGGTCTAACAATAAGTAGTGTACTGGCATAAAATCCACATATTTTGTATTATGTTGCAAAAAGGCCATTGTATGTAAATTGTACACAAATTTAGTACTATGTGATTTAATAAACTAATAAAAAATAATAGACAGTAGACTGTGAGCACCAATTCACCATAAATCAATGGCCAATTCGCCACAAGTGGCAACTGTGTTGGACACCTCTGTCCCAACTATAAGACGTAATTATATACTCTCATGGACTTTTTTGTTGCAAATGTTGTTCTCTATCTGACTAAATTTATTATTCGATACCTTACAGATCATATATGGGCAAGTGAGAGTAAAATATGATTTATTATTGTTGTCTTGAGAGAAATGGCATCTCTTGACTGTGGCACCACAAATGGTTACGGCCACATACTGAACTGCGTCTTACTATCAACCCTTAAAAATAATTTTGACTCTTGAAGAATTTATGCAAATGTTTGGAGACGAAGAAATGACCGTACAATTTTTAAATGACAGTAAAATCATTGAATCAAACCACTGGGTTGGCGTTTCATCTTTCCTATATACACTTCCTAAAAGTTGTTTAAATTAAAAAAGTTGTTTTTTATATATACTAGTAACAGATACATTCAACAGCGTAACAGATTTTTTAGGACTCAAATCTGTAGAATCAGAAAAGCTGAATTTAAATTTCAGTTTTTGTATCAATGGCAAACGTTTTGATAGAAATACCATCTGTAAATATTTTAGAAGTAAATGAAATGTATCACATAGCAAATGATAAATAGAAAAATAAAAAAATTTCTATAAAACCATCACTTACCTTAATTTAAAAAAATAATATTAATACATACTACAGTACATATTTAATCCAATAGACATTCACTGCTGCTTTTACAAATTGTTAAAATATGTATTGATACTAAAAGTATTCACATTTGACCTAATTCTAGTAAATATAAGATAACATGTTAAGATAAAAGTTTAGCATTCAGGCAAAAATCTTCTAGTCCAAAGGCTACCAGCAAACTAAAAATGATTAACAAGTTTTTATGAAAGAATAATCACTGCATTACCTACAAATTCAGTTTTAGCAATAGAATAGAGAATCTCACCTTCCTCTAAGAATTTCAAATCTGATTGGTCTAGAGTTCTGTCTGCCATAAAAAGCTGCTTCCCGGTTAATTTCTTCATATCTTTGTCATCTTTATCTGTTTTTTTCAGTAGTCGCCTCTCCATATCAAATTTAGTCTTCCAGGCCAGGAAGGATTCCACTGTTACATGAGTGCCTTCAACTCTTTTCTACAAATATTATATATCAGCATCACTGTTAATTACCATTGCATATATGTATATTGACACACCAAGTTAACTACAAATAATTATTTTGAGTACAAATACGCATATTTCTAAATCAAATACCTAAGAGTTTAAATGCATTCAAGATTCAGCATTGAAAATGAGTTAAATCATAATTACATATACAGAATTTCAAGAATTAATAACAAGGTTGAGGCAAAACGCATTTATTAAAACTCTTCCTTGTGTGTTATTGCTTCCGTTATGAATGTTTTCAACTGAGAGTAATATTCTACATAGACACTCAACTCCACAATGTCTTGTTACATATTTAAGCTTTTTGAAAATTAATTAAACTTTTATTACTTACTGGTAATTAATTACGACTATTAATTTTAATGTAAAGTAAAAATTGTAGTAAAGATATTTAATATAGTAAATGGCTGTATTGTTCCTGTATTGCTGACACTAACTACTTTACAGGGGTTACAAGACTTGTGGATACCTTGTATATAACCTTGCTAACATAGCGACTTAACTTACAACAATGACCTAGACCAGGGGTGGCCAACCTTTTTCTGTAAGGTGCCACATATTCTGTTGAAAATGTGTCGTGTGACACCTAATATTTTTGCATTAGTGGTGATCTAGATGGCAGGAGCAACACGGAGGGAAGAAGCCATTGTATATACTTGTTTCGAAGATGGAATTGTCTATGGTCCTTTTGACTGCAGGTTGGAAGTTTTTTTAAAGATCATTAATACTATCAAAAATGAATGCGATATACTAAACCAAAATTTTCGGCAAAAGTTAAATGCAATTTCGAAAAGTTTATCAACTGCTTTCGAAAGTCAGTCTTGAAAACAGTGACTAGTTTGTGTACACAACTTTCTTATAATACGTTCTCATTTCGTGGGATTAAAGTAGCCACACGCACACACAACACTCAGTCTGTTGTCAAAGAACAACACTGTAGGACCTAGAATGTTGACATTTTTCAATTTATATCATTTTATTTTTTGAAACTCGGGAGTCGTGCTAATGGCAAGAGCTTCGCGTGCCGCTGATTGGCCAACCCTGACCCAGTCATTTCCGCATACACTATTCGATAAAAATTCACGAAATAGTTTAGTCATAGTTAAAAGGTAAATACTTGCCATTTCAGCTTCCTCATCTTCTTTCTGTTTTTTCAATATCGTTTCCTCCTTTTCTCTTCTCATGTCATCCCACTTTTCATTTAACCATTCTTGCGCAGCAGATACTAAAGTAAATACCATAACCATTCCCAAATTTTCTTCTGCCTTAAATTCGTGACACAGAGCACAACATGCTTTTTCATTATTAATACTATCCCATTTCTAATAACAAGTTTTTTAAAGATTACCTTACCTGCTCAAGTATATGAGTCTTTAAAAGGATTTCATCCTCCTCTTCAAAGTTTTCTCTATCCAGTATTTCGACTTCAGGCACAGTTTCCGGATAAGTTGGAGTATATGCGAACTTTAAAAAACAACACAGTCCATTTTCTGAATCAGGTTCATACTCCTCCGATTTAATAGGAATCTTGAATCTATACTGTGGTTCGGTAGCTAGAACTAGTGACAATGAGCGGGTATAAACACAAACACATTTCAAGTAAATCTGATGATTGAAACAACACTCACTTTCCATGTCGCCGCAATAAATAGAATCTAAAGCTTCCATTTCATTCTTCTGTTCTTCCTTGTAATCCATTGAAAATACTAACAATTACAACAACGCTAGATTTTCACTTATGGATTACTGTAATCAGATTTTTATTCAATAAATGTTTTCGAAGCCCGACCAGAACCACATGCTATACTACATCATAAACTCTCACTCCATCAGCCCAGGGTATAACTTGCCTGATTAAGCTTTCAGTTACGCGAATCGCCGAGGCCAGGTTTCACTAGTGTCGCTGAAATCAACGGATTTTAAAAAAATAAAGGACGCGCTATCGCGCCCTTCGCCTCGCTGGAACGAAACTAACTCCCCCCATTGTCCTATGATCGGGTTGGTAAATGTCGCGACAGGCCTGATCAGTTTTGCGTGAAAGTTATTAAATCCAAGGGATGTGTAATGAAACGTCCCCACAGGCCGTAGTTCTCATTATGCCCGATAGGTCAGCACCACACGCACGTCAACAACCCATCGAGAGTGGAAAGCGCAATAGTGAATCCAATTTTTCTTTCTCTAGGTTATACGCGTCTGGAGCACTTTTTTCTCAAACGGTTATTTAACTCATTAGTTATGGATACACCTTTCTTAATACTGTTAAATACAAGATTGTTTTTGAGAAAAAGCTTTTACAATTTCTACAAGTTCTTTATCATAAAAATATTGTTTTCCTCTCCACAAAAAAATACTTTTGATTTTATTTTTGGTGTATCATTTTAAATATATATTACGATCATTATGACAAATTTTGCCTGAACGATAAAATTACCTAAATTAAATGTATGTATACTTAGTTGTCTTTTACCTTTTTCAATCACTTGTTGGATCGTGATCGGAAAATGGAGTTTTTATTTTTGGGACAATATTGATTGGAATGAATACAAAAAATAACAGGACAACATAATTTATTACTGTTGAACCTAATATGACGGTTTTATTGCTTATTTCAATTTTGTAGATAAGGTTACAAAATTAAAAGAAGTTTAATCTAATGGAAATATCTATTTATTGAGTTTTCCAACGATCTTTTTTATTGCTCCTTGATAATTTAAAAAGTTCTTGTTTAGGCACGGTTAAAAATTTCGCGAAATCATAACAATTCATTTCAAAATTCAGTTACAATTAGGAACTCACATTTCACAATATTTCAAAAAAGTTGTGCCAAATTCATTTCAACCCAAAGAATTACGGAGCCCGAAGATTTAGTTGCTAACCCGAAGCGGTGGCAACTCCAACAGCGGTTGAGCATTTCGCTGTTCTTCATTATCTTGCCGACTAAAGCGCCTTTTCCACCGTATCAGAACGTAATCATTTTTCAGTTTACGGTAGTTTTCGTTGGAACGTTGGTTTACCTCAATATTGTAAACAGGTGTGATTGTGCTCACGTAAATCCACACTGATTAACGTCACATTATATGTGAAGCTTTATTTGTACAAGAGGATCTTAAAAGCAAGGAGGTAATTTAAGATATATTTGCTCTTTTATTAGTAAGTGATGATCAAGATTATTTCTCTCGTTGATTGTGGAGTTTATGTATGATTATTGTGTCTCTAAATAGGAGAAATGGTTATTATCCTTGGTGGTGGAATAAGTGGCTTAGCAGCTGCGCATTATATTCTAAAACGGAAGTTATTACCCGCAAATGCCATTTCCTTAATCGAAGATGCGGCGCAAGTTGGGGGATGGATGAAATCCACCAGACGTTCAAATAACGTTATATATGAGCATGGCCCAAGAACCATCCGTCCTAAAGGAGAACAAGGAGAGAACACTTTGTTGCTAGTAGATGAATTAGGGTTAAGCAGTAAAGTGAAACCAATTCGATCTGAACATCCAGCCACTATCAACAGATTAGTGTATGTTGATAAACGTTTGCACAAATTACCGTCGACTATATCGTCTTTGTTTTTTAAAAATGAGCCATTTCATAAGCCAATCATTTATTCTGCGTTAAAATTTTTGACGGCCCCGAAGAAGCCATGTAGCGACGAATCTATTTACGACTTCGTAGCTCGGCGCTTCGGAAAGGACATAGCGGAGTATGCCATCAGTCCTTTAATATGTGGAATTTGCGCAGGAGATGCTAAGGAAGTGTCGGTGAAATTTCTAATGAGGTCTCTATTTGAAGCGGAACAAAGGCAAGGTTCCATTGTAAAGGGGTTACTTGGAAACATGACCTTCAAAAGGAAACCAAATGAACACATTCAATCTCGACTTGTGTCAATAGCTAAAAAAGAAAAATGGAATGTGTGGTCTTTGGAAGGAGGACTGCAATTATTGCCGCTTACATTAGAGGAAAGTTTAAGGAAACAAGGAGTCTCAATATATCTCCATTCTTCATGCAAGTCTCTTACCTTTTGTGGTGATAGGGTCAAGGCTAAAACTGAACATAACGAATATGTATCAAATCATGTAATAAGTGCAGTTCCTGCTTATAAACTGGCCCCATTACTGAGGGACCATCATCCTCAACTTAGCTACGAGCTTGATAGTATTCCATATGTTACTGTTGGTGTAGTGAACTTAACGTTTTCAACAAATGTCTTAAAAGAGCAGGCTTTTGGATTCTTGGTTCCTCCATCACAAAAAATACCTATACTCGGCATAGTTTATGACAGCTGTTGCTTTCCACCTACCAATGACTGTACAGTATTAACAGTAATGATGGGAGGTCGCTTTCTTAATAAGTATTTTGATAAAACACTCCATCCTGATATTGCCCTCAAAACAGCAATTCATTATTGCAAAGAAATTTTAGGCATCAAAGATGACCCATGTGATCATCAGGTTTCAATTTTAAAGAATTGCATCCCTCAGTATGTGGTAGGCCACGATGAAAGACTACAAAGAATACATAACTATGTAAGGGAATACAGATTACCTCTTACTTTGGTTGGCTCTTCATATGATGGTGTGGCTGTAAATGATGCAATTATGTCTTCTAAAAGAGCCATTGCAGAAATTACAAACATTTAATTGTTAATAAGCGAGTGTAATGAACTCATTCTATTATCAAAATTATGGATACTTGGGGGTAATGATACAGTTGGAGAGGTATCCCGTGTGTACTGTGAACACAGGTGCAAAGAACTAATTTTGTATATATTCATGTGTATGCACAAAAAACCACTAGCATTTGTTTTTTTATTATATTATACAATAAAACCTGGTTAACCCCTCAAGCCAAGAGGACATTTAATGAAATTCTATCTGAGGCCAAACAAGATTTTTGTAAACTGGAAATACAGGTGCGAAAGTTGCAAAAATTATATAAAGGCTCTTAACTTTCACCTATTTATTGGATTTTTATGAAATTTTTTGAGGATTTAAGCAAAACATGATATTTTAAAACTAGACTTTTACACTATCATGCATAAGTACAAACTCTTTGCTGGAGAGAAGCAATGGCAAACCTATCACTTACTTATCCAGCGAATGCCTGCACACTCATTTATTCAACAACACATTGTGAAAAGTAGAGAAGTTATTGACATGGAATCTTCTTCAAAGATATATTTCAAATATTCTGAAAAGTTCCCTACAGGTCAACGTTTTCATGTCTCAACTGAAAATTTGAGATAAATGTTACGATTGTTATTTTTTTAAAGGCAGTTCATAATTCTTATTTATTTTTGTTACTTTGTCATTATTCAGAATCATTACAGTAGTCAGATAAAATAATTGCCCCTTTTTATTCAATAGAAACAGAAATATAACATTGTATGCATAATGAAGGAAGATATACACAAAATACAAAAAAAATGATTAAAATATTTTTTAAACTTTCAAGGTATTTCCCCATTTTTCTGAATGTTTATACATGCATAATCAGATTCAGCATGAAATTTACTATAAGAAAACTGTTATGCCTTCAATCTAGGGGTGTGCGAGACTTGAATTTTCGAGATTGAATTGAGAAAAAATTATTTCTCTATTCGGAAGAAATATTTCTCGAATTAATTTTCGAGAAACTCTTCAACTTATTGTGTACTACTCATGATATTTAATACATCTACGTAATATAGGTATGCAATACGTAAAATAATTTTCAGGTTTACCTTTGAGCACATGGATGCATCCACCATTAGCTTTTTTATTTGACGAGTTTTTGTTGTAGTCTTATATGTTCTTCACTCGACCTCGCAAACTGACAGTACGAGATGTCATTTTGGAGATGAAGTAGTTTCCCAAAATCTTCAGAAGAGTTTATTTGCGGGTAAAAGAAGTTTATGTGTGTCCACTTCATCTTAACGTTGAATTTTTTCTTTTACCTTAGGTTTGTAATGGAGCACCATGAGGTAGTCGACGGACCCGCAGCAGGTGGACGAACTATTTTAATGTCATTCTATCACCAGCACACGATCAATATTAATATTTAGTATATTTTGCGTTGGGAAGGGCGGGATGGGTTTTTCTATATATTACACATCCCGTTCTCGAAATGAGCTGAAACGCCGCTCCTGCTCGTCACACGCACCAATGATACCATTGCATTTTGTCACACATTTAGAAATACCATCCCTTATAATAAGGAATCCGTTTTGTAAATTTTCCGTTCCACTAAAGCGTTCTGTTTCGTAACATTTTCCACATCGAGCACTGCATTATTTCAGGGGGCCCCAAACTACGGCCCGCACAGTGATTTAATCCGGCCCGCCTGCCTTACCTCATATATTTCTTTAAGTTCTGTGTATTCACCAACAGCAATTTTCATCAAGTATCATTCGATCGCCAACTCGTTTTTTAGTTAGATACCTGAAACTTTTCTATATAAACTCCCCCCTCCCCACTTGAAATAATTTTTAACGGTGAAGTTGGGCAGTTGAAACTTGCTCTTTGAAGTTTTCACATAGCCCGATCAGTCATTTGAAATGTCTTAACACGTTCGGGACCGTACTTAAAAACCCATGGCAATCCCGTCGGCCCACTTTGTTTTTTCTCTTAATTTATTTCTTTTTGCTTTTAGTAATATAGAAAATATCCTAATTTCATGTTATATGGACAATCAAGCTTGAAACAGAAATTTAAAAAAAAAACACACCGTATGCGTGAGCGGGTCGTAGCGATTGCTCACGGAAGTTATGACATCATCAGCTGATCCCAAACCCGTATATATTCGAGAGATTTTCGCCTTCGCTGTTTGTAATTCTGGGTTGGCGGGATTATAATAAAGATGAATATTTTATTTTTATCAAATGGTATGATAATAAGTAAAGAATGCTAGTACACTCATAATTGTTGAAAATATAAGAACGTATATAAAACAAAATGGAAGTAAATTACATCATGATTACTTAATAATTATTCAATCAAGAAAACATTTTGCATTTTTAAATATAGGGACGACAACAACTAATATATACAAATACACATTTTATATATACCGTATATACTCGTGTATATGCCGACTCCATGTATAGTACGACCCCTGATTTTTTGGTGAAGAAAACTGATTTTATCATATATCTCGTTTATAGTACGACTCCAGCTTTCCACCGGGGTCGATATATTTCGTTTCGATAGCTCGATGGTTACTAGCGAGATATATCGAACGGCCTTGATTTTCCACACCACCATAGAATAGACCGTAAATGTCGTAAATATTATTTCTTGCGAGTACACTAAAATTCGGATAAGTTAAGTATCTCACTCCTAAAACATTTAATAAAAAGTGATATGAATCATGATTGCACAAGATGAAATAAAATCGTAACAATTCTAGTACGTCTGGATTACGTTCCGTGTACGTAATGGTTTCACTCGCTCATCTACTTAATAGGTAGGGATAACGGAAAAAAAGAAATTACTTTGTAATATTCCAGTCTTTATTGTTTCTGCAATCACACACCGACCGGTTTCCACTACAAAATCATTCTAATGATGTTACTAACCGACGTAACACCTTTAGAATGACTTTGTAGTGGAAACCGATTGCGTGATTGAGGAAACAATAAAGACTGTCGAATATTACAAAAATAATTTCTTTTTTCCAAGATGTCGAAATTCCATAAAGTTACGCCGTCTACGATACTTTTAGTCCAACTCGTTCCAATCCATCCCTTGTAAAAAGATGCAAACAAAGATGTACATACCGTATTCACCCGAATCCAAGACGACCCTGAATCTATTTTGATGATTCCAAAATAGAAAAAAGCTCAAATTGACCTTCATGACTACAAAAATTATAAATCTTGTGAAATATTTATTTTCTCTTATACTTTTCTTGAATGTCATTGTCTTTTAACATTTTAAAATCATAAGATCACATCACAAATAGAACCATTCAGGTTTTCAAACAAATTAAGTGGTAGCATTCATTTTAAGATAACATTAAAAATAAAGTAAATACATTGAAAGAATACACTCATTTCAGGACAACAAAAAAACATTTCAATCCAAGTGCTGCATAAAATCATTTTATTGTGTTAGTCATCATCACTGTCTATGCAACCTTCACTATTTTCCTCATGCTCACTATCTTTATCACTCTCAACTTCATCATCAGTCTCCCACAAAACATCATCCTCACTCCCATCCATGGCATTAGATAAGCAGCATTTCTTAAATCCTTTCACTATTACTTTTGCATTTATTTGTTGCCACGATGCCTTGATCCATTGGCAGAGCATTGCAACTTCAGGTTTCTTAAGATTTCCTTTTGGTGTTAAAGTGTGAGTTCCACTCTGTAACCACTCAGAATACAAAACCTTTAAATTATTTTTAAGACACTTATTGACAGCAACATCTAAACTTGAAGTTGCGATGTCATTCCTCCAGGTATTACAATAAGATCAATATTCATCGCACTCATTATGTTTTTAATTTCAGGAGATAAGTGTCCTTGAATGCATCCAGTGAAAGCATTGCTCTTTGTTTCAGTAAAGCTCCTGGCCGTCTATTCCACACCACATGTAACCAATCTCTCATTAGTTCTTTAGTCATCCACCCCTTTTCTTGACACCGATTATTCCACTTGGCAAATGTTTCTTAGGCATTGTTTTCCGCTTTAGAATCACATATGGTGGTAATTTAGTCCCATCTGCTAAAACCGCCAACATTACCGTGACTCGCATTTTTTCGTTGCCTGTAGTTTTAATTAGGACGGACATCGCACCTTTTTCGTTCACAGTATAATTAGATGGCATGTAGAAGAAAACCGGAGTTTCATCGGCATTTCCTATTTGGCTGAAAAGGTAATTATTGGTTTTTCTAAGTCCAATTACGTATTTCTGGTAAGCGAGAAGTTTTTCTACATAGTCTTCTGACAATTTCTGACACAACGAAGTTCGTCGCCGTAAAGAAAAATTATTTCGTCGCATCATTCTCACGCACCAACTTCTGCTGGCCTTGAATTCTTGCAATGATATATTGTCCTCTAGTAATTTCATTAGCTTTAAGTATAATACTTTCAGTCGAAACAGGCATACCGTTCTTCCTCATGGTGCGCACAAACTTGACTACTTCTTCTTCAATGCCATGAAATCGGCCTAATTTTGGACCACTGAGCGACTTCCTTGTGGCTTTGGCTTTTTCTAGTTCCTGTTTTGAGAGTTTCCATCGACGCACATTTGCCTCAGATACACCGAACTTTCTACTCGCATCACAGTTATTAGTTTTTTCGGCGTAATTTATCACGATCAGCTTAAAAGTCAAAGAGTTTCTACTGGCTATGAGGTCCCTGGAAAAATATTTTCGTTTGCTGAAGTGTCCCGAGTTCAAATCCAGGAGACAATTATATTTTCCCATAAGCTTACACGGGATTTTTGATTTTTCAGAGTGCAAGATTTTTTCCTTCTTTCATTAAAGTACGTGAATATGTACCTATTTTCTTCTTTTTTGCATTATTCGATGGGTAAAGCTTTATGCTATCTTATTCTTGAAATGTTTACACGTTACGCGGTCGAATTTTTCAGAGATACGCATCCTTTTTCAAAATTTTTCAGATTTATTATACTCATTCCGGGCATTGCCAAGGAGACTCTCATTGTTGCCTCCGATTCTTTTAAGGCCAATTAAACCTTCAAATAGACGAAAGAAAAGTGTTATTGTTATCTTCTTTTCATTGATAATCTAAATAAACGCTTGCATTGATGTCGCCTTTATAGTAGGTCCTGTAAGAAGTTAAAAGCAGTCGTTGATAGACACTTGAAGGAAGGCGACTGTTTGTGAGTTCGTCTATAAAGGTGCAACAATAATCATTGGAACTAAGGCAAGGTAGAATTAAAAAATTTTCCCCTTTGAATATACCACGATATTAAATTAGCATTGAGTAACTCTGTGACATTGTGATCACGTAATAGCTCTAATATATTGCTGTAAAATTGCAGAAAATTTAAAAATGTCAAGGGGTACACCAGCTACAGCTTCCAGAGAAAGGCAGAGGAGCCAGAGATCAAAGGAAGAGTATTGTAGGAAAGAGAAAGAAGAGATGCGGAAGCTCATAGGATTGCCCGTGTAGATGAGGAGCGGAGAGTACAAGAAAGATGAAGAAATAGGGAAACACGTCAAATGAATAGGGAACAAAGATCTAACCTGGGGCTGAACTATTTAGATTATTTGCTAGCATAGCTAGTCTTTATTTATTTATATTAAAAAATGGTATTTTTGATCCTAACGTGATTTTTATGTGGATAACAATAGTATCAGAGATGAAAGAGTTAGGCACTCTTTCCTTTGATGCACACCCGCTGGTTCTTCCAATGGATATTCCTGGTCTTTTCGTTGGTCCGTACTTTGTGGATTGAGATCGAACCGAAACCGAACCACTTTTGCAAAAAATTACGGTTCGGTTTTCGGTTCATTGAAAAATTAATCAGTGGTTTCGGTTCGGTTCGCGGTTCAGTAAAATGGCTGCGGTTCGGTTCAGCGGTTTGCAGCTCTGATGGAAGCTAAAACTTAATATTTCTAAATGTTCTGTAATGTCAATTTCCATAAATTTCCAATTATTTACAACTACATATTAAATTCCCTCCAACTGAAAAGTGTCTCCTCACAAAAACATCTCGGCGTAACTACTGACAGTAAATTGAATTATTGTGAACACATCAACAATATCAAGAAGAAAGCCATGTCTTTGCTAGGCATTTTATATCGGCTCACTGATATACGAGATCCGTTGTCTCTAAAACTGTACTTCACTACTATTGTACTTCCAGCTATATCCTATTGCTCTCCCATATGGTCTATGTCAGCTATTTCTAATGTTTCCTCTCTCAACCAAGTCTTTAACTTCTTCTTAAGAATTGTTAAAGCCCATGTCCCTTCTCTTCGTCTTGCTTCTACTGATCATATATTATCTTCTCTCTCCCTTAATCATCTCAAAGTCACCCTGATCAGTGCCGATCTCTCTCTTGTTTACAACAGCATTAACTCAATTATTGACAGTCCTGATTTAGTCTCTTTATTCAACTTCCGAATTCCAACAAAAGTTACCCGATCTACCTCCTTACTTCATGTCCCTACATTTAAAATTGCTCTTGCGCAGCGTTCCCTTTTATTCCGACTACCTTCTCTTTTAAATTCCCTACCCCCAAATGTTGATCGTTTCTCTCAATCTTACAGCTCTTTCCTGAATGCGGCCAAGAATTATATTTTTTGTAAATAGATGCAATACATAATATCATCTTAAAATTTTTCGTGCTTGTATTATGAAATGCTTGCTAGTTTGTATCTGCTACTATTATTTGTACTGTCTTTGTGTTTAATTTTATTGTTTGTTATTATGTTCACTGTAAATTGGCATTAACGCTGTATGTGAACTTATTTAATTAATAAATAAATCACTTCAAAAATCAATAAAATCCCAGTTTCTGTCTTATAGAAATGTGAGGGATGACATGATTGCCATGGCTTTAGATTCAAGGTTCAAAGCAGTATTATAAAATGAATACGAAAAAGTCCTCTGCATAGGGTATATAATCTCTGAGATAACTATGCAAGAGGTAACAGCTGAGACCCAGACAATTGGAGGGCTTGATTCTGAAGAAAAGAGTTCTTTATGGGCAAGTTTTGAAGAAACGAAAAAATCAAGTCTTTCTGATAGTTGCAATACATCTCCCACTGAAGAATTAAAAAATTATTTGAAAGAACCTGTAATTTCTAGGAACAATAACCCTTTTCTTTGGTGGTTGGAGAATAGACGTTTCCCAATGCTTGCTCCAGTGGCACGCAATTGTTTAGGCTACTCAAGTAGCAAGTGAGTGTGTTCAGCAGTGCAGGACATATTTTCACCATAAGGTGAGAAAGCTTGTTAGCAGACCATATTGAAAAGCTTGTATTCCTACATGAAAGATAAAAATAATTAAAATCTAATGTATGGATGCTTGGTTTTTCTTAATTTTGTCATTTTCCAAATTCTTATTGTTTTCTATTCATATTGAACATAACTTGTGATATTTAATTTGTGAAATAAAATGTATTTGCAGTAAAACTTGTTAGCAAACCATGTTGAAGAACATGAAAGATATAAGAATAATTTTGGAATTACAACCTAATAAGTGTGAAAGTTTTATTATTATGTTATTCAGTCTTATTAAACATAACTTGTGATAATTCATATGTGTAATAAAATGTGTTCACAGTAAAACTACCTTAAAAGTTGATTTATTTAAGAAAATTCTCAATTCTCGGGAAATTTATGAATTCTTGTCTCGATCTCGCTCGAACTGAAAAAACCTGTTCTCGCACACTCCTACTTCAATCTATCGTCCACAATAATTTTTTACTGGCATTTAATCTTATTCTGTTAATATAAAGACAGTGTCACTTTGTCATGTAATGCTTTTTGAAGCTTAATATCTCACAAACAACTGAACTGAATTTGATGAAATTTTCAGGATAGCATTATGATATACCAACAAAAAGTTTTAATATATCAAACTCGAGATCAAAGACCCAGGTTCGACTCCAGAAGATAATTTCCATTTCCCATAAGGCAACACGTAAAAAGGGACATTTCGACGTGCAGGCTTTCATTCTTTTTTAGATTTAATTAGAAAGAATTGACCTACAATCTTCGGATATACACCATTTTGAAGAAAGCATTATAAAGTTTCTTATTCTGTTCATCTTTTTCCACCTACAGTTCAAAATTTCTCAATGTAAATGTTTAATTCACACAGTTTGAGGAAATCTTGCCATTTTAAGGGGATGTTGCCTTGCCTACCAAGTCCATTGTTAGACCTCTATATCATATTGTTAATTCAATCCTTGTGGGTATAAACATGCTTTGAATGTTTTTAATATGATAGAGAGGTAGGGGGGGAGCAAGAGGGAGGGAAGTAAAGTGGGGGAGAGAGGGTGTGAGAAGGAGAGAGGATGGGAGGGAATTAAGTTTAACTAAAGATAGCCTGTCAACAACAGAATATTCACTAGAAATGTTGTATATGACAAAATATTTCATATATAAAAGTGATATTATTTTAAATGAAAATAATAATAATCTATCTATCTATAATTCTTCCATTGATATTTCAACAGGCATTACACTAGTTCTGTTATAACACTCACAGCATAGGCTCAATCCACCTCTTCAGTACTCTCTTACAAAAACAAACACGGGTCTTTTTACGAGTTGGTGTGCTCAAAGTATTGGGTCCGAAATTTCTTATATCTCTTAGCAATCTGTATACAGATGTTTACATGGGACATGCAGAGAAGGCTCCTCTCTCACACACTATCTTGTTCCCATAAGCAGCTGAGGTCTTCATTCAATGATAGGTAACCTCAGCATTTCTTTGTGATTTTCCAAAGGAAGGAACAACACTATGCACGTGGCAAAAGAAAATGTATTCACAAAATTTGAAATCATTAGAAAAAATAAGAAATACAAACTTACGAATAAATTATAATTATTGTCAAAACTTCTTTTAAAATACAGTACAACCTCATAAACCCGGCATTCTCAAAAACTCGGCACTATTTTGAACATTATATGTAAAAAATCCTTATACTCTAGTAATTACTTTAAATGATGTACACTTAACTATTTTCATTATTTCGTTTACCTCATTGGAAGATGTTTAGATTCGTGGCGATAGCAATTGTTTTTCATTAATGTAATTAGTACTTTTGTTAAATTTTATTTTGATATGACTTCAAAAAAAGAAGACAACCCGTAAGTGATGATACGAATCGTAAACAGACAAATCTCACGATTAAAAAAAAGTGGAATTACATACTAAGAAAACTTGAAAAAGGTACTTCAGTGAAGAGACTTTGCGAAGAATATTGCATTAGTAGTTCCACTGTGTATGACTTAAGAAAAAAACAGAAATATTGAAATTTTATGCAGCGAGTGATACACCTACAGCTATGTGTAGCCGTAAAACACTACACGTCCAGCATAAATATTGTTAGAGTGGTTTCTTCAGCGAAGAAGTGAAAGTGTACCTATTTCAGGCCTAATGCAGCAAGCGAAAATTTTTCACAATAATAAAAAGAGTAGTAGAAGATGACATTTAAAACTGGGTTGATATCGTTGATATCGACAATGATGCGCCTGTCGTACTTCAGCTGATGTGAAATAGTGGACATGGTTTTGAAACGGGAGCATGAAAAAGATGAAGAAAATGAAAGTGACGATGGTCAAGAAATAGTTAACGGCAAACCTTCAATAGATCGCTTTATACAGTTGGTCACAGATACAATACCTGTTTTAGAACAACGTTCCTGCATTGATTTTCAAGAGATTACGTGTTTGTATCGAATACAAGATAAACTTATGAAGGAAAAATCAAAATGCATTAAGCTAGTACGCCTGATCTGTTAAAAACAAATTCTCAGAATAATGTGATGAAAGTAATGTTGTAAATGCGTATTAGATGTTTTATTTTACGTTCGTTATTTACTTTTTAATGGTTCTTATATAATTCCTCGTTTTAGTGCATGTATAAGCAATAGTCTTTATTGATAATGGGCTCCATTTTAATTGTTATTAATCATTTGAATTATATATTCAGTTACCAAAAATGTACGTTAAGTATTTTTTATAAATTTTCAAAAACCCAGCAAATGCTAGGCCCCATGGCTGCCGGGTTTATGAGGTTCTACTGTATATCAAGGTGTTTAAGATCGGACATTTCAGCACGGCAAAACAAAGAAAGCTAGCGGTGACGCTGGACGCATATACCTAGGTATACGTTAGACGGCGGCATACGGAGTTTTCGTTCGACGTATATATACGTTAGATAGCACTGACGGGTTCATTCAAAATTCGAGGGACTGAAAAAAAAAATCAAATTACGAGAAACCTGGTTAATTCAAAATTTACAAAAATAATCGGACTACCTATTAAATAAAACTACAAGTAGGAAATATAAAAAATAGATATGGCTTATCTTTTAATGTGATAACATTAAATCCAATTCCAATAGATTTTCAAAATTTAACTACATATTATTTCACTAATAAACAGTAGAAATGCTCTCACTGTTGTCACTAATAAATAATAGAAATGTCACTGTTACCAGATATGTATTTAATGCTAGTATAAAATAGTCACGAAAATTGCAAAACATCAGTAAAAACAAAATAATCACTGATTTTGCCGTTTCAATTTCTGGGGATTTCCTAGCGTGATGTGTTGCATGACGCTATCAAATTTTTCACGTATAGCCTTCACCTTTTCAACAAGTATTCTTCAAGTTCTTCATTTTTTGCCATTCGCAATCACTAGCAGGTACTTTTCTCCTTGCAACTATAAAAAGCTTTTTCAATTTTTGCATGGTTTTTCAATATCGTGGAAAGCGACGAACTTAGGAATCCCATATTTGGCAGCCAGCTGACCTTTTGATCCAGATTTCTCATCAATGTCTCACAACAAAGACATTTTTCTGGCGACGGTCAAAGTTTTATATGCACTGCGTACTGGAGGCATTTTAAGGTAATTCAAAATTAGTTTACAAGAACAGCATTTCAAATGAACTGAGTTGAATGATACTTAAAACAACACACTTAAAGTAACGAAGTCACTTAACATCATAGGGAAGTATGGAGGGTGTCGCAGGCAATGGTTGTGTTCACAAATGCATAATAATTACGAAGGTCATTTCTTCATAAATTGTATTTTGAATTATCCAGGCACAAATGTATTGATGAGCCAGGGATTAACTTTTTGTTTTGAATCACGAATTATCAAAGTTTTTGAATTATCCAGGTACATACTTTAGTATGAAATTTACTTATTGAGTCCTAAAATTGAATTTTGAATTATACCAAAGGTGGGACATTACACTTGCACCCAGGCCCAATGCATCCAATATACACCACACAGTTATATATTAACCCTCAAGTACAGGCATGGAGTCTCTCAGACTCCACCATATTTATTTTCTAGTTTGTTTTGTTAACGGTGACTTTGATCCTGCGCTTTGTGTATTCTACCTTTTTCTCTATGTTTGCTGGATTTGGCAAACACTTTTCGTCAGTCGGTGGACAACTGTCTCAGAGATAGAACGTATTGAACTTCTGCTAGAGTCTCACAGACTCCAAGCCTGTGATTAAGTGATTTTTTTCTTGTCGTGAATTTTTCATTCCGTCGACAGTGGATCCATCTGAGATTCATACCTACGACCCTAATTTCGAGATGTTAGAGGGCCCCTTAAGTGACAACCTAATAGATAGTGACGTGGGAAGTGACAAGGAAGACGAATTTATTGATAGTGATCATAATAGTGAGTCTGAACAAAGTGCGGTAAGCGATAATGATGAAGATCAAAATGAAATGAGGCACAGCGTTTTATGGGAAAAGAACTGTTTGAAGTGGATGAAGCAACCATTTGTTCCAGTCAACACCAGAACTCTAAAACATAACATAGTATTACAGTTGCCTGGACTGGAAAATGAAGCAAAAATAGGTGATACTGCTGAACCCATATCAATCTGGGATTTATTGCTAACTGAAGAGGTAATAAATGATATCGTCATTTTCACCAACATTCAGATGGCTAAAATGAGAGTCCAATATACAAATCAGTCTAGAGATTTGTCCGATGTTGATGCAGTTGAGCTACGAGCATTTTTGGTCTCCTGTACTACACAGCAATTTTTAAATCAAACATGGAAGACATTCGTGCCAT
Organism: Uropetala carovei; assembly: GCA_036926305.1. Classification (NCBI taxonomy): domain Eukaryota; kingdom Metazoa; phylum Arthropoda; class Insecta; order Odonata; family Petaluridae; genus Uropetala; species Uropetala carovei. The sequence goes on from JAXCHB010000183.1 coordinate 381,408, forward strand.
TGTACTGTTGCTTTTGTCCTACAGCAAATAAACGCAAGAGAGCCTACCAGTGCTATTTATGCAGTAGTACTATATGTTTACATTGTTCGATCTGATTTGTAAGGACTGCAAATGTAAAATAGTAAGCGAAGTTTAAGTGGTTTTTTAATATTTGTTTTTAGTTATTTTCGTTTTTGTTCGATTACTTAGTTATTTTCTGTTTTCTCCTATACATTTATAATATTGTGTCTATTTAAACATTTAAATAAATATCAAAACTGAAAAAGAAAAAAATACATTTTGAGAGATGTATTGAAAAATTGTTAAAAACAGTTGTTTGAAATGAAAAATTATTATTTATTAGTTGTTTTAATTTATCCATAGCACCTTTTATTCCAAACTACTAGGTCAAAGTGAAAAAAATATATAAACAACGCCAGAATATAACTAACTTATGTTGGAATCTGAAAGTGTGATTAAAGTCAATGCCTGTACTTGAGGGTTAAGGTGGTCTTCCCAGGTAAGAGCATAATTTAAGATTATGCTTTAAAGGTACCAGCAGTGATGGATGTACTGCAATATGTCCAATTGATGTGAATCAAATTGTAATAACTTTTTCTCATAAACTCATGCTAACAATTCATTTTATTTCACATTGAAATGTATATTACAAACATTTTGAGTAGACTTCCTTTAAAGATGCTAAATCTGGAAATGTGCTTCACTTTACAAAATATGAAGAATTATAGCCAGCTTTTTTCAGATGAGTACCACCAATCTTAATCCCTTGCTCCAAGTCAAAAAGATTTTTTAAATATTCTTCATGTTCCTACTAATAGAGAAAAAAGTTTTTTTATACAAAAAATTAGTTAATTATACAAAAAATACTGACTAACATTTTGTTAAATATACCTAGTTACTGTCGGCGCCAAAAGTATGTAAAATTTTCAGAATTGACACATGCAAATTTCCACGCATAAGACTATATTATAACTAAGTTAATAAAGCCATGTAATAAAAACCATTTTTAAAATTGCCCTTGGAGATCCAAAGCCCTCATAAGAAAAGTTGATGGGAAATGGTAATAGCTTGGATGAATATCGGCAACGCTGCATGTGCCGGAAAACCCTCGCTGAAGCCTCTCACCCACCCTCACTCACTTTCAATATTATAAAAATCACTATAAAATATTCTGATTATTTCAGATTTATGAAATCAACTGATTCATAATACAGAGAACAAGACGAAGCCAACGGTGTGCATACCATGTCTTAAAGTATAATACTTGCGGAGATACGACGGTCTCATAAATTGAATAAAATACTGTAAACGAATCAAGATAGAGATTTGAAGTATTGCATGCATAATAATAAGAGTATGATAAACACTATACTAAAATTTAACTGGAATCGGACGAACTGTTTTGAAATTATGAACCGGCTAAGTGATGCCTTCCATCTCAGAGCTCTAAAAATGGGGTCATTTTTCATTCTCACCCCGAAAATGTCAACTTTAAAAAAACCAAAAAAATTAAAACTATCATCATTCAATGCAGAATTAAACAGGATGCAAACTGATATGACTCTTATTAGCATCCATGAAGCCGTTTTCGAGATATTTAGCATCAAACTCGAGTCTACATACTTTTGGCGCTGACAGCAGGATAAACCATACATCCTTTACTGGGACAAGTGTATTTTTGTATGCTCTCCCAGCATGTTGGTTAAATTTAGTAATTTATGAAATTGTAAATTTTTACTTTTATTCAATGAACTGCAAAATTTATTCAACTTGCAGTTAAGCATACATTAACATAGATGGCTAATTTGTATTTTTTCTGTGGAGTCTACAAGATTGAATTTGATGTGATGAAGTTTTGTATACTGTAGCATACACTTGACTATAAAATCATAGTTATAGGAGAAATATTCTGTACTTGACAGCGCTTGAAATGGAAAATGTTATGAAATGGAATGCTTGTATTGGTAGTGGAACTGAAATTTTTACAAAACAGAATGATCATAAGGGATGGTATTTCTAAATGTCTGATGAAACAGAACGGTATCATCAGCATGTGTGACGAGCCGAAGCAGCATACCGGTATGTTCTTGCTCATTTAGAACACTGGTACTTGACTAAGAACCAAACCCAGGTCTTCCACCTGCCAATTATATTTTTTAATAAACAAAGCTATTAACCTTTACGATCTTAGGTTTTTTTCTGCATGTTCTGCGCTAGCCGAGGTTTTTTTCCTCCTCCATCTCGCTAGATGTAGTGTTCAGCAAAATAATTTATTTTAAACCTATCATATAATATAAATCATTGAAATAAAAACTATTACCTAATCAATAAAATTGTGCATATGATGATTTTACTTTTTTGAACTTTTTTCACCAATTTGCAATCTTAATTATAAATAAATTTGCAAGACTTCAATGCTATATATTTTACATAATAAATATTAGTAGAAATATGGACAGAGACAAAGAAGAATACAGTCAACCCAAGCACCGCTATCTCTAGGACAGCAAACTCAGCATCTTATGAGAAGCCGAGAGTAAACACCTCAGATGACCCACTCATCTGTTTAGTCTCTGCCAAAGGAAATGTCATATGTATTTCAATCTGGAAGGCACAAAAAAACTTTTTTTCCTCTTAGGCACAAGTGAAGTCTCAGTAATATAAAAGTGTTGACACATACCCATGATTCATGCTGTATATTGCATTGGAGGCATCTAAAGATCATAATGACGCATTGGAACAATTGTACACTCGTCCTTATATGGATACTTATTTTGAGCCACAAGTACACGCTCGGATCATAAAGGTTATGCCAGTATGATTTTCTATTCTTGAATAAAGATACTGGTAGAAACATATGCTTAGGAAATGGAAGATCTAAGTTGGAATTTTTCTTCTACACTCTCAATAAATTTATAGTCTCAGAATCTAGTCACCTTAAATATAGTATGCTCGAAATTACACAAATGGCTGCTTTACATGAATTCTGTTCATTGGAATTTGTAGAATAAACAATGAAAATGTGGCACTTTAAATGAATTCTCATAAATATAAGTAAATAATAAATATTTTTTTTACTTAGCAACTTCAGGACTAGAATTAGGTGGCAGCATAATGTAGGCCCCATGATTATAATAGTTAAACATACAGAATTGCAACGTCAAATCTGTTGCATCCCATGACACGCATCATGACTCCCCCGAGGGGGCATACCCTACAGTTTGGAAACCCCTACTCTATACAGTGGAGCATAATCAGCCTTGCAAATATTCATTACATTTGCTGAACTTATATCATTTTTAGTTTTCCCTATGCAGCGATTTTTATGCACTTTGACTCAAGTATTCGTCTCATCGCCTGGCCGGAATGGGACAACTGGCCACGGCCGACCAACCGCGAGACAACTGGCCGCGAATAAGTTTCTCGAAAATGGTCTGCAACTACTGAAATAATGTGCAATGGTTGTGAACCCGATAACATTGAAATATATATCCCCTCTCCACAGTCAACTGTTTACTTCAGAAACAACCAAAAAATTACACTAACAAAAATATTCAACCCGTCTTTTGAACCAATGGCTAAAATGTAATTCGGTGAAGGAATTCACGCGAATATTTCAAGTGCGTTTATGAAAATTATTTCTTTTTACTTTCTCCATATACCGTAGTATAGAGAAAGTATTGTTTTCATTAAAATAATCAACTTCGAGATTTCAACGGAAATACATGTTTTGAGTAAAATGTGAGAAATTTTTGTAGTTCCTCATTTACTCAAGTAATTTAATTTTGAAAAATTTTATAACGCATTTAATTTTTTGCTTTCAAATCTTTCATATTTTCATTCATTTATTTATTATAAAAAGCAATTAATAAGTCAGTAATAATGCATTAAAATGTATAATAGTCGAGTGTTTATAAAGGATCTGCCCCTTAATATCGTCAAACATATGTGATACAATGTAATCCTCCGATCGAAACAACAATGAGAGGTCCTAACATCTGGAAATTTATCGACGGATTACGTAAAGTTTAGCGGGGGAGGGATTTTTATTATGAGCATTAATTGCAGGACAAAATCCTCCCGTAAAATTGAAAAAGTATAGAGCTGCGGATGCTAGAATTTTAGCAATTGTTGCAGACTACGGAAATAGAGACAAAATCGAATATTTAAGGGGTATTGCTCATAATTTTGAAATGGACGCCTAACTTTTTTTATTATCTGTATTACGATATTACCTATATTTTAATTTTTTCTGTATTATTATGAATTCCTACGTTTTGATATTTTATAATAAATTTCATTGCCTTTGCTATTTTTATTTTCTGCCGCAGTCTATTATTCATACTCTTTTCACATGTAATGAACAAAAAACTTATCAAAATGTTACAAATAATTATAATGTTTTATAATCAATTTCTATTCTCATATTTTGTAAAATATTGTTTGTAATTTTAATAATAATTAAATAACCCCATTTCAATGTTATCAGGTTCACAACCATTGCACAGTATTTCAGTAATTGCAGACCATTTTCGAGAAACTTATTCACGGCCAGTTGTCCCGCGGCTAGTCGGCCGTGGCCAGTTGTCCTAGACTGTCGCCTGGCCACGCTTTTCCCGCTGTGCTCCTGACTATACCACCCTCTCTTATATACCTGAAATATCTCCCTCTTTCCTGACCTTTTCCCTTTCCCTTACGCAATCTCCCAAAAGATTTAACCAATACACAGTTCTCCAGACACCTTTTCAAAAAGCCTGCCTGACATTTTTCTCCTCCCCTCCAGCGAGGGTACTCCCTCTCCCATGCCACATGACCAAGGGTCACTCGGCACTTATTCCTTTAGCTGCGCATGAGAGAAAGTCAAGTCGGAGGCAGGCGTGAATCATCAGAGAAGACAAGAAATCTCCCAGTGGCACACAAACTCTCTTTTTAAGCATGTTTTTTGCCAACAGGGTGTGCTGTGAATTACGCAGCTGAAGCAAGAGCATATTATAACTACATCTTATGTAATTTTATCTGCCATCAACACGAGACAAGATACCGTCTCACAGTGTGAAAATTGTACTTGCTCTATTGTTGTAATTTATGTAAAGTGTTGTTATACTGAAAGAGGGGTATGGCTTGTTTCCTTAATTCCCCTATCATATAGCATATCAGCTGGAGTACGTGCATCGAAAATTATGGTTCATTGCACCCATATGCCACCATTGTTAGATAATTGATTTTTTGCGTTTTTTTTAATGATGCCTTCCAGCAAAGCCAAAGGCTTGTCTGCAAGGAGGGGGAAAAGCTCCAAGATGAATCACAACATGCTTGCCTTAAGCAAAATTTGAACCAGCGAACTTTGGGTTTGGCAGACACGCTACCTACCAGTCTTACCTATATAATAAACAATATAGAGTTAAATATTAAACACTAATTTATTCTGAAAAGACTCCACATTACTTTTATTGGCAGTATAAAAATGTTCTATTACACTGACACAAGATGGCCTGTCCCCATGTTTCATAAGAATTGCAGCTCTTGCACCATACCTATCTTTTCTTCTGTTGTTAGAAGCAGATGGCGCCTCTGCCCCCCTCTCCTTGGTGGTATATTTCTACCACTATATTTTATTGTCTGTCTATATGTCTGTTCCTTTATGCACTCACATTACTCAACCGATTCTGACTAATTTGGCACAATTGTAGGAGGCACCAAGGGGAAGGTTAATGGTTTTAGAGCCTATCTGTGTTTGTTTCAAAATGTCAACCAATTTTCCGGATCATCCGTTAATACACGAGTACTCTTCTTTGTTCAAGTACACATTTACATAGTTTTTATATATAGAAAAGCCACTGATGATAAGGAAATGTAATTTTTTTATTAAATTACATTACTTTCTTTTTTAAATAGTTGACTAAAAGAAAGTAAAAATATTTTACAATTATAACAGAGTACCATGGCAATGAGCTCAATGCTTTTAATTGGAATCAGAGGGCTACATTATAATGCCATTAATTTTAAACTACGAAAAACCAATATTATAAGAAGCCCAATTTTTAGGGGCTGTTTTGCTCCATTATTGCTCCATACTAGGATTAAAATTATGAGGCACTTCTACGTGAGCTAAGCACCTGAAAGTTAGAAAGAAAGTGCACCTAATTTCATAGTGGAACTTATTCATACGGCATCAAAGACCTAAGTCAATGAAATAATAATATTGACCAAATTCATTAATGATCTGAATCTTGATTGAGTCAAGGCTTCTATGAGTTTTTTTTTAGTGCAACCAGTATTCTTTTTACTAATAAAATATTTTCCAAGTATAAATTCACCCTGGGAAAAAATATTCTTCATTCATAATGAGCCCTTTTGAATTTACTTTTAAGTTAATGAATAAACATAATATAGTGCATAATTTATAAACTATTTTAATGAGAACCAACGAATTCGACCATTGGAGCTAATTCTCAATTAACTTATAAATACCAAATTAAATTACTGGCATCGATGAAAATAATTAAGACCCAAAGGTATGTGAATGTTTAACCTTATAAATAGATTGTAGCGAATAATTATAATATATATTGGTATATTCTTAACAAAAACTGCGAATGTCTAATACACACAAAATTGCTCTGAATTGCGTGTATTTTATATTCGAAACCACTGAAACTGAAGTTTAAAACAATAAACATTTCTACATCTGAAGGAATGCAATCTGGGATTATTTCAAGCATGTCAAACTCGAAGAGGCGTCAGGGCCACATTAAAGCGATGCATGTTATAGAAGGGCCGCATAGGAATTACAATTGTTTAATAAGGGCCAGTAAAAACTGATTTTATTTACAAAATTGGTCGTTATTTTTCGCCATTAAAAGTAACATTTTAGAAAACGCGGTTTGGGACTTAGTAAGAATGCCAAAATAGTCTCCTTTTCATTAAAATAAAGCATTAATATAAAAATTATGAACGCTTCAGTTGAAACAGTTCGACACAAAAAAAGGGTCAGTTTGATGTGTCTGATTTGGTTTGAACTAAAATAATTATTGCTCTAACTTTTAGTTTATTCGTTTAAATAAAATGAGGGAAATGCAAAACGGATAGGTACTAAACAGATAATGCTAGTTTTAGAAATGAAAATGTTTACCTACACCAATATATGACATCAATTATTGCCTCAACAAAAATACGTACCTGCATACTTTACTTCATCAAAAGCTTTCCTAGCTTTTTTCAGTTCTTCGTTCATAGTCAAAAGATCCTTTACTCTTGCATATTTACGCTGATCTTTACGAACCAAAAATACAATATCCTCAACCTGCACCCTGCCGGTCCTTCCTATTTCCATGGCTTTGTGTGTCTAAAGAATGAATTATGACTAAGGGACAATTCGTTTGCAATTTATTATATTCACAAATGTAAAAATATTACCATTTCTGTGATGAATTCTATAACAAGGTCTTCCAACAAATCAACACTTTCTGTATATGGATTTTGATCATCACCGAATCCAAACATCATACACCGCAATTCTTTAGAAAACAGACGTTTCCTGCCAGCTAGAGTGGCACCCAGTGGAATTTCTGCTTCTTCTTCTTCAAACTAAAATTCAAATTTATAACTTCATAATCAAGATTAACAGCAGAAAAGCAATAATTAAAAATATTTGCATTACGACCTGATCAAATGCATCGTCAACGTTAGCCATAGAGATGTTAACTACAAACAAAAAATGGACACAACTAATTAATACAATGCACAGTAACGAAAATACATCGATAGCTTCAGAGTAGTTGACTAGTAGACCCAGGAGTGTGCAACACAGTCATTTGTCTGAATGAAGTTACTCCTTTAGATGATGTCAGGTGTCACTAGTGTCGCTGAAATCAACGGATTTTTCAAAAATAAGAGACGCTATTAGCAAAGGGCGCCAAAGGCTGGAAATGGAGGTATCCGGAGCAAAGGGTTCCCTGTGCTCAGTTTCGGGGTGTATGTTTTCGGCAGCCGATCCCTCCGTTAGGTTGTTTCATTTCCCAAGGGTGAAGGAACTTGGCGGCGCTGATGTTCTTAGGTTTGCTACAAATCGCTACGAATTGGTAGTGATGGGCGAACCGACTAATAGAAAAAATCGATTGATAGTCGAATCGACGACCAAAAAAATCGACTATACTACGTACCACCCCTCTGAAACTTCGGCCAAAAATGGTGACGGAAAAGTTCGGAAGGGTAATCGTAAGCCTACTGGCGCTAGTGTCGAATAAAAAGGTGAAGTGAAAGGAAAGGAACGGAACTCTGTATACTCCGTGTCAGCTTTTTCACCTTTTAAAGCGAACATCTTGTGAGAATTTGTGGACTGGTTCTGTTTTAGCTGTGGTTTAAATTTTTACGGAAAAATGCCGGTTATTATAAGGTGTTCAGTCGTTGGTTGCGGGAATACACGGGAAAGTCCTGGCATCAAGTTTTTTACTTTCCCCATTGACAGGAAGTTGTAAGTAATTTCTATTTTTCGATTTCGACGATTACGATAAATCTCGTAGTCAAACTCCCTTCTTTGGTATCTAAAATATTTCAATTTGCTATTTTTATGAAGATAGGTAGTAATTACACGTTATGTATGTGATTTAGAGGCCATCGTCATAGAAGCTTCTAACAAATTTGGCTCATCTACGAAAAAATTGTTGCATTAAAATTTTTCAAGGGGTCAGAAAATGGTCTGAAATGCTTTAACCAGCCTAGACATACTCCAATGCATAGACTTATGTATGTCTTACCTGCAATTATCATTTCCTTTGTTGGTAACTTGGTGCGCAGAATTATTTCTATTTCTATATTTTTGTTCCATGTTCTGCTCATACTCTAAACCTCATTGTTAAGGATGCTGCTAAGGTCACAAATGAAGCAATCAATTTCTTTGGCACAATTCAAGATGTGTATAACTTTTTCTTTTCTGGCAGGTTGTGAAAAATCATGTAGACTTGACATTAAAACCTCTGTCTGACACTAGATGAGAAAGCAAGATTGAAGCAATTAAAACATCAAGATATACCTTGCCAGAAAGTTACGATGCTTTATTTGATGAGTAAGGTAAGCAAAATTTATATTTTTCTTGTGTAACTTTACATTTCTAATGTGTTATGATCGGAATACAGTGAAGTAGTTGTCAAGCATCTTCCTATCAAGGTGGCAGTTGGAGAAGATGTCGCCTATGCTGCTCCAGGAAAGCAGAAAAAAGAACAAAATATACTTGTTCTTTAAGTGTATTACCACTTTGTCCCCACCCATGATTTCTTAAATTTCATGGAAAGTAAGCTGCATTTTGTAAATGTAAAATTTTGTCTGTTTTTGTATTGTGCACTGCATGCACAAAATGTGCTGCTGTATCTTCGTGCATAAATTAAGAGGACTCTTCCTGGTACCATGTTTGTTAAAATTTTTTGCTATGTAAATGTGTAATTTAGATGTGTGTTCCAAGTTTAGGTAACTTTTAGGTAAAATAATTACTTTTTCAATTTCATTACTTTTGTAAAATATGTGCGGGATAGAGTTTTAGTATCATTGTGTGAAAAAATAAGAGGAACTCTTCCTGGTACCATGTTTGTACCCATATTTAGCTATGTAAATAAGGTGTGTTTCCAAGTTTAGGGAAACTTTAGATGAAATAAGTTTTTTCAATTATATTACTTTTGTAAAAAGGCGTGTGTGTGTTTATTGGGATATATAGTTCCTGCATATTTTTCTTTTAAATTAGGCAAATAAAAAATATTTTTGATGTAAATATCCCTTCCTTCGTCAGTGTTACAGACAAAAATCACCACTTTATTAAAAAAATTCTGTTTCTATAATTTAAACTGGAAAGTGTTCAAGCTCGCAAAGTAAATTTTTATTAAAGTTTCTGAAAACTAATGAATGTGATCTAATAATGCGTTGTATATTAAAAGTTATAAAATTTTTGCTTGGTATTAATAAAAATTCTAGATTATGTAAATGTTATGAGTTTTACCTTCTGTGAACCTAAAAGCGTGTGCAAGATATTTGTATATGTGATTTGATCGAACGTTTAAATAAATATATTCATATTTCCATTGAATGCATTGTATATTAAAAGATAAAATTTTTGCTTGGTATTGATAAAATTTCTACATTATGTGAATGTTATGATTTTTACCTCCTGTGAACCTAAAAGCGTGTGCAAGATATTTGTATATGTGATTTCACCAAAATTTTAAATAAATAAATTTATTCATATTTCCATTGTATTATATTCATTGTTTATAATGAATTCCCTCGGATTTATTTTTGTGTATATTTAATTGACTCTAATGATCGTCTCTGGAGAATTATTACAAAACTAAAAAATAAAATTTCCCATTATAAATTTCAAAACTTCTCGTTCTTATGCAGTTAAAATATTTAAGCAAATTCAGCATGAATTCGTATTGTTTTCAAAAATAATTATTTTCACTCATTTTTCCGTTTAATACTTCAAGTCCGGACTTCGTATAATAATTTTAAGTAATTTTAAAAAGAAATTAAAAATGCCTTGCACAGATTCCAATGCTTATGGGGTAATAAATGGTTACTTGGTAACGGTAATCAACAAAGCATACATACCTAAGCGTTATATATATATATAGATTGTTTCAATGCTTCATCCCATATATCGTATAAGTTTAAATTCATGAAATTCCTGTAATAGTGATTTTGATACAAAATGAACCTTCGATGTTCAAATCTGATGCTTAAACAGATTTGAGAAAGCCGCTGTATGACGTCACGCTAAGAGCGACGCTATTGCCATCTGGTTATCCCCTTCTGCTAAACTTCGGAACAGCCGTTTCTAAGGGAGTTTCAGAGGCCTGCTACGTACCAAACTTAATGATCGCTGACCAGGCCGCCAAATATGAGGGCGTTCCCTTCGTCAACAAATCAGAGGCATCCGGCGTTGCCGTCTGTTTGTTTCCTAATCAGGGGATTTACCGCGCTCTCTCTCACAATCAGGGGACTTACCGCTCTCTCTCTCACACACACAGATGCGTAGCGTGGCGTAGCATCTTTTGCTTGCGGCGGATGTGTATTGTGTGAAAGATGTCTGAGCGAAAATCTGTGAGACGTGTTTTTCAGAGTTCCGCGCGGAATTTAGTTTTAAGTGTACGAAATTACTTCGAGAGGGAGAAAAGTAATGGTGGATCGTTACTTGCTATTTCGAAGGTTGTAAAAAGATCAGCTGCTGCCCTTAACTTGGGAACGGCTACAGTCAGAAGAATAACCAACGAGAAGTATTCTCAGGAAAACCGTAGTAGAACACACAAAGAAAGTTATCGAGGAGGCTTGGATTAAAGAAGGAATATTGGAAGAGGGAATTCAAGAAATTATAATAGCATTGACCTCAAGTTCGGAATACTAGCAGTGATGTCAGTATTAGCGAAGATAACGTTGGACTGGAAGAATTAGGAACCTTTGTAGAAGGTAACTATAAAAATTATAGAAATTATTTATATTTGTTTCATTCTGTTTAAATACTAAGGAAGGTAGGTATTGATTGAATTATTACTCTTTGTTTAAAAAATTAAGTGTAAAATTAGATAATTACTAATATGCTGTATTGTTTTGCCATTTACTCATACAAATATCTCTCTTTTTTTGAACAGCTTCAATTGAACATTGTCATTCAGTCAACAATTTGTCTCCTGATTTAAATATCTTAATGTTTTTACTAGGTAAGAAGGTGAGGTGAATGATGAGTTATAATTTCCTCTTGACTTCTTATTAACAAGTTAAATTTTCAGTCTATGCCAAATTGATCAGTTCCTCCATGGTGCCTTTGCCCAAATTTCCAGCTGCTAATTAATTTCCACAAGGTAAGTATATTGGAGTATTACATTACCACACTATTGAATGGGTGTTTTGAAATTCATTATGCTATTCCTCTCTGTTTTGCAGAACCAGTTAATTCCAACCAATGTTCATACTTAAGTTTGATTATAAGTATTAATTCATAAGTTATAAGTTAAGGCAATGCTAATAATAAAAATAATCTGTAATGATATAACTAAAACCTTCATCAATTAATTTTATATGGTGAAAAGCCTTTCATTTTTTAAAAAATTTTCATTCTTTTCTGCAAGAAAAGTATATGATTCTGTTACATTCCTTAGTTATCTCTTAGGTGCAGTTTTGTATTCTTCCAAGGCTTGCTGTAATCCCTACACTTCAAATGGGCATCAATCTATTTGCATGTGTCAATGCCTACTTAAAATCCCTGTAGTGTGTGTTCATCCATCTATCCCACAGTGCTTTTACTCCTATTTTTAGTGCTATAGTCTTGCCATTTCACGCTCAAATCGTGTGTGCTTTGGATATTCTTTATAATGGTTAACTTATTCAGTGCCTTTTCTAGCAAATGTGGTTCTCCCTATTATCCTAATTAAAGTGTAAATTGTAATTTATTTGTATAGGGTAAGTGTCTACTTGAAATCCCTGAAGTGTGAATGTGTTTCTCCCTCTATCCCACAGTGCTTTTCCCTTTTTAGTGCTATAGTTTTTATATTTCATGCTCAAAGCATGTAAGTGCTTCTTCTTTATGACTTAGCTTATTAAAGTTTAAATTGCAATCTATTTGTATAGTGTCAGTGTCTGTGTGTACATGATAATGACGGATTTAAATAACTTTAAGGCAGGTGAAGATAAGTGATTATTTCAAAAGTATTTTTGTCTTAACTTTTCTCATTATTATACATTTCCACTTTATTACTTACTGTTCATGCTTAGTATATAATTCCATTTCTGTTTATTTTATATCCTAAAATTGATTCTCTTATTTTTACTTCATCTATTTACAAATAACCTAAATTTTATATGTAGCTACTCCGTTTTTAATTCACTCTGTCTCTGTACCTATCATTATATTTCAATAGTGACATTGATGTGGCTATGATTAATCTAATGTCATATGTTTTCTCAGGATAAATTTAATATTAGAATATTTGAAAAAGAGATAATTTCATAACTTTTGAGAAGCCAATAATTTATTTTGAATGATCTGGGATTTGAAATACTTTTCATCCTAATGTAATGACGACAGTAAATGTTTTAACCCAGTTTGTTCATAATAAAGTTTTGGTTTTTAGGAAGTTATATTACTTTCTTCTTTTTATGAAATTCAGTAATAATAATATGCTGACAAAAACGGTTATTTTATTCTAGTGTTGATCTTACTATTTATGTGCACAATTTAATCGTGTTTATTATGTTTTCTAATCATTGCTTCTTTTACAGCTCTCTATATCTTAGTTTACCTCAGTAGGTTTCGCAGTTTTTTCACGTCTCTCTTCTTGTGGCCATTATTCTGCAAATGGGGTTTTTGCCTTACTGGTTTTTCCCTGTAAAAATGTTCAATTTGTGTGCAGTTTTAAATATATTAAGTAATTTTACTACTTTGAATTTCTTTAATATTTAAACACACTTTGTGTGTTCTACTACGGTTTTCCTGAGAATACTTCTCGTTGGTTATTCTTCTGACTGTAGCCGTTCCCAAATTAAGGCGAAAGGTGGGTCGGCCGAAATCGTATTTCCAAGATTGCGGCAAAACGGTTGAAGTTATCAACTTGCAGTTTTCACAGTTATATTTCAATTTATAATCAAATTTTTCGTATTTTAGCATATTTTAAAAATAACAAATTAGGAAAATTTTAACAACTTTATTTTTTATATCAGCGCGTTAAACGAAAATTCCTTCCAATAGGAAATACCTAATTTATACAAAAAAGCAAATAAAAAAGGTTTGGTGCAATTATTTTAATTATTAACTGAGTTATCATTGAAATAGGAAATCAATTTTTATGTATCATTCAGTGGCGATCCTAGCGGAACGAGCGCTAGTTAAGTCATTCTTTCAGACCTTCCCTCCCGACCCTTCTTATGACGCTTTCGCTCGAGACCTTCCTCCCCTTGTTTGAAGTCCCTTGGCCACGAAGGGAAACGATTCCTGCCGCGGTCGGGTGAAGGAAGGCGGGCAATTCCGTTCCTAATCGCCTAGTTCAGGGGTGGGCAAACTTTTCTGCATGGCGGGCCGCATCGGTGTTTGAGAATTCTACAGCGGGCCACATTGAAAGATGCCAATGCTTAGGCGGGCCAGATTAGAGTTTAAATCGGAAATTGCTTAGATTCTTAGAGCAAGAGGATTCTCCGGAGGCAAGCCAAGACTGTATGCAGATAGTTTGCTGTGCACTCCCAATGTCACCTGTTGCAATTAGTAGACTGAGTTGCAGGAAAAGGGCAGGAGCTCTCAAGCGAAAGGTGAAGCGAATAGAAGAACGTGTAAAAAGAAAAACTAGCATTGGGTACGGATTCAGCCTGGAGGAATTTGAAGATGAGGAAGGACGTGGGAAAGGGGATGATCTTTGCGCGGATTACGATCATCTCATATCCGAATTGAAAATTAAGCTTATCTCAGCAAAGACAACTCAAGAAAAAGTTCATCGTATCAGTTTGACTCCACAATCTTTGTCGATACAAAAAACTGTTCTGGAGATGAACGTGAGTGAATATTTAATAAAATTAACTCGTAGACTTGTTAGCGAGAAGGGAGTCCTACCGATAGTGTTACCTAGACAAGGGACGAATACAATAACGGAAGAAGTTACTCAAAAGGTGAGGGAATTTTTTGAGGATGGTGAGATGTCTCGGCATTTCCCTGGAATAAAAGACTGAGTATTAACACCGAAATGGAAAGGAAAAAACTCAAAAGCGCCTTCTATTGGGAAATCTCCGGGAACTGTATGCAAAGTTTAGAAGACAAAATCCAAATTTGAAGATCGGATTTAGTAAATTTGCTGCTTTGCATCCCAAGTATTGCGTGCTGGCCGGATCACCGGGCACGCATACCGTATGTGTGTGCACAGCACCAGAACGTGAAACTCATGATTGGGGCATGTGAGACAATGCGGAATTACAATGATTACCTTCAAGCAATGTTACGTCTGAAAACTGCATGCTAGAAGACCGAAATTGTGAGATGTGTCCGGGTGAAGACGGTGTTAGGTTGCTCTTCCCCACAGAGGATATGTTGCGCCAGGAAATAAGATACAAACAGTGGGTGATCTCACCTCGCTGTTCTATGATCCAAATTATAGGAGAGGGAACGGAATTCTATGAAAATTTGTTGCGTAATCTCGCCTACATACCTTAAAGATCATCATTTCATAGCAAAACGGCAAGCATATTCTTTGGCACATAATAAGAACACCTTAAGTGATAAGGAATGTACTATAATTGTAGATTTTGCTGAGAACTTCAGTTTTGTTGTACAGGACGAAGTGCAAAGTTTTCATTGGTCCAACTTACAGGCCACAGTGCACCCGTTTGTGATATACTTCCAGAAGGAGGGTATCGTACAAAACATCATTTTGCGTTATAAGTGACTGTCTTACGCATGATACGACATTTTGCGCATTCCAGGCTAGTGTCCTAGACCACGTCAAGAGAGATCTCTCCTATGTTGAAAAGATCGTTTACTTTTCGGATGGTTGTGCCGGTCAGTATTAAAACAAAAAGCATTTTGCAAATCTGTGCTACCATCGAGAGGACTTTCAGTTGGATGCTCAGCTTATCGCTCATCTCTCGGATCTACCCGCCATGGTAAAACCCTCCATGGTAAAAACCCACTATGGTAAAACCCCATCGCGGCAACGTCGCTCGCTTTGCGATAGAGCACCTACTGAGAAGAAACAATATCTATCTTGAGAAGAAGGCGAAGTTTCAATTCACAACGTATCGCATTTGAAAGTCGAGGTAATAGCAGAACAGACGTAATGTGAATGAAAAAAGCAACATAAAATATATTATTTCTCTAATAGCAATAGCCTAACCTTTTATTTAAGCCCTTATTGATGTATTTTAATGTTAATTCTTTTTTTTGCGTCCAAACCAAACTTTTATCATGAAACATTTTGACCGTGGCATCTCTCCCTAGGTGTGTGGCGTATATCTCCAACCCATTAGGGAGAGACGCCACAAAATACCTTTTTTTTAATGCAAATTTTTGCCTTTATATATATTATCTACCTCATTTTTTTCTACTTTTTAAATCTTCATTTACCAAAGGTCTGCCTACCACAAATCGCGTTTCTTTTAGTTTCGTTATAACAAGGTCATATTGATTTTCCGAAAAGTGTGGCATCTCTCCCGGAATTACCTTATAAGGAGTATAGTGATTCATCGGTAGTGCGGAAGACTACAATGGAGAATCAGAAACAAGATAACAGGCGAAGCAAGAAGGGTCGTTTGTTTCCATCGAAGTACAGAAAGTAGAGGAAAATGATAATAAGGAATCACGTAATTACTTACTTCAATGCACACAAGGCCAGGTAGAGTGTGAGAAATGGTTCGAAGAAAGGAAAAATCGAGTAACCGCCTCTAATTTCGGACCTGTATGCAAACGAAGGAAAAATTCGAAATGGACTCCTCTTGTTAATCGATTCCTGTATTCAGATTGTTTTGAAAACGCTGCAACGAAATTTGGGCTCCAGAACGAAGGTGAGGCCGTTAAAGAATATACTAAATTAACTGGTAGAAAAGTTACCAGTTGCGGTCTCTTTGTTGACTTGGAGCATAGTTTTTTAGCAGCATCTCCCGATGGAATTACGGAAGATGGTGGTCTTCTTCAGCGAGTGGAGATATGGAGCAATATGCCATAATTTTCTCAACAATGTGAGTACAGCCATGTGTTCGTTATCGTCGCTGACATTTTAAGAAAAAATCGGTACAAAATACATTGTACAAACTTTCTCATATATGGGTACTAATGCGTCGTTTAGTTATCTTTAGCAAATGAAAATCGTATTAGCCTGTTTTTAGAAAATCCAATTTTTGTTAAAGTTACCCAAGAATAAACTAGCCTTATATTCATGCATTGAGAAAAATGAAATACGTAGTATTATTGTAGATGTATACTCAAGAAACTGTACGAAATTTTATCAAAAACGTTAAGAGCCGTTTTTGAAAAAATCGAATTGTTGAAATTGCTTAGAATAAACTAGCCTTATATTCATTTTTTGAGAAGTATGAACTATACAGTATTATTGAAGACGTAAACTCAAGTAACTGCACGAAATTTGATCAAAATCGTTAAGAGCCATTTTTGAGAAAATCGGATCGTTTTTAAAAATGCGTAGAATAAACTACTCTTAATTATTGATCAATGTCAACCATTTCTATGTATACTCTGCTCACTATGATAAAATGCCTAAGTACGAGATTTCATTCATTTTCGCTCTACTGTCTAGGCTGCAGAGCCAGTAACAGACAGACGGCATTGCAAAAATGTAATATGAACTGCCGCCACCTGTTTTTCCGCGATACTAGCGACTTCAACGGACATGAGTAGAAATATTTGAACCAGTATCTGAGCGATGGTGGCGCGGCACTACTGGTCGAGAATCTCACTAAACCTCACCCACCTTTCGCCTTAAGGGCAGCAGCTGATCTTTTTACAACCTTCGAAATAGCAAGTAACGATCCACCATTACTTTTCTCCCTCTCGAAGTAATTTCTTACACTTAAAACTAAATTCCGCGCGGAACTCTGAAGAACACGTCTCACAGATTTTCGCTCAGACATCTTTCACACAATACACATCCGCCGCAAGCAAAAGACGCTACGCATCTGTGTGTGAGAGAGAGAGAGCGTTAAGTCCCCTGAGTAGGAAACAAACAGACGGCAACGCCGGATGCCTCTGATTTGTTGACGAAGGGAACGCCCTCATATTTGGCGGCCTGGCCAGCGATCATTAAGTTTGGTACGTAGTATAGGTTAGGTAATCAAAGAAAAAGGTTATAAACCTCAACAAATTTTTTACCCAAACGAAACCGCCCTATTTTGGAAGGGAATGCCAGAGATAATGTACAATTCAGAGGAGGAGCGAACAGCACCCGGATTCAAGGCTTCTAAGGATTGTCTTACGTTATTGTTGTGTTCAAATATTTTTTTGAGCTGACAACAGCTGATTGGATTATGGCCATAAGGTTTGACTTTATGGTTTATTTTTTCTTAATTCTACATCGAGAAATAAGGTTGCGTGAATTACGTTAGATATGTTTGACGATTTTACGAGTCAAATCCTTCAAAAGAAGGGGACTTTTAAAAATTTTACGGGACTTTTATAACCTTACGGTTCTAGTTCCTCAGAAGATGTTAGCGCGTGACTGTCAGACTAACGAATGTAACTCGATTTCTCGTGGTACGATAATCTACAATGTTACATTTGCCTCAAATGTCATAATATTTTCCTCAAAATAAGAGAAAACATGAAGGAAATCGATTGGATCGCCAAAGGATGTAATTTTTTTCAGGAAAACATTTTCACTTGTTGCTCTCCCTCTCTCTCAGGATGTTATAATGCTCATGCGACAATGTATGAATCTTCAATTGTCTTCAGTGACGTTACAACAATGTATCGCATATATGTTCTCGATGGCTTATGAAATCTAACGTGGAGTCCGAGGTGATCTTATTGTCTTCAAGGTTTGTACGCATACAAAAAGATTCATTGTAACGACTTATAGAGGAACGAAATTTAGAAAAAATCGTAATGTGAGAACAAAATCAAGAATTATTTTTAACGTCTCTTATTTGTTTTCTTAAATAGATATTGAGTATCGATGGAATTTTCCACTGAACATATCAGAAGTCAATATATTTCTTATAATAAAAAAATATGGCACAAAGTGCGTCCCGTATTGATTTCACAAAAACAATTGATGAGGCAGCTCCATATAACCTAGAGACTTGAGATTTTGCACAAATATATAAATTTCGTTGTAACCGAAAAAAAAATAAATAATTGCAAAAATTCCAATTTTTAGGGGCGAACATTTCGCGGCTTAGGTATTTCTATATGGGTTACAATGCTGAAATTTTTTTCAAACGGTAAAATTTACCAAATAACGAAAACGGGAATATAGAAATTTGAAAATTTTTATTCGTTCAGCCGTAAAAAATTCTTAAATATTAAACAATTTGACTAATGTTTATCTACTTTCTGAAGGTGAAGGAAGATGAAAATTTTAACCTAGGGAGGGAATGATGCTCCAGTGGTAAATAACATTAAAATTTTTAGAAAGGTTTATTATTGTGGCTTTTAAAAATTCATAAAATTATTACAATTAAATTCATATAAATGCATTTCTGGAGGTGCTACATCGATGATATTTTGCACAAATATGAGGTATTCAAAACGGATGATGAGAACCTATAAAATGTTTATAAATATACATTTTAGGTGTTGTTTTTACCCCAATGTTATCCAAAAAATACACGTAATTAGGTGCACAGGTGCAAAAATTATGCATTTGAAAATTAATTTCGGCTTTTATTCTTTACATTACGGTGACAGAAAATGCTTGCAGAATGCAAGCACACATTCACTAGTATATATATATACACACTAGTTAATGTGTGCTTGCATTCTGCAAGCAATTTTAAAATTAGCATTTCTACAATTTCAAATTATTCTCAATCGATTTTGTACAAAATAATAAAACCTTAACAAATTTCAACTTCGTAGCTCATTTAGAAGGGCCATATAATTTTATTCCTCGTATGGTGCAATAATAGGGTAAAACAGGCCCTAAGACTTTGAATTTTTACAATATCAGATTCCTTCCTAACTAAAAACCCATAATTCTGCCAAAATTCATGTTTGTATCTCATTAAGAATTGCAGTATAATTTTTACACTGGTAAGGGGCATAAATGGGGCAAAAACGCCTTTAAAATTTGGAATTTTTGCAGCATTTAATTTGACTTTGGTTGCAATGAAATTTTTATAATCATGTCAAATTTCAAGTCTCTAGGTCATAGGTTCCCAACCTTTTTTGGCCTACTGCCCCCTTTTCGAAAAAAAAATTACTCACCGCCCCCTTTTCAGAAAAAAAACACACTGACTCCCGTTCTTGAAATCAATAATGTAACCCATAGTTTTCCAACTTTTTTGGGTCATAGCCCACTTTTTCAAACAGTGATTCGCTGGCGCCCCTCTTAGGTGAAGTATACTATATTATATATTGAAAAACAAGGACATTTTTAAAATTACTTTATTAAAAGATATTAACAATATTGGTGTATTGCTCAAAGTTTGATTAACAAATATATATTATTAAAAAAATTAATATAATATTATTAGTGAGAGGGCTGAGCTTGGTGTAATGACACTAATTTTTCGATATTTGGTGCCATATTTGTCATCAGCAATCTTAAATCGCCGCGTTCCACTATTGACAATCTGTTTCTTTTCTTTGTTAGTAAATTGCTGACTACGCTAAATCCTCTTTCGGCTAAATATGATGATGGGAATGCAATGAAAAACTTCTTTGATGCAGCCCAGAAAGCCGTATATAATACTGGAATTTGCCTTTGAATCCAAAATTCTTGATATCCATTTTTTAATTTCAATTTTAACTCTTCATTTGTTGACAATTCTATCAACTCCTCCTGCAGTGATAATTCTGCTGTTTGTAGGTTTGAGAAAGGTTCTAGTACCCAATCTGGAATGATCATATTAAGGACATCCTGAAATCTATTTGTAAAATCTTCTTTAAGTGCTTCCAAATGCTGGCAAAATACCAGAATGTCGTCATCATTTGTTTCCACAGAGGAAAGATTCGGAAACTGATAGAATTGTCTTCGACCCAAATTTTGTTTGTACAAGGCAAGTTTTGACACGAACGCAGAAATAGTTGCCTTTGCTTTGATCAAATTCAAATCATCTCCTTGCAGCTGTAGATTCGTTTCATTAAATTTATTATATAAATCAGTTAAATAAGCTATATCATTCTTAAATTTCAATAAATTCTCTCTTAACGAATCATCTTTGTTTTCAAAAAACGTTATAACTGAGTCAAAGAGGTCATAAAATCTTTTTAGACAGGTACCCTTTGATAGCCAACGAACTTCTGTGTGCAATAGTAAACGATTGAAATCTTCGTCGTTTTCATCACAAAGTTTTCGAAACAATCTATCATTGAGAGCATTGCTTCTGATCTTGTTAACTGCTGTAATTACATACTGTAGTGAGCAATGAAGGCGATCACTAAGGTTTTTTGCAACCAAATGTTGTCTGTGAATTACACAATGCACGGCGACTACATTTGGTACCGCCTTTTTCAAATATGAAATCAACCCGCGGTATCGTCCAACCATTGCCGGAGCACCATCGGTAGCAACGGACACAATATTATCCAGAGGAATACCTTTTTCTTTAAAATAGTGTTCCAATACGTCAAATATAGATTTTCCTTTAGTATCCGTTTCTAATTTTTTTGCGAATAATAGTTCTTGACAAATTTTTTCATATTTTATGAAGCGAACGTACGCAAGAAGTAAAGACTCATTGTTTGGTAAAGTAGATTCATCGAGCTGTAAAGAAAACTCGGTAGTCTTCAAAAAATCAGTTAGATAACTCTCCACATCCTCGGACATTTCGTCGATTCGTCTCTGTACTGTATTATTGCTTAATGGGATTTTCTTAATAATATCAGACGGTGGCTTGTGCAGTACAGTACGCAGAACCTCACTCACAGCTGGCAGTATCAATTCTTCTCCAATAGTGTGCGGTTTTCCCGATTTAGCAATAAGCAAGGAAATGTTGTAAGAGGCACGTAACCCATCATCGTCTTGTTTCGATGCCGCTGAAAACATACCAGCTAGAGTTGGACGTCTCGAATGTTGTTCTTTGAGCATTTGAAAGTAAGATAAATTTTTATCTTTTCTGTCAGGATGTATTTTGGTCAAATGTTCTTCTAATCGTGAAGGTTTCATGGCTTCATTTGAGAAAACTCTGGCAAATCTGGCACATTGGTAATGTCTTGTTTAAGGGTGCCTGAATAAAACCATATTTCAAATATTCGACATTATATTGTTTACATTTTTTATTTGAATCCGACATGGGTCTATCTGTAAAAATAAAAACAATAAAAAAAATCTGCTGTGGCCACCACAGGACCAACCATCACCATATTAAATAAATTTTAAATTTATGTAAGTTGTTTTATGAATATTTTACAACAGAGAAATTTTTTGTAAAAAATTATTTAAATTTATGTAAATTTATTTAAATTATGTAAATTTAAATTTTAAAAGATAGTTTTAAATTATGTTACTAACGTCGGTCGGTAAAAAGAATAATAAACAAATAATAATAGTAAATATGTACGTACTTACCTCTGTGGCAAATAGTTATTACAACAAAAATATATTTTTAATAAGTGGTCCACGTAAGTTATCCTTTGAATGTGATCTGTAGATACCGCACAGAAATTTTAGGTTCACATTTGCTCTGAAGGAACTTCGAAACAATCTCGTATGGATAAAAAGCCTCACGTATTTATAGTAATGTTTAATGAACCTGTCAAAACATTCATAGATTCGATATTCTGCACGTGTGTTAATCTTGTCATGACCTGTGCAAACTTGTAAATATAAGCTTTGTTGATCGAGCCGGAACATACACACACACACTGTGGTGCTCCGTGTGGTGCACTGCGCATGCTGCGACTCGTTCATGTACTAGTCAAAAAGGTATTAGGAACAAAGATATAATGTACCAATACCTACTTTTAATACGGACTGATCTTGCTTAAAAGACATTTAGAACTATTTGTTGAAACATGCGTTCGATGATTTTTAGTATTAATCAAACTTTTCAGTGCATTCTTGCGAGTATTGCCCAGGGGCGGCGGTTGGTCCTCAACGCCCCCTAAATTTGCCTTGGACCAAAAAAGCCTCCTTAGATCTCTTCAACGCCCACCGGTGGGCGGTACCAACCCCTTTGGGAACCACTGCTCTAGGTCATATGGAGCTGCCTCATCATTTTTTTTTCTCGTAAGGAGCAATACTGGGGCAAAAAAGCTCCAAAAATGGGAATTATATAAATATCGGATTTCCTTCATTAGGGATAGTTTAACATTAATGGCATTAAAATATAAGCCTCTGATTCCCATTAAAAGCTTACCCATATGAAAACATTAAGGCTGTTGCCTAGGAAGCCTATTGTTAGATCCAGCAAAATTACCACTTTTTTCCGATAAAAACTATAAATTTATGCTAATTCTACTTGGATTTAATTCTGTCTTCAAAAATAAGAAACTAGGATTTATATCCTATCCGATAGTTGAAATCTCGAGTTCATATCTTGATGGGAACTAATGTTAAAATGCAAATATAAAAACCTCTACACCAAATTACGTTTTCTTATGGGCAAAAAATGGGACAAAAAGGGGCCAAAATAGCCCCTCAAATAGGAATTTCGCCAGTTTAGGATTTTTTCCTTTGGTGGTGACCAAAAACTTATAATCCTACCAAATTTCAAGTTTCTAGCACATCTGTAATAATATATACACTTCTTACACGATATATATCTATAATATGTAGATGCTCCTTACACATGATATCTATAATATATAGATGCTTCTTACACATGATATATCATATATATAGGAGGATACAAAATTATGAGGCACTTCCAGATGTGCCAGAAACTTGAAATTTGGTAGGATTATAGGTTTTTGGACACAACCGAAGGAAAAAATCCGAAACTGTCGAAATTCCCATTTTGAGGGTCTATTTTGGACCCTTTTTGCCCCATTTTTTGCCCATAAGAAAACATGGATAATTGGTGTAGAGGTTTTTATATTAGCATTTTAAAATTACTTCCCCTCAAGATACGAACTCGAGACTTAAACTGTCGGATAGGATATAAATTGTAGTTTCTTATTTTTGAAGACGGAATGTAAATCCGAGTAGAATTAGCGTAATTTTATAGTTTTTATCGCAAAAAATTGCTAATTTTTCTGGGTCTAACAATAGGCTTCCTTGGTAACAAGCTCTATCCTTTCATATGGGTAAGCTTTTAATGGGAATCAGAGGCTTATATTTTAATGCTGTTAATGTTAAACTACACCTAATGAAGGAAATCTGATATTGATATTATCTTCATTTTTGGGGCTGTTTTGCCCCATTATTGCCCCATTCGAGAACAAAAAAGGCAATGCAGCTGCACAGGATCCAGAGGCTTGAAATTTGGCACGGTTATAAAAATTTCATTGCAACCTAAGATAAAATTATAAAATTGCAGAAATTCTAATTTTTAAGGGGCGGTTTTGCCCCTTTTCGGCCCCATACGAGAACAAAAAATGAGAGGCAGCTGCATAGGACCTAGAGACTTGAAATTTGGCACGATTATAGAATTTTCATGGCAATCTAAGACAAAATTGTAAAATTGCAAAAATTCCAATTTTTAAGGGGTGGTTTTGTACCTTTTCTGCCCCATACAAGTGTGATAATTCTAAGGCACTTCTTAATGAGATACAAACTTGAAATTTGGCAGAATTATGGGTTTTTAGTCACAGCAGATGGAAAAAATCTGAGAGTGTAAAAATTCATAATGTTAGGGGCTCTTTTGCTCCATTATAGCCCAATAAGAGGATTAAAATTATAAGGCACTTCTAAATGAGCTACAAATTCAACTTTGACACGGTTATATGATTCTGCACAACATCGATTGGGAATAATTTGAATTTGTAAAAATGCTAAAATTCGAAAATGCTTGCAGAATGCAAGCACATATTTACTAGTATATATCTATAATATATAGATGCTTCTTACACATGATATATTATATATATATATATATATATATATGAGGATACAAAATTATGAAGCACTACCAGATGTGCTAGAAAGTTGAAATTTGGTAGGATTATAGGTTTTTGGTCACAACTGAAGGAAAAAATCCGAAACTGTCGAAATTACTATTTTGAAGGGCTATTTTGGCCCCTTTTTGCCCCATTTTTTGCCCATAAGAAAACATGTAAATTGGTGTAGAGGTTTCTATATTTGCATTTTAAAATTACTTCCCGTCAAGATACAAACTCGAGACTTAAACTGTCGGATAGGATATAAATTGTAGTTTCTTATTTTTGAAGACGGAATGCAAATCCGAGTAGAATTACCGTAATTTTTTAGTTTTTATCGCAAAAAATTGCTAATTTTTCTGGGTCTAACAATAGGTTTCCTTGGTAACAAGCTATATCCTTTCATATGGGTAAGCTTTTAATGGGAATCAGAGGCTTATATTTTAATGCTGTTAATGTTAAACTACACCTAATGAAGGAAATCCGATATTGATATAATCCTCATTTTTGGGGCTGTGTTGCCCCATTATTGCCCCATTCGAGAACAAAAAAGGCGATGCAACTGCATAAGACCCAGAGACTTGAAATTTGGCACGGTTATAGAAATTTCATTGCAACCTAAGATGAAATTATAAAATTACAAAAATTCTCATTTTTAAAGGGCGGTTTTGCCCCTTTTCGGACCCATGCGAGAACAAAAAATGCGAGGCAGCTGCATAGGACCTAGAGACTTGAAACTTGGCACGATTATAGAATTTTCATGGCAAACTACGATAAAATTGCAAAAATTTCTATTTTTAATGTGTGGTTTTGCTCTTTTTCGGCCCCATACGAGTGTGATAATTATAAGGCACTTCTTAATGAGATACAAACTTGAAATATGGCAGAATTATGGGTTTTTAGTTACAACAGATGGAAAAAATCTGAGAGTGTAATAATTCTTACTGTTAGGGGCTGTTTTGCTCCATTATTGCTCCATACGAGGATAAAATTATAAGGCACTTCCAAATGAGCAACAAACTCCAAATTTGATATGGTTATATGATTATGTAAAACATCGCTTGGGAATAATTTGAATTTGTAAAAATGTTAAAATTTGAAAATGCTTGCAGAATGCAAGCACATATTAACTAGTATCGTATATCCTCTGTAAGAAGAGTCGATATAGAATGATACGATATCATTCTATAAGCACTCTTCTTACAGAGTAGGATATACGATATAGGATATATATAGGATATAGGAGGATACTAATGTCTGGCCCAAACTACTATACTTGAAGAGCTGCAATTTAATACCTAGCCTTCCAAAAAAGATTCCTATTGCGCTATTGTAAACTTATTCTTTCATTTTGCCTATCTGAGTGATTGTAATCCCGACATATAACTGAGAAGAATCCTCAAAAGCTCTTTCGTGTATAGAAAAACTATAAATAAATGCTTTGTAAAATAGCATAAAGATATTGTTCAAATTCAACTAATAGCTTTCAAAAACAGATATGTATTTGGCGTCGAAGGAACGAAATAATGCATTAAGTAGTAGTGGTAAATATCAATTTTTCATTGTTAAGGCGTTAGAATGTGTATTCTTTTCGATTCTTATAGCCGCGTTTACACGAATCGAGAAAGCGGTCGTGAATTCTCGAACGACTAATCACGAAGTTTCTCGCCCCATATAAACACTCCCTTGAATGGAAAAATAAACATCGTTCTTTTTGACGTCCATATGTTAAACTCCTGAGTTCATGTCTCGATTCTAACTAATTTTGAAATGAAAAGAATTATATCTGACACTCATTCACGTGTTACCGCAATGGGGAAAGTAAGCGCTACTGAATTCAAAACCATTATCTTGAGGGAAAATATCCGATCCTTTAGAGCTAACCGTAAACCGTTCTCTAAGGGGAGGAGAGAGAGGAAGAAGACCCTTCACGCCCTCCTCTACCATCTCTGTTGCCATATCGCGTGACAGCTCGTTCGAGACTAGTAGTTCACTGAAATTTCGGTGGAGCGCTCGCAAGGGTGTGCAGTTTTTATGTCCACCACTGTACTTTCTGAAGGTACAGGAAGCTGAAACGTTGAAACAAGGTAGGGAATGATGCTCCGGTAATAAATAACAATGAAAATTTTAGAAATATTTATTATTGTGGCTGTTAAAAATTCAAATAACTTAAACAATTGAATTTACAGAAATGCACTTCTAGTGGTCCTACAATGATGAAATTTAGGAAAATATGAGGTATTCGAAAAGAAGGATGAAAACCTATATAATATTTATAATAATACATTTTAGGGGTTGTTTTTAACCCACAATTTTCCAAAAATAAAAACACAATGTGGCACAGATGTGCAAAATATCGGGTTTAACTATTATTTACATTTTTTTATTCTTTATATTTATGTGAGAGAAAATGCTTGCAGAATGCAAGCACACATTCACTTGTATCGTATATCCTCCTCTGTAAGAAGAGTGCTTATAGAATGATATAGGAGGATACTAATGTCTGGCCCAAACTACAATAGCTGGAGAGCTGAAATTTAATACATGGGTGAACCGAAAAAAATAATCGGAGGAATAATTGGAAAATTTCAACAATGTTTATTTTCTTGGCCGGTAAAAATTATAAACTTTTTAGTAACATTTCATGGTTTAGGTACTTCTAAATGAGCTATGAAGCTGAAATTTTTTCTACATGTAGAATTTGCCAAATAATGAAAACAGGAATATAAAATTTGAAAATTTTTATTCGTTCGGACGTAATAAATTCTCAAATGTTCAACAAATTGACTAATGCTTATGTACTTTCCTAAGGTACAGGAAGCTGAAAATTTGAAACAAGGTAGGGAAAGATGCTCCGGTAGTAAATAACATTGAAAATTTTAGAAATATTTATTATTGTGGCTGTTAAAAATTAAAATATTTAAACAATTGAATTTACAGAAATGTACTTCCAGAGTTGCTACATTGATGAAATTTAGCAAAAATGTGAGGTATATATATATGTGGTATATATATATGTGAAGGATGAAAACCTATACAATATTTATAATAATACATTTTAGGTGTTGTTTTTACCCCATAATTTTCTAAAAATAAAAATACATAATGAGGCACAGATGTGAAAAATTTCGGGTTTAACTATTATTTACATTTTTTTATTCTTTACATTTATGTGAGAAAAAATGCTTGCTGAATGCAAGCAGACATTCACTTGTATCCTATATATATCGGATATCCTCCTCTGTAAGAAGAGTGCTTATAGAATGATATATAGGATATAGGAGGATACTAATGTCTGGCCCAAACTACTACAGTTGGAGAGCTGAAATTTAATACACAGGTGAAACAAAAAAAATTATCAGAGGAATAAATGCTAAATTGCAACAAAGTTTATTTTCTTGGCTGTAAAAAATTATAAACCATTTTACTAACATTTCATGGTTTAGGTACTTCCAAATGGTCTATGAAGCTGAAATTTTTTCAAGACGTGGAATTTGTCAAATAATGAAAACAGGAATATAGAAATTTGAAAATTCTTATTCGTTCGGCCGTAATAAATTCTCAAATGTTTAACAAATTGACTAATGTTTATGTACTTTCTTAAGATTCAGGAAGCTGCAAATTTTAACAGAGTTAGGAAATAAGTGGGGACTGTCAGTACTTCATTAGGTTAGCGACGCTTGCAAGCGGCAACGTCATGCACCTCCTTTTCCCCTTAAAGGTTACCCTCCTGAATACTGCGACGAAAAGCGGACCGAAAAAAAGCGGCGACTGCCAGTATTACTAATTGATACTCAGTCGTTTATCTACAACAGGTCGTGCTAACACTTATTTTGGAACAATATGCTCTTATTCGTATGAACCCCACAATTTTCCACATGCAGTGTTGCCACATCACGTTCAATTACATCGCATTTTCTGAGGAAACAAGGAGTCTGCCGACATTTGGATATAGAAGATTTTCGTTTTAAAATTTCACGAGGATTCCCGTGATTACGTTCTTATACAGTCATTTTGGGGCACCCTGTATATATATGTGTGCGTGTGTGTGTGTGCAAGCATGTGCATCTGTGCGTGTGAGCATCTGTGTATGCATGCGAGTGTATATTTAGTTGTGCCTCTCATGTGCTGACGAAGGGATCATCCCAAAAGCTCTAACCTCTACAAATGTGTCTCTCCAACACCCCAGCGGCTCTACTTCCGGTAAGTGTTCACTGGGTTTCTTTCAACACCTAGTTGCCCTAAATATCCTTACTTACCTTTCCTCTTCC
Organism: Uropetala carovei; assembly: GCA_036926305.1. Taxonomy (NCBI): domain Eukaryota; kingdom Metazoa; phylum Arthropoda; class Insecta; order Odonata; family Petaluridae; genus Uropetala; species Uropetala carovei. The sequence continues at coordinate 410,349 of JAXCHB010000183.1, forward strand.
GTAGTATTTATATATATATATATATTTGTGTAGTTATATATTATTTGTGTAGTTATATATTTGTATAGTTGTGTCTCTCTTGTGCTGACGAAGGGATCATCCCGAAAGCTCTAACCTCTACAAATGTGTCTCTCGAATACCCCAGCGGCTCTACTTCCGGTAAGTGTTCACTGGGTTTCCTTCAACACCTAGTTGCCCTAAATATCCTTAATTACCTTTCCTCTTCCGTAGTATTTATATATATATATATATATATATATATATATATCCCTTCCAACTGCCTCAGTTCATTGCCTCAAAGTTGGTGGATGGGTGTAAACGGAGGCTAAAGGGCGAAGAACAGTGGTGTCCTCGGACACTGGTAGGTTCAACCATGCTGTGAAGTCTTTCTGCAATATCTCCGGCCAAAGTGAAAGAGGTACTCACCAACCCGCTCTGGGCCAGTGTGGTGTTTTAAGGCCCACAATCCCCCCATGACATGTACACCCAAAAAAACGGCCCTCGTTCTCAGGAGGCTGGATTGCCTCTGACCATGGCAGTGGTCAGGAACAAGGCATGAAGAGGGTGCTAAGAATCCCCGGAGGTTAAACACCCACTGCCACTCTTTCTCATCCTTACCCAATTCCTTTAACCTCAACCTAACTACCTTTAACTGCCGGACTTTGTCCAGTGAAGATAAACTTCAAGAGCTCCAAGAACAACTGCAGAAGATCAAGTGGGACATTTTAGGGCTTAGTGAGGTGAGAAGAAAAGGTGAAGGCCTATTGGAGTTGAAGAGTGGACATTTTTTATTACAGGGGAACTGACACAGGAAGAACAGGAGGAGTTGGATTCATCATCCACAAAACGTTGAAGAATAATATTGTGGAAATGGAAAGTTCATCCGAGCAGGCAGCTAGACTAGTGCTTCAAATAAATAAAATATATCAACTTCAAATAGTCCAAGTTTATGCGCCAACGTCATCATACTCGGAAGAGGAAGATTTCTACCAAGAAGTTGGAGAACTGCATGACAAAGGAAGCTGCCATCTAAAAGTGGTCATGGGTGATTTCAATGCCAAGGTAAGAGAACAAAAGGAAGACGATAGCGCAGTTGGAAAATGGGGCTATGGAGACAGAAATGAACGAGGGGACCGACTTGTAGACTTTGCTGAATGTACTAGTCTATATATAATGAACACTTTCTTCAAAAAGAGTCCCAATAGAAAATGGACCTGGAAAGGACCCAATGGTACCAAAAACGAAATTGACTACATACTAGTCAATAAGAAGCAATTACCTGAAGGCTGTTCCGTCCACAACCAGTTTAAAACTGGAAGCGACCATCGCTTGGTAAGATGCAGAATAAAATTCAACTCAAAGTTAGAAAGACAGAAGCTTATAAAGAATAAGCCTAAGTCTATTATAAACAGGCAGGTGCTAAAAGAACGAAAAGAAGAATTTCAGCTCCAACTGAAAAATCGATTCAGTGCACTGGAAGACCAAGAAGTTGAATCCCAAATTATAGAGATACTCAAGGAAACTGCTGAAGAAATAGGCGGAACAGTTAAAACAAAGTCAGAGAAAAAGTTGACTGAAAAAACAAGACTGCTGATGGAAAAAAGGAAAATGATAATTACTGAAGATCCTAAAGAAATGATCCATTTTGCAGAACTAAACAAAACTATAAGGAAATGCATCAAGGAAGATGTGAAAAAATATAATTATGAGCTAATCAAGAAAGCCATAGAAAACAATAGAAGTTACAAGAAAATGAAGCAACATCTCTCGATCGGAAAGAGACAGCTGATGGCCTTGATGCTAGAAGACGGCTCCATAACCCATAGTAGGAAACTGATCCTGAAACGGGTACAAGAATTTTACACCAAGCTGTATGAGGATCCTCTAGGAAATGATGAAGTAAATGATGATGCAAACATGCCCACCGAAGAGGTCCCAGGTTTCCTTCCGGAAGAGGTGGGACACGCAATCAGAAGTATGAAGAATGGAAAAGCATCTGGAATGGATGGTATCACAGCGGAAGTATTCAAAGCATTGGGTAATCATACGGAAGCAATTCTCGATAAGATTTTTAATTCCTCTCTGAGGAAGAAAAAGATACCAGAAACATGGAACCACGCATGTATTATCCTTCTGCACAAGAAAGGTTCCAAAGAAGACTTGAATAACTACAGACCGATCAGTCTACTCCCAACAGTCTACAAAATATTCACCAAAATACTCACTATGCGCCTTCAAAACCATCTTGATTCTGCCCAACCCAGAGTGCAAGCTGGATTTCGCAGTGGGTATAGCACGATGGACCACATCCAAGTCGTGAGAGAGGTAATCAGTCGCACTAACGAGTATAAATTACCTCTATGTATGTGTTTTATCGACTACCAGAAAGCATTCGACTCTGTCCGAACTTCGTCGGTGTTACGTGCACTAAAGAAACAAGGAGTAGAAGAAACGTACATAATCTTGATCAAGAATATCTACGAAAATGCGACAACATCTGTCCAGCTGCATGAAAAGACGAGTGCCTTTAAGGCCGAAAAGGGAGTGAGACAAGGAGTTACTATGTCCCCTAAGTTATTTACAGCAGCTCTAGAGGAAGTATTCAAAACGCTAGACTGGGAGGAAAAAGGCATAAAGGTAAATGGAGAATATCTGAGTCACCTGCGCTTTGCAGATGATATCATACTGTTCGCAGGAAGCCCAGAAGAGCTCCTTAGAAGAACTGAAGAGCTTGAGCAAGCAAGCCGAGAAGCTGACTTAAGATGAATCTTAATAAAACAAAGGTTATATACAACTCCTTCACAAATTCTGAGGAGATACATATCAACGGAGCAGAACTCGGAGAAGTAACCAGCTATGTTTACTTAGGTCAACTCATCACTACTGATGGTTCGCTTCTTGGAGAAATCAACCGGAGAGTGAAGATGGCATGGAGTGCTTTTGGCAAGATGGCGAACATCTTTAAATCAAATATTCCAGTCTTCCTAAAAAGGAGACTGTATGACCAATGTGTTCTGCCTGTTCTGACATATGGTTGTGAAACATGGACCATGAATGCCAGAATGATACAGCGTCTGCAAACAACACAGAGGGGCATGGAGAGATGCATGTTAGGGGTCACCCGAAGAGACCGTAAGAGGAACGACTGGGTAAGAAAGAAGACTGGAGTCTGTGACGTGAATAGAAGAGTGAAGGTGCTAAAATGGCAGTGGGCGGGCCACATTGCTAGAAGAAATGACCAGCGTTGGACGTCCAGTGTCATCAAATGGATCCCAAGAAACATCAAGAGACCAAAAAGAAGACCGAAAGACAGGTGGGACAGAGAGCTTGTTAAGTTCTTGGGGCAAACTTGGAGGAGGGAGGCAGTTGACAGGGAAAACTGGAAGAGTCTGGGGGAGGCCTTTGTCCGTCAGTGGACTGAAAAAGGCTGATGATGATGATGATGATATATATATATATATATGCATGCTAAAGGAAAAGGAAAGAGAATAGTAAAGGTGGCAACAAGGTGTGGAGGGAGCCTAGTGGCCACTTACCTAAATTGGAGAGCCGGTGGGGGTGCTGAAGAAACACGGAAAACAGACATGAAAAAGACAAAGTGAAGCTTTCAGGCTGATGCCCTTCCTCAGCAACGGAGAGACATGTATGTACATGTATTAGCCCTCTCTGAACCAATCTAGCGTCATCTGGCTCTGAAGGCCCATTTTTAACAGTGGTCCCAAAGCTCAGCACTGCATATAACAAAAGAGTAATGAAAAACCTCTTGTCGCATGCACTCAGGAAAATCCCATTCCGCCAGGAATGAGAATGAAAGAAACATTGCATCTGAGCAACTAATGCACACAGTGCCATGAAATGGTGCATATAAGAAGTGCCATCTAGTGGCAAAATGTTGAACTAAGTTCTGCGAACTACTTACTCCGTAAGTACCTTATTATTTTCTTGCAAATTCATAGCAGTGGAATGATAATTTCTTTGAACTTGAAAGGCAGCTGCAAAATCTACTAAAAGCATAAAATATTATAGAGCACAAATGAGCACCTCAATGCTGCTCTACAAGAAATTTCAAACGATCACAAATTGTCCACTCGGGACAAATGAGATCCTTTATAATAATAAAATCTCTGACAATGTATCTGACATGGTTTGGTTACTAAATTTATTTTATAAAAATGATTGTGTTTATCTTTGCAATGGATGGAATGATCCTTTTCAAAATAAAAGGGGAAAAAAGGCAAACAGAGCACAATATCAATTTACATAAAGAACATAATGTAGTTTGAAATCACAGATGAACAATCAATAAAACTTATCTATATGTAATTCTGTTAATAATTATCCTTACTGATCATGTTCACTTGCACTTTCATTTTTATATTGAGCACAGATTCAACATGCATATATTAACCAATATCACCAGCAGTTTCATTTTAAGCACAAAATGCCATGACTATATCTTGAGTGACTTTATGGGACAAAATAACTGCTCTAAATCTATGACTCCATAGGCACTGGAATTTAAAACCATCAAAACCTGATTCTTCAGCCTTGTATAAGCAATGTCAAGATCATGGGATATCTTTCCAGGAGGCTCTGAAAATGAAATAATATGAAGCAAAAATTAATTTAGCTTAATAATGTAACTATGAAATAAATAGAATGAAAGATACATCAATAAAATAAATAATTGTTAATACAGGTATACCTCTAAATGAGCTGTTTTGCAACTTGCTTTTTCTAGTTTCATGCTCATTATACTTTTCTAGTAGATGCTGCTTGCATTCTGCAAGCATTTCAGCCTATTTTAAATTATAATTTAAAAAACTACACCTAAGTATTAGAATTTTAATATCGGATTTTTTCCCAATTGTTATGACTGAAATCCTATATAGTGCCAAATTTCAAGTCTCTAGCTCATCTGAAAGTGCACTATAATTTTTATGCTCGTATGGGGCAAAAATGGGGCAAAATAGCCCCGAAAAATTGGAATTAATATAATATCAAATTTTATTCATTGGTTGTAACCAAAAACGTCTAATCATGACAAATTTCAAGCTCATATGGAACTGCCTCATAATTTTTGTCCTCGTATGGGGCAATAATGGGGCAAAACAACCCCCAAATGGGGATTATTACAATATCAGATTTCTTCCATTGGTCGTAGTTTAATATTAATGGCATTATAATATCGTATTTAATCGATTGTAAGCAGACACCAATTGTAAGTCGACCCCCACTTTGCACAAGGCCACGCAAGAAAAAAAATTTTGATTTTAACCCTCTCGCGACCGGACCGCCCGAGAATGCCCGTAAATTTTTATACTCCCGATCGCGGGACCGCCCGAGACCGCCCAGAAAATACGCTTTCAAATTTACCTCTGAAAACGTTGACTGGATGGCTTCTCTCTCGGAAATGAGGTAGTATACCATATAAACACGAGATTTAGATCGTATTTGGCAGATTTTTCTTAACTTTGTATACGAAGAATTTTTAAAAAAATATTTGATCGAAATTCGCTATTTTGTTGAGACCCCGAACAATCTAATATGTCTCGCAGTAATTCTCCTACTTCGGAGATTTTTCAAAATATATATTTTTGGAGATTAATGTAATTGTTTTATTTAATGTTTCCCATTTGGTGGCCATCTTGAATTTCTCTGGATTTTTAATGCCAGCAGGTGCCCCACACTTCAGGACGTGAGAGGGTTAAAGTATTAACTAAAGTATTAACTAAAATTACATTGACATAGAATACATTTTATTCACTTATTCATAACAACTTCTACGAAAAAAGTAATTTGACCTCGTTATCCCCCGGGATCTTAATATAATAATACCCCGGCAATAAATTATGTAAATAATACGTGGTGCGTCAAAGTCTTAAAGAACGCAGCGATAGCACTCGTATGCATAAGGAGCTAACACAAGGTTTCATTTTACTCGTGAATCGAAGAATTTGCCCTCCCTCCTCCGCCTATCATGTTTCAGTGTTAGCTCCTTACGCATACGAGCGCTATCGCTGCATTCTTTTACGATTTTGACGTGCCACGTATTATTTACATAATTTATTTCTTCGTAGGTGTTCAGTCAATTTGATTCTTTTTTGCATATATTTAAAGTAGACAGTTTACTTCCACTTTAATACACTTATATCTCGCGTTATGGACATAAATTCATTGACTTCTTTTTTTGCCCCCAATTCTAAGCCGAATAGCGATTTCTGAGATGGTAAAAAGGTAATCGATTAAATATAGTATATCCCTTTGACTGCCAATAACCCTCTAGGGACGGAGCACCAATATTTCAGTGCTAGGGTACTATCCTATGCTGCCACCAAGTGGGAGGTGATTTAGTTGCTTTTATTTACTTTTTTGTTCTGGGCAGCTGCACACAGTTTTTTCTCTGTGGTTTTCTTTTTTGTGCTTCTTTGAACTTTGTCCTCATTTTTTTGAAAATAGCACTCAAGAGGAAGCAGAGCGAGGATCCTAACTTACAATTAGAGTTTGTGCTTTCTACCCTAGGAGATGGTATGAAAAGTAATGTAGATAGTGACAGCGATATCCTGAGGAAGAAATTCAGGAGGAAAGTGAAAACATTTGAACTTTACATTCATCTGATGAATCCAAAGAGGAGGAGGAAGCAGAGCAAGCTCATCGTGATAAAAGAAGCAGATTGGCCTGGTCCTGAAGAGGTTTGATAAGTGTAAATAATAATCCTTCTCAGCTTACACTTGGTCCTAAGACATTATTACAAGAAAATGCATCATCCTTAGATTATTTCATGTTATTTTTTATAGAAGATGTTGGACCAGTGCGACATACAGACTAACTTGTATGCAACCAAGAAAGTCTCAACTGCAAGTACAAGAGAAAATATTTGGGTAGGTCTTACTGTAGATGAGCTGAAGGCATGGTTAGGTATTATTTTCACAATGGGATTTCATGACCTTCCCAGCCTCAAAGACTATTGGTCAACAAATAAGGCCCTGAATATACCAGGAGTGTCAGAAGAAGAATTTTCAAAGAAAGGTCTTAGAGACATAGGGACTGCAAACACAAACAGAGCAAATTATCCAAAAGAAATAGTCGCAAACACTAAGCCCTGGAGAGAAAGCAACAGAGGGGGACTGTGAGTTGTTTACCTCTGGCCCACTTGGTGTCTTTAGGGTAATGTGACAAAAAGAATATATTCTTATCTTTGGGTTATGACACACTCACTTACCCAATGCAGTATGTGGAAAGGAAGCAGAAGGATAGTTATAAGTTGGAAGTGTGTTGTCCAGATATTTCAGTAGTGTACAATAAATTCATGGTAGGCTTAGAGAGAAATGACCAATTATGCTGCTACTACAGCTTACACATTCCATCAAAAAATTGTGGAATAGTTTGATGTTTGATTTAATTGACAGGACAGTTGTAAATTCATATATTTATTTCAAACAAGCTACAAATAAGCCAAACTTTCCCCTAAAAAATTTATTAAGAAATAATCAAAGATATAATCGAAGGTTACAGTAGCAGGAAGGCGCCTGGATGTAGGGTGAGCACTCCTTCTTCACATAATTTTAGAGAATGCCACTATGCAGAAACAGTTGTTAGAAATATGAAGAACGTACCATTGCAGAAGGAATGTGTTGTATGTAGGGAGAAAGTATTAAGGAAAAGGACAAGTTTTGTGTGTGCAGTTTGTAAAAAAAGGGTTGTGCAATGACTCCTGCTTCAGACTGTACCATATGAATCTACATAAACTAAGGAAGAAGAAGCTTTGGTAAGTAAGTAAATAATTTATTTAAACATTTTTTTCAATTCAGGAAAAATTTTAAGAGAATAAAATTTAACATTTTCTTTCTATTCTTTTATTTCCAAAGAGATATCAAAATCAGCATTTTTCTGCCATTTTAAACAAATACAAAATAATCTGAAATTCTAAATTTCCAAATTTTAAAAATGCCTGCAGAATGCAAGCACCATCTACTAGTATCATTAACATAGTAAAACAAGTGTACTTACGTTGTTTACCCACGGCCTTTGACAAGTCAAACATATCACTGTAGTAGAGAAGTTGTGTATAAAGTTGTGATTCGTCATACTAAAAAAAACAATATTTCATTAATAGAAGTAATAAACAAAAATGTAGAACCCATAACTATGAACTAACATATTGTAAAAATCTACATTTATGCCTTGTAACACCAAAACAATTATTTAATATATTGAAACAGTAATGCCCAAACTATAGCCTACAGACCAAATATAGCCTGCAGAATGCCCTTATCTGGCCTGCCACGAGTTTAACAATTTAAGGGCACAGTTTAATGTAAAATTAATGTAAAATGAAAATAGAGATTTGAAAAACAACATTACTCTTTCCTTCCCTATTCCCATCTTATATATAATTTTAGAAGCATCTCTACATCCCCCACTGCATCTAAAAAACCATTTGTCGTAGAGATATGAGGTAAACGGCGTTTTGTTTCTACTAGCTATGAGGTCCCTGGAAAATTATTTTAATTTTCATAAAGACCCGGTATTGATCCCAGGAGATAATTTCTGTTTTCCATTAGATAACAAGTAAAGATATATTTTTCGATGTGCATGCCATCATTCTTTCGCCGGCCTTGGTGGTAAGCATGTCTAAATCCAAATACTAGTGTCATATGTTTGAATACTGCCGAGGGCATGGTCATGTGTTTCGTCCATGTTATTGCTGTTCCGATATTCAGTCTAATTGGCCTTGTGCTTTTCTGAATTTTTGCCATTTAATAAATAAATTAAAATTAAAATAAATTGACCTACGATCTTCGAATAAGTTTTCTTATTCTAATCATCGATTTTCATTGGTTCAATATTGCCAAATTTTGACATAATTTAAGTATTTGTGAAAAATCTTGGGTTCCATTCTGAGGTTGCCATGGTGTCCATGCCATTGTCAACCCACTAAATCGCATTATTTTCTCTATCTGCATTTGCATAATAGATACGTGCATACTGAATGCTTTAAAGCAAGGAAATGATAATACAATGTCAATGCACACACAAAGTCATGCCCTCAGCAAGATTCGAACCCATGAACCTTACATTGGGAGCCAAAGACACTAAAATCCTGTTAAGGGGAAATGCATTATTCGAGTTAAATTTGAATTGTTGAGATCAACAACAGTTATTACAAGCACAATTACTTACTTAAAACACTTCTTAATTTTTTAAATACATTTATTGAAAAGTATCCGCATAATCATTGCACAGGTGCAGTTAGATAAATGAGTGTACTGTTCGAGGTATGCCAATAAAGTTCCTGGAATATCCGCACAGATGTCTTGTCGAGTAATGAGTGAGAAATAGCCAGCCAGCGACATATAGCCACATGCCTGTGCTTGCAACTAGTGTGGTGGTAAAGGAAGTAAGCCAGTAGTATGGAAGCAGTGGCAGTGTTTATAGGAGTGTGTGTTTTGGTCCCTGTGGAAAAATGAGTGATCAGTTGTTGGAGCAATGCATTAACATCAAGTTTTGTGCAAAGTTAGGCAAAAGCGTGAGTGCAACTCTGCAGATGTTAAGAATGGTTTATGGTGCTGATGCAATGAAAAAGTCAAGTGTCTATGAGTGGCATAAACGATTTAAAGAAGGTCACGAGGTCACAAGCACAGGTGAAGATAACGCTGATGTTTCTTTGACCACAAGGGCATTGTTCACTTTGAATTTCTCAAACAAGGTTGAACAGTGAACCAGCATTGTTATTTGGAAATATTGACAAGGTTACGTGAGGTTGTTCGTGGGAGAAGACCTGAACTTTGACCTGATGCTTGGCTCTTGCATCATGACAATGCCCCTGCTCATGCGGCGCTCGCTGTCCAGGAGTTTTTGGCCAAAAAATCGATCACAAAGTTGGACCATCCACCACGTTCGCCAGATTTGGCCCCATGTGACTTTTGGCTCTTCTCAAAACTGAAGACCGCTTTGAAGGGCCAAATATTTTCAGACCACCGACACTCAGAGACATGCGATGACCATCCTTAAGTCCATTCCAGAAAACGAGTTCCGGAAATGTTTTGAACAGTGGAAACACGGACTCACAAAGTGTATTATGCCCAAGGAGACTAATTCGAAGGTGACAGCAACACTTAGTGGGTAGGTAATTAAATACAGCTTTTACAGGGATACTCCGGGAACTTTATTGACACACCTCATATATCAATACAATTGGTGGTAAAAAAATACCTGACATTTCATGCACATCCTGTAATTTAAGACCTGGTATCCAAAGAGTCAAGAGTATCTTAACCAACAAAACCTTACCTCCTGCATCATGTATCCAGAATGACAACCACTGCAGATAGGATATGAACCACTGACTTGAGTGGGTAAGCGACGAACTCGGTTTTGACAACCAGGGTCTTCACAAATCAACCAACCCTTTTAAAGAACAAAGGAGAAAACATACAATGACCAAATATAATTTACACCATGAAAGAACAAATAAGAGTTTAACCATATTGCTATGACCTACTTGATAGTATTGATTAATATGCTTCCGCATGGCAAGGGTAAGGGCATTCTGGATGCTGGGAAGATATTCCAAAGGAGAAATAGTACATTCTGGATTACTACAGGATTCTAAAATATATGATGTAGAGGATTCCTGCAAAAGACAAAAATGCAATAAAAACACTAAAATATGAAAACTCAAAAATACTAATGACCAATACCTGAAACCTGTATCAATACTCATGCTAATAATTGTCTGCATAAATATTCCACATACTATGTAAGCCATTCTTACTGTGATACACCATATCTATATAAAGATCAAATTTGAATTAAGAGAAATATTTCCCAAAAATGATAGAATAACTAATGTCAGCTTCAATAATGATTTAATTTAATTTTGAAATGAGCTATAGCTTCACGTTATAAGTCATGTCATGCTTTCTCAAGTTTCATCCCACGTGTCAGCGGCTAACAATGAATTCGGCGAATACAGATACCAGATGACAACTTATTCCGACAAAAAGTGTACGTTAGAACTGATAGTGAATTTTTAATGACAAAACTGCTTATTTTAAGTAACATTAATAACTTAAAACTCAATTAAAAGGTACAGCATCAATAATCTATATATATAAAATGCTAAGGCAATACGTGGCACATAATAACATTGTATTGCTAAGCAACAGGATATATAAACAGCTGAAATAGCTGTCACTGAAGCATATCAGATCTTTGTATCATAATGTTAGTATTGTATTGTAAAATCTGCATTAAAGATTATTATTATTAAGTAGATATTACTTTTTAAAATTAATCTGTGTACAATCTTATATGGTAGATTATATATCATTACGAGCTGTAAGCCCGTAAAAAATTACAGAACTTAAATGATTAAGCGTTTCCATCTACTTAATAACCTGAATCCCTCTTGGTTGGTCAGAGACATTTTTGTTCAATGCGAATTTATAACACATAAATAAATTATATCACGAGATACAGAATTTCTCTTACCATTGTAAAGTACTTAATGAATAAGCGGCATTGAATGCTATCATTACTTTTCTTCTACAAAACAAATTATCAGCAACTACATCAATTTAAATATCCACAATGACCACACTATACTTACCATTTTGGCAGAGGTACATCAGAATGTATCACATTTAGCCAAACATTATGTGTTAAATTATTAATAACAGTAATTATTTATTTTTAAATGTATATCATTCGATATATATATATATATACACATAACAACTAAGTAGAACTACGTCAATTTAAATAAAAACAAAATATTTACCTTTTTAGAAGTAATACATGATAATACTTTTCCGTATTAATATCGTAACCAAATAAACAATGTCTAATGTTTATTCACTCAATGTCTCTAGCAACGTGATAAACAGCTTCTGTATATCGCATTGAAATACAATATAAAGTGAAAACTATTTAGATACTGTTTATATGCAACTATATATTAATTAATTTAATTAATATTTAAATTGTTCGCTCAGAATAAAAGTAATGGCTTCAAGAGCAACACATTGCGCTAATTATAATGTGAGAAGAAGAGCGGAATGAGCCAATCAATCTGTTGAAGAAGCAAATCGAAGAAGAACTGAAAGAAATCAAGCTGACAGAGATCGAAGAGCCATTGAAGATGAACAACAACGAGAGCAACGTAATCTAAAACAAAGAAGACGGGCCAATCTGAGTTTGGAATCGAGAGAAAATCGACTACACAAGAGAAGGCAAGCTAAACGACGTAGATTAAATGAACGTGCACCTGATGCAGATAATTCTCAACTTGATGTTGCCAGTGAAGAACATAACTGTGGAAATATGACTCAGACTTGCAATAACTGTGGTGCGCTTTACTGGCGGAATGAACTCAACACTTCTAAAAAATACACCAAATGCTGTCACGACGGAAAGGTTTCCCTCGAAGATTTATCTGAAACGCCTTATTTACTAAAAGAATTATTAACAACAAACTCACCTGAAGCTAAAGATTATCGAGAACATATCAGAGAATACAACGCTGCTTTAGCTTTCGCTTCAATGGGTGCCGAAATTAAAGCACCTCCGGGAATAGGACCCTACTGTTTTCGTATTCATGGACAAATTTACCATAAGGTTTCTCCACTGTTCACGAACGAACAGAAGAAACCAGGAAATCGACAACTGTATATATTTGATTCGGGTGAAGCAACAAACAAATGTATGGATAATAAACAAGGCTGTTTACGAATTGTAATGGAGAGATTACATACGATGTTACGACAAATAAATCCGTTTGCTGAGTCTTACAATCAAATGCATAGGATAACACAATCTAATCCAACAGTAAAAGTTAGAATGGTTTTTATGGAATATCCGAACTTAGACTTAAGAAGATATAATGCACCTACTTTAAAAACAGAAGTTGCAGCAATATTCGTTGGAGATGACGGTGAACCACATGCCAACCGTGATATTTGCATTTACCCAATAGGAGATACTTGCAAGAACATTTCACCAATGAATCGATGCAGTGATCCGATGGTCTACCCTTTACTTTTCCCGAGAGGCAAGTGTTGTTGGCATATCGGAATGGAACATGTAGAAGAAAAACGATCAGCTAAGCGAGTTTGAGTCACACAGTTACAGTATTTCGCTTATTGACTCTTTGTGTGTAGCGGTTTCAGTCTCTTGCATAGCAGTGGAAAATTATTCCAGCAATATGTCGTCGATGCTTATGTGAAAACGGAAGGAGCCCGATTGAACTATCTGTGAATGAATCAGAAAGATTTACGAGTTGAACTGTACCAAGGACTGTTAGATCCGATAGTCTCTCGAGCAAAAAATGAGAACATGTGAACAGGTAAGATGATAATATTACCTTCAACATTCCAAGGAAGTCCACGATATATGCAGCAAAATTATCAAGAAGCAATGGCTATAGTAATAAAGTTTGGATGACCAGATCTGTTTCTTACCTTCACTTGCAACCCGACCTGGCCTGAGATTTTGAATGCAAGCAAGGCAATCAACAACCTGAAAACAGACCAGACATAATAGTCTGAGTTTTTAAAACGAAGTTAACAGAGCTCTTCGATGATACTTTAAAATGCAATCTATTTGGAATTGTCATTGCAAACATCTACGTAATTGAATTTCAAAAGCGAGGCTTACCTCACGCTCACATTTTACTGACGTTAGATTCAGGTTCAAAAATATGCACAAAAGATGATACTGACAAGTACGTAAGTGCCTAGATACCCGATAAGAATGTCAACCCAAGGCTGTACGAGATTGTAACGAAGTGTATGATTCACGGTCCCTGTCGTACACTTAATCAGTGTTCGCCTTGCATGAAGGAAGGTGCATGTTTTAAAAACTTTCTGAAGGAGTTCAGAGAGACAACTGAAGTTAATGGATACCCTATCTACAGAAGAAGATCCAGAACTCCTGTTAAAATTGGTCAGTATGACGTTGATAATCGATGGGTCGTCCCGTATAATCCCTGGCTCTTAAAGAAATTCAACGCACATATCTACGTAGAAGTATGTGCCTCTGTTAAAAGCGTTAAGTACCTCTATAAATACGTCTACAAAGGACATGATGCCGCGTCAGTTAAACTGGAAAAGGAAAGTAGTACTGGAGTGGTCGATCACGATGAAATATTAACATTTCTTGATGGAAGATATGTTAGTGCTCCAGAAGCAATGTGGCGAATGAATGAGTTCACCATGTCAGAAAAGTCTCACTCTATATTCAGATTAGCGGTACATCTGACTGAACAACAACATGTAATTTATCATGAAGGACAAGAAGATCAGGAAGTTGCAAGGGCATCTACAAAACAAACAATGTTAACTGCATGGTTTAAACTTAATCAAACTGACAAACAAGCACGTAACTACACTTACACAGATATACCAAAGTACTGTTTTCGATAAGAACGGGACAAAATGGAAAAGATGCCAACGAGGAGGAGAAGGAGTGATTGGGAGAATGTTGGTAGTTAATATACAAGATAACGAAAGATACTATCTGCATATGTTACTTACAAGAAATAAGAGTGCAATTGATTTAGAGAGTCTGAAGACTATCAATGGGGTACTATGTGAGACTTTCCAAGAGGCGTGTAAAGAACTTGGACTTCTTGAAGGTGATAGAATTTGGCATGATACGCTAACTGAAGCAGCTCAGACGACAATGCCGGGTTACCTGCGAATGTTATTCGCAATAATTTGTGGATTTGGAGAACCAGAAAATGTTCCTGAACTTTGGGCTCGGCATAAAGATGCAATGTATTAAGATTTTATACGTAGACGTTCTGAAGAGACTGGACCACAATACGGGCTTGCAGAAATCGATGAACTACTCATGGCTAAGAGTCTGAGCAAACTTAAACTGTCAGTTGTAAATCTATCTTCAGCTATTCTGAATTTATACTCCTTTCACATTTTAGAAGGGCAAGCTAAAGCCAGTACAAATACAGAAAAACTTAACGATGAGCAACGAATTGCCGTTGAAACAGTACTTGATGCAATATATGGTAATCAAAGAGAGAGACCAAAATTTTTATTTTAGACGGACCTGCAGACACAGGAAAAACATTCGTTTACTTAACACTAATACATATAATCAGAGGAAAGGGAGATCAAGCTACCTCTGTAGCTTCAACTGGAATAGCAGCTACTCTGTTACCTGGAGGAAGAACTGCTCACTCGATTTTCAAAATACCACTCATCCTGAATGCTAATTCTACTTGATTTAAAGACAAACACACCCGAAGCAAAAGCACTCTAGATACGAAATTAATAGTGTGGGATGAAGCTCCAATGACGCATGTGCATGCCTTCCTGGCTGTAAATAGACTTCTCAAAGATCTAACAAAATGTACCGAACTCTTCGGCGGTAAAATCACCTTACTGGGAGGGGATTTCCGTCAAGTCTTGTCTGTAATTTTAAGAGGTTCACAATTTCTGACTGTTGCCAGCTGTTTGAAAAGACATCACTTTTGGTCTGAACTTCATGTAATGAAACTCACCCGAAACATGCGCGCTCTTGATACTGAGAGAGAATTTGCAAAATGGCTTTTAGAAGTAGGCGAAGGCAATAACGGAAATATAATTAAATTACCTCAAAGATGCTATCCACACACAAGATCCAGTTGAAGAACTGTATGGTGATATAGACTTCACTAAAGTCACCCCTCAGCAGCTTAAAGGAAGAGCAATTCTCAGTGTAATGAATGAAGTATACCAGGAGATGAGGTAGTTTACAGAAGTGTAGACATTATTGTGAGTGAACATACTGAAGATCAACTTGCATACCCTGAGGAATTTTTTAACAGTCTAATGCAAACTGGAATGCCACCTCAAAAGCTGAGATTGAAACCAGGAGCTGTGATCATGTTACTTAGAAATTTAGTACCCTCCAAAGGTCTGTGCAATGGGACACGACTCACTGTTTTACGATTGCAACGTAACATAATCAAAGCATCGGTTATAGATTCAGTTAATACAGAAACTGCTCTAATACCCCGAATACCACATATCATCAGACACTACCATGCCTTTTAAATGTAAACGTAAGCAATTCGCTATACGATTAGCTTTTTCTATGACTATCAACAAGTCGCACCGTCAGACTTTTGACAAAATCTGTCTTTACTTACCAAAACCAGTTTTTACTCATGGTCAGCTTTATGTAGGTCTCTCACAAGTAAGGTTATTTGACTCTCTAATTATTGTATCAGCAAATCAAGAAATCGAAAATTGTGTGTATAAAGAAATTTATGATACTGAGCAATAAAGGTAGACTAGCGCGCAGATGCTCTGCACGGGTAAAGCTAGTATAAAAATATTACATCATCTCAATGTTGAGTTTGTTAAGTTATTTATTGTAGAACTGCACAATGAAAACTTAAACAAACAATTCAGGAAAGTGTACAACGTATCACAAATGGGTGCGTTTTGTGCAATGGAGTGTTAGAAAGAAATTATATACCTGTACGTAAGGGAAATAGCATTTTAAAGTTCTTTTCCTCATCATAAATAATCCATTTTCTTCCTATTTAAAAATATTACATGCACACCTAAGGAAATTAAACATTTGTTTGTGAGGTTGTTTATGTTAGCAACGATGATGAAGTAACCATAAAACAAAATTTCTAAGTTCAACTCGATATAAAACATTCTTCTTTGATTTTCTCAATAACGGCTACTCCTACAATAAAAATACGGGGGTCGTTCGGAAAGTAAGGGTCGGTCGCGCATGCCAGCCGTGGGACCGACGCGATCGGGTTTGCACGTATTGTGACTTCAAGTGGTTCATTGTGACGCCAGACGCCACCGTGTCAATCACCTGTTGATGTTTATTGTTGCGCTGTATTGATTTACGATGAGTAAAATAATCGATAATCCCGCCAGTTGCGAAGTTCGCGCCATGATACGGTTTTAGAACGCGAAAAATCTTAATGCGGCCGAAATTCATCGTCAGTTATGTGAAGTTTACAGGCCAAGTGTAATGAGTGAGGGGAAAGTGCGGCAGTGGGTTAGGCAGTTCAAAGATGGCCGAACAAACACGCATGACGAGGAGTGCAGTGGCCGTCCGTCTGTTGTGAATGACGAGCTTGTTGACAAAGTGAACAACAAAATTCATGAAAATCGGCGATTCACAATTTCTGAATTGGCGACGTGTTTTCCACAAATTTCACGTACAGTACTGTATGAAATTGTGACAGAGAGACTGCAGTATCACAAAGTTTGTGCAAGATGGGTGCCCAAAATGCTGACTGATGCACACAAAAACCACAGCTTTAACATTTCTGGGGCGGTATGCAGTTGATGGTGACAAATTCCTGGAACACATCGTTACTGGTGACGAAACCTGGATCTCCTACACAAATGCTGAAACCAAGAAACAGTCCATGCAGTGGATGCATAGTGCTTCGCCAAAACCGAGAAAATTCAAGCAAACATTTTCTGCCGGGAAGCTCATGGCCACAGTTTTTTGGGGATAGGAAAGGTGTTTTGCTGGTGGAATTCATGACTCGAGGAACAACAATCACTTCGGAAGTGTATTGTGAGACCTTGAGAAAATTAAGACGGGCCATTCAAAACAGACGGCGTGGCCTACTGACTTCCGGTGTCGTGCTGTTGCACAAAAACGCGCGACCCCACACTGCTGTGTGCACCGTCCAGCTGATCGAACAATTCAAGCGGGAGCTGTTCGACCACGCACCCTACAGCCCAGACCTGGCCCTCAGCGACTATCATTTGTCTCTTCACCTCAAAAACTTCCTGTCCTTGCGGAACTTCACGGACGATGACGAGCTCAAATCAACGGTGGAGAACTGGCTGGGCCCACTGGGCCTCAATTCTGGGGGTGACTACGTAGAAAAGTAAACTAACGTAATAGTTAAGTTCTGGCTATAATAAAATTTTTTTTGAGTTGTTACGTTTTTTTTAATGGCCGACCGGCCCTTACTTTCCGAACGACCCTCGTATATAGGAAAGGAAATACTCTTCTTTACTAGTTCTACAACTTTTATTTGAAAAAATATTTTGATATGACTAATACTTTACGAGATATGACAGAAAGTTCATTTTTTGTCACCAATAAAGTGGTACCCCTGATTGGAATACGAGTTTTGCGATTTTGTTATCATATTTGATAGTAAGTCCCTAATATCGAATTTCATGAAAATCCGTTTGGTAGAAGCTGAGAACGAACATGCGGACGGACGGACAGACCGACCGACGATAATAGACGCTCACGCTGGAAGCAAAACGCGCCTAAAAATGACCATTGCATTATGACACACACTAATTGCCAGTAGTAGAGTGAAATTACTTGTCGATAAAATAGAATATTGCAACAGCACATCAATTCGATGCCTAATTAAGCTGATGGACATAGTGCGTTTAATTTTAAGTAAATAAGAACACTTAATGAATTAACTAATAAAAAGTTGTAAATAACAAATATTACATAAATGAGATTGAGATTTAAATACCTTCATAATTCTTAGGTTCTCTAAAGGCCAATCTTTAAACTTCGCTTAGCTTCCTTTTGATCTGTTGCCTCAAAATCTTGTTCAAAATGACTACAATGACACTATGCTGTGAGACAGACCACTGATTCCATGGTCACCTCGCGAGAACGTTCAAGTCATGTGACAACCAGCAGTACGAATATTACATTGTGCTCTTCTTGTATGACATTATGGGAAAACCACTAGATTTTGATTTTTGGCTCATCACTTATTTTCGAGAAAACAAAAGCATTATCTTTTTAGGGACGACATTTGGTGTAACTTCGTGCAACGTCATTTAAAGACTGGTTCAATAACAGAAATCAATATTCCACGGTCTTTTCTAGAGCATATCACTTTCTCATTTCTGGAACATATCACTTTCTCATGAGAAAAACTTTGCCCAGGTTTGGGAGACCATTAGGATCAAGATAAGAGGGATTCTTGCAATTTCTGTTAATTTCAGCTTGGTTCTCAAATTTCACTATCCGCTTGAGAATGAGAGCATTCACACTAAATCATTTGCTTTGAGTGATGCACCTACAGCGTAAACAACTCTTCGCAAGAGGTCTAATGATGCAAGGATAAGGTGATTCATTTACACTAGGGCCCCGATTTGAGTTGTTTCGCAGTTGCGTTGTTCAGATATTAATGGCAAAAATCTGTTTTGCATCGTTGAGACTCACAGTTGCGTTGTTTTCAACTCGGGTTCCCCACTCACCGCGTTTGCTGTACCAAAACAGAAGATCGTATTGCCCCAAAAAGTTCTGAGCAAGTGATTGAGAAAAATTTGACTTTGGGAGGGACTTAGAGTGAAAAAATAATTGCTTTCGTAATTCAGCAAGCGCTGAAAGTGGAAGACACTTTTTCGATAAAGAAATGCTTCACGACAAAATAATGCAGGTGCAATGAGTGTCAGAAATGTTCGTGACTCTGCATTAGACTAGATTGGGATCTTCAGGTACTAATCTCATCATGTAATTCATTTGCATTTCACAATTGCCTCAAATCGAGATATGTAACCGGGACTTGAGAAGAAGCGACGTAAAAAGAGCAAAGTTTTACTTTCGCCACGAAGAGAAATGGAATTCAAAACAAGAAAGTGGGAATGGAGTAGGACGACATCAACGAGGTAATTGGTTCTCATGATAAAAAGCTGAGCAACAGGGACTTAATGGATCTAGATTTGCAGAAAGCCTTTGAAGATGACAACTCTGCAGAAATACCCGAGAAATGAATTTTGACAAAAACACTTTCCAAAGCCTTACAGTTGATAGGTATGGAGATCTTTGCTGAAGATGACCCGGACGAGGGATAGAGCTCAAGAGTGGTGAGGAAAGTGGTAGATGGTGTAAATTGCTGTAAAACAATTTATAAGGAGAAATTGAAAACAGCTGTTCAGCAAATTTGGATAGCTTTGTTTTTGCAAGTTCTTGGCAGGTGTTTGAGTCAGAACTTGAGTCGCTGCCACCATCAAACAGTCTTTAGTTTTGTACTTTTAACCTCGAATAAATTATGTATTTGTTTAACTGAATATCATGTTGTATTTCTACATCACTTCTATTATTTGCTGTGATGGTATTTACATATTTAAATGTGATTTTAGATATGGAAAATTGGAATTTTGATTACTTAAAGGTTTTATTATGGCAAAAAGCATTTCGATTTGCATCGTTTTGCTTTGCGTTGTGTTTTTCAAGAACGTAACCCCGATGCAACTATTATTCCAAGTTGACTATTAAATAGGGTGACCATATTCCAACAAGGTGAAAACGGGACATTTCCCATCATTTGTAAGAAACAAAATGCAACCGGAATTCTCAAGCAGCCGGCATCTCCTGCCTTGTGATTTTTTTATTACAACTATTTCATTGTTAGTAGGTATCATCATTAGGTAACCAAAAACAAAGACCATAAAATATATAGGAAAGCTACGTGGAAAGAGGTTGGGGAAAAGGAAACGTGAGGTAGGGCAGTAGGTTACTCATTGATTAAATAAGGGGAGGAGAGTAGGGGGGAAGAGGAGGAGGAGCATGAGGTTGTGGAGAGGGAAGATGATGGGGCTGGTGAGGGGACGTTATACTCAACAGGGGGGAGTGGGAAGGATACAGGAATTCATTAACAACATGAAATCTTTATCAGACAATACACTTCCTTTTTTCTAGTTTATAATTCTGCATAAGCACCATAAACATTTACTTAAGCCCGTGTCACACGGTCAAATTTTTTGACAAAAACATTTTGACAAATTTTTTTTTTATCAAAGACTACAACATACATTTCACACGATAGATAATTTCATCAAATTTTTGATCAAAATTCGTGCTAGTATTTTATTTCACCACCAGTTGCCAATGTGTTGCGCAAGCGTGTTGATTGCGGATTGCGGTAATTTATAGCATTTATACAATGGAAGATGCGGAAAAGTTTATTATAACAACTTTAACAGTTGCATTAGCTTTGCATTTAACAAAAAACCAGGAAAACTTCAATAAAAAAAAGAAGACTGTGTTGGACTAGACCATGGTTAATGAGGGATGAAGGAATTGGAAGAGGAGTATTGTCAATGCTCGAAAACGAATTAAGAGTAGAAGATGCAGAAGATTACCACAATTTTTTGAGGATGAATGAATCGGCATTCAACAATCTTCTCTCCAAGACAAGAGGCAACATATCATGCCAAGCCACAAATATGAGGCAATGCATCACGGCAAAGAAAAGGTTGGTAATACATTTCAGTATATTGTGATAATGAAATAATTCTTTAAGTATTCCAATATTCTGATTAATAAAGAATTATAATAAGCTAAATAATGTATATAATATAAAGTGTAAATAACATAAAGGAAGAATTACCTCGAAATATCACATAACGAACTTTAGTGTAAGACCATATGAGACCTAGCAAGATTTAAGTATGATATGCTCTCTACAGATATACATTTGTATATATGTGTGTGTGTATTTATATGTGTGTGTGTGTATAGAATCACATTCACGTTCAGAAAAACAAAAAAGATGCCACAAAAATAAACTTACTATAGTTATAAACCTTTTGAATTGAGCATTGTCAACTCGTCTTTCTACCGAAGAAGAACGTTGGCCGCAATTTCTATAATTATAATTAGTTTACTTTTTTGGCATATCTTTTTATGTATTCTGTGCATGTTTATATTGCTCTGTGCATAAATGTGATTGTAATACGCCTGATCATCTTTCAATAAATCTATATATACGTAATTGATACTATGATGATTGTGATGCAATGGGTAAACAGGAAGGATACTTACCATGATGTTTCAAGAACATGAACTATGCTTTCAAACAAAGACTTTATTATCTCAATTTGCTAAACATCTGGCAAATTGTGTACAATATATTGATTCCATTTCATATGTTTTGCATCCTATATAAGAAAAGTTTGAAACAGAATATCTTGAAACTTCACTTCACCAATATTAAAGTGCTAGTAGTTACATTTAATTAATTATTTTAAAATTTGACACAATAATGTTTTTTCCACCATACAAAATTTGTTTTATATATGTATGTAGGTATGTATGTATATGCGCGCGCATGCACACTCACTCTCTCTCTCACACACACACACGCATGCATGCACACAACCACACACACACACACAAGTTAATGTTTGCTTGCATTTTTCAAGTTTAGCATTTTTACAATTTCAAATTATTCCCAATCAATTTTGTACAAAATCATATAACCGTATCAAATGTCAAGTTTGTAGCTCATTTAGAAGTGCATTATAATTTTACTCCTCATATGGGGAATTAATGGGGCAAAACAGACCCTAAAATTTTCCATTTTTACAATATCGGATTTCTTCTTTCAGTTGTAACTAAAAACCCATAATTCTTCCAAATTTCTATCTCATTAATAAGTGCCTTATAATTTCACACTCGTATGGGGCAAAACCACTCCTAAAAATTGGAATTTTTGCAATATTTTATTTTATCTTTGGTTGCAAAGAAATTTCTATAATTGTGCCAAATTTCAAGTCTCTAGGTCCTGTGCAGCTACCTCACCTTTCTTGTTCTCGTATGAGGCAATAATGGGGCAAAACAGCCCCAAAAATGGGGATTATATCAATATCAGATTTCCTTCATTAGTCCTTAGTGAACATTAATGACATTAAAATATAAGTCTCTGATTCCCATTAAAAGCTTACCCAAATGAAAGCATTAAGCCTGTTGCCTAGGCAGACAACTGTTGGACACAGAAAAATTACCACTTTTTTCTGATAAAAACTATAAATTTACGCTAATTCTGCTTGGATTGGAATTCTGTCTTCAAAAATAAGAAACTACTTTTCATACCCTATCCGACAGTTTAAGTCTCGAGTTCGTATCTTGAGGGTAAATAATTTTAAAATGCAAATATAAGTCCTCTTCAAAGGAAGATATACATGTAAAGATTAATGCAAGGAAAATCCACGCCGTGCACGCCGTAGAGGAAGAATAGCTAATGCCAAGATATGCCTAAATATAGTATATGAAAACGTTTAAAGTGAGTCAAATGTTTATTAAGGAATATTAGAACATTGTTATCTTTTACCATTAACATTGAAAGATTTATCACAACATAAATCTATACATCTACTTACATTTGTTCGGTAACCAAGATGTTGTTTAATGTTTACGTGTTGGCTAATAGTATTGATATAATCCACATAATTTTATTGCTGCCTTAAAGGCTTCGGTACATCTATCCATGTGAATATTAAGTAAGACGTTAATGCTTAATTATATTAATGGTAAAACTTGACAATACAATACATAAAATAGTAAATCTTAATGTAAGCCTCGCTTGCGTAATTAAGGAATGGGGAACATTTGCCCCGAGCAATAAAAATCGTTTGCCACTTAAAAGAAAAGTCTTTCCCGAGCGAAGCCGGGCATTTCAGGTAGTCTATAATAGGTATATAGACGCTTCCTACACATGATATATATATATATATATATATATATATATATATATATATATATATGACGTGCTACCCAAAAGTTCCCGAAAGTTGAACGTCGCTCGGGAACCGGTTGTAGTACGGACTAGTGGCGCTCGGTAGCGCTGCATGTATCCTTTGTGAACCAGTGTGCAACGTGACTTCGTGCTGAGTGCACGCATTCTTTTGTTCTACGTGTTTTTATAACGTCGTGTTTGTGTCGTTTTGTGATTTTTTTTGTTGAAATGGTGGATGTGAAGGAGCAGCATGTGTGCATCAAGTTTTGCTTCAAACTTGGCAAGTGTGTGGCGGAAACTCACAAAATGCTTAAACAAGCATTTGGTGATGACGCTTTGGGTCAGACACAAACCTATGACTGGTTTAACCGGTTTAACAAGTAATGGGTATAAAAATAAATTTTTATAAATAACTTTTATATTTTAACATTTATTATATTCGTTACTTCAAATTTGGTGAAATTACCTGCATAAGTTACCTTTTACTGGTGGAGGTGGTGTTATATTCAATTAATCTGGATATCAAGGCTGAAGACA
This sequence comes from Uropetala carovei, assembly GCA_036926305.1. Taxonomy (NCBI): domain Eukaryota; kingdom Metazoa; phylum Arthropoda; class Insecta; order Odonata; family Petaluridae; genus Uropetala; species Uropetala carovei. Next base: position 434,383 of record JAXCHB010000183.1, read on the forward strand.
TTTCTTGTCGTATACAAATGAACGAAGCGCAACACGAGTAACATCAAAGGTAAGTAATCGGTATTATTACACAATCATTATGGGTGTAAACGTGCTTTGACTGCTTTTAATACGAGAGAGAGAGAGGGAGGGAGGGGACAAAGGGAGGGAGGGTGAGAGAGGGAAATGACTTACAATACAATTAATGTTTCTGATGCCAATTTGATCTCCATAAATAGCTTGAACGATCGAATCTTTACTCCCGTTGATATTTAAATGGGCATTACGTTAGTAAGGTTTTAAAGGAGAAATATAAGACTCTGATTCCCATTAAAAGCTTACCCATATGAAAGCATTAAGCCTGTTGCCTAGGTAGCTGATTGTTGGACCCAGAAAAATTACCACTTTTTTCCGATAAAAACTATAAATTTATGCTAATTCTACTCGGACTGAAATTCTGTCTTCAAAAATAAGAAACTACAATTTATATCCTATCCGATAGTTTAAGTCTCGAATTCATATCTTGACGGGAAATAATTTTAAAGTGCAAATATAAAAACCTCTACAGCAATTTACGTTTTCTTGTGGGCCAAAAATGGGGCAAAAAGGGGCCAAAATAGCCCCTCAAAGTGGGAATTCTGAAAGTTTCGGATTTTTTCCTTCAGCTGTGACCAAAACCCTATAATCCTATCAAATTTCAAGTTTCTAGAGCATCTGGAAGTGCCTCAATTTTGTATCTTGCCAAAGTGGTTACAAACCGCTATACAGGCGACTCCCGAGTCTCGACTGTTTGAGTCTCGATTAATTCGAGATTTCGATCCCGCCGATCAATAATATATGCAGAATTAACTTCGCATAGTTATTGGTTCCGACCAAACGCGTGGTTTAGTTTTGGTGTAGACGTAGTTATATCTGCTCTAATTGTTTGACTCTGTGATGATTTCACTCTTTTTTCTGTTAATCTTTCATTTAAATTTATTTATTTTATTGATTTATTTATAAATTTATCACTTGACATGGCATCTAAAAGGAAATGTAATAGTGATAATGTAAGGGAATCAAATAAAAGAGGGCATAAGATTCATAGTTATGAATTGAAATTAGAAATTTTAAAGCATGTTGAGAAAGTTGAAAGCCAAGATGAAATCACACGATCATTGGGAATGTGTCCTTCAACTATTAGCACTTACGTGAAACAGAAGGAGAAAATTCTAGCTGTGATAGAAGATGTGATAAAGTCACGTAATTTGATAACAACAATAAAGAGTCCTAGGCGCGGTGTTGTGATTCCTAAAATGGAAAAACTTTTAAAACTTTGGGTAGATGATCAGTGTCAGAAACATACTGAAAGCCATACTGAAATCGTACGATCATTGGGAATATGTCAACTATTAGCACTTATGTGAAACAGAGGGAAAAAATTCTAGAACGTGATAAATTCAGGTAATTTGATAATAACAATAAACAGTTCCCCACCCAATAGCTCCTCTTCTTCCAACTAAAATCTTTGAAAAAGATTTAAGGTATGAAAATATTTTTAATTTTATCATTTCTTTATTCTTAAGTTATTTTGTGCTTTTTTAATAACTTTTATATTAATTTCGCTGCGATAAATAGTTGTATGTATAGATAGATACACGCAGGTATGTTATCAAGCTCGCGCGATCCGGACCGGGCTGTCTGTAAAGCATATTGCATACATCTATCTTTGAAGTTCGAGAAATAAATTTATTTTTTCCTTTTTAGTGCAAAAAATAAGTTATACATCTAAAATATTTATTATATAATTTATTCATAATTTAACAGTTTTATTAACATATCAGTAATGTTATTTATCTTTATAGAACGTGAGGGGAGACTTTTTCCCAAGATGCGGGAACGTATCCCCCGATTATAACATGCAAGCATATGGAAAAACGGCGTTCGACACTCGACCATTCGAAATTTGAACACGTTTTCAGGAACGCATCCCCAACGAGACTCGGGAGTCGCCTGTGTGTGTGTGTGTGTGTATATATATATATATATATATATATATATATATATATATATATATATATATATATATATATATATATATATCGAGTGAGGTTAATATAAAAGTTATTAAAAATAGCTGAACATCAGTTGATGATGACACACGTTCTGGACGACCTTCAACCAGAACAACACCAGAAAATGTCGAAAAAGTGTGTGAGGCTATCCTCGATGACGTAGGCGAACGATCCATGACATTTGCAACATTGTGGGACAGCCATACGAGACATGCCAGCGCATTTTGTCGGACGAACTCAACATGAGGCGGATTGCTGCAAAATTCGTGCTAAGGCTGCTGTCTGACAACCAGAAGCAACATCTGTTGGAAGTCTGTATGGAACTTCAGGAGCAGGTCAGAAATGACCCAGACTTCCTTTCTAAGGTGGTAACTGGTGACGAAAGATGGGTTTATGGGTACGACCCTGAAACAAAACAGCAATCGTCCCAGTGGAAGAGTCCATCTTCACCCCGACCGAAGAAAGCACTGCAAGTCAAAAGAAATGTTAAGTCAATGCTGATCTGCTTTTTCGACATTGACGGGAATATCCACAAGGAATTCGTCCCTCCAGGTCAGACCGTCAATGCGAAGTTCTAGTGTGATGTCCTGAGGCGGCTTACGGAGGACATGAGGCGAAAGCGGCCAGAGAAATGGCACAGGAACAACTCCATTACAACAATGCGCCCACTGACACACCGCTCTGGCTGTGCAGCAGTTTTTGGCCTCCAAAAACATGGTGGCCGTCCCCCACCCCCCTTACTCGCCTGATTTAACCCCCTGTGACTTCATCTTTCCCAAGATGAAAATCAAATTGAAGGGGCGAAGATTTGACATCTTAGAGGAGATCCAGGCTGAATCACAGGAGGTGCTGAAGTCGCTGACACAAAAGGACTTCCAGGACACCTTCCGATCGTGGCAGAAACATTGAGATCGTTGTGTATGCTCCCAAGGGGATTACTTTGAAGGGGACGGTGGCGATTAGGACTACTCTACAAGTCTACTTTTTTTTCAGATACATTTCGGGAACTTTTGGGTAGCACCTCGTATATCATATTTATATATATATACATACTATATACACTAGTTAATGTGTGCCTGCATTCTGCAAGCATTTTCTCTCACCTTTATATAAAGAGTCACAGCAGACAATTTTCAAATGCATAAGTGTGCAACTCTGCGCCGATTTACGTGTTTTCTTTATGGACAATATTGGAATAAACAACCCCTAAAATTTATAATTGTAAAATTTTTCTAGGTTTTCATCATTTGCTGCAAAATTTCATATATGTAGCACCTCTAGAACTGCATTTATATAAATTTCATTGTCTACACTATGAATTTTCAACAGCCACAATAATAAACTTTTCTGAAATTTTCAAATCTAATTGTAACTGAACACAATTCCTTAATTTTCAGCTTTCAAGCTCGACCGAAGGAATATAGAGATGTCAATTTTTTAACATTTATGAATTTTTAATGACAGAATAAATAAACATTTTCAAATTTCAATAATTCCAGTATTGTTATTTGGTAAATTCTACTGTCAGAAAAAATTTCAGCTTTGTAGAACATTTAGTACTTAAACCATGAAATGTTTTTTTTTAAGTTAATTTTTAATGGCCAATAAAATAAAAATTATTGTAAATTTCGATTTTTCCTGTTGATTTCTCCATGCCATCTACATTTTCTCAAAATTTCCATCTATTGTAGTTTGGGCCAGACATTAGTATCCTCTTACATCCTACATCCTCCTCTGTAGGAAGAGAGCATATATAACAGTGGTGCACAACCCGTGGCCCGCCACTGCTTTTTATGCGGCCCGTGACCACTGATGTTGATTTTTTTTAAATTAAACGATATTTGAAATTTCACATTATAATTTTGTTATTTTCCGATAATTTTAATATGCACTTATGTTTTCAAGAAGGAAATGTGAATAATGTCTTGTCGCCAAATTTAATACCCGCCTAATTATTTGAGATCAATGTAACTATGTAGTGTAATTGATACAGTTTTTGCCTTGCCGCCAAACAAGATATGTGCCGTAGAGTTTACGAGAATACCACGTTACATTCTGAGTCTTCTATTATTAAATACTGATACAATGTATAAAAATATCTTTCTCAATGTAGCATTTTGCATTAATCCGATCCGTTGGAATAACAGTTCTAATCCTGCCACCAAGCAAGATAGTTTATTTGAGTAATACGTCCAATTCTTCTCTGCCTTCGTGTAAACCGGAGGAGGTATGTAAAATCCCATTTGTTGCTCTCAACTTGCGTTCTGTCTTATATTTCATATCTATTTTTATATATCTATAAAAGTAAGTGCACGTATGTGTACATTTCTATGTTCCGAGAACTACAGATCGTGAAACAAGTGAAATGTAAATTTAACCGCAGTGAATAGAAAGGGGTGTAGCAGTGTTTTAGACCTATTGACTATTTAAATTGAATAATATTATCCATTGAAAATCAAAAATGAAATGATGTAGCATAATTTTATTTCAACCTTTAAAATTATCATCGTTTCGTTACAATTCTCTTCACGTGTACTGCACTATCTTTAGATTCTAATATTTTATTTTTATTTACTGTTTTTATAGAATTGTTTCTAGATCTGATAGAAATAAATTATCACCATTTTTTGTTATTTGTTTCCGTGTAGTCTGAATCAGAAAACATATATATTAAATTATTTTCAGTACCTCTATAAAATGTCGACTAACAAAAGGCCAACAAAGAAACGGGCCATAGATGAAGAAGGACGAGTATTTCAAGACCAATGGACAGAAAAATATTGTTTTATACGACAAAAAATAATATTATCTGTTTAATTTGTAATCAGATTATAAGTATTCCGAAGGAGTATAATTTAAAATGTCACTATGAAACGAAACATTCTGACTTCAACTTGAAATTTTCTGGAGTGTTAAGAAAACAAAAAATTTCAAAGATGATTGAAACCCTCGGAGCACAACAAGCCGTATTTACAAGACGTTCAAATACTTCAGAACAAGCTTTGGAAGTTAGTTTTGATATATCTCGTTTGATTGTGAAATCATCAAGACCCTTTACTGATGGAGGTTTCATTAAAAAATTGTCGCATCACAGAAGCTATGTTGTGCAAATTGTGTGGAAAAATTTGACTGTATAAGTTTAAATCGGATGACTGTACAACGTCGCCTGGTAGAAATTTCGCACGATGTTGAAATCAAATTTTTGGAAATCTTCAGAAAATGTGTTTATTATTCATTGGCAGTAGATGAGTCGACTGATGTTACATCAACTTCACAAATGTGTATATTTGCACATGGGATAACATCAGAATTTGAAGTGTATGAAGAAATGGTTGAGCTCTATCCGTTGAAAGGTCAGACAAAGAGATCTGATCTTCTTGAGGGCTTACTTAAAAGTCTTGAAAAACAAAATATGGATTTGAATAGACTTGTGGGAATAGTTACCAATGGAGCTCCTTCGATGATTGGAGCTCAAAAGGTCATGATGTTTCTTTTGTCTGAACATTTACGGCAATTGGGACACAAAAATGAGCTAAAGAACTATCATTGCATAATTCACCTGCAACATTTGGTAGGGAGAGACCTCGGTTTTAATGAAGTTATGGATGGTGTTGTTAAGGCGGTTAACTTCATCAGATCTCGTTCTCTAAACCACAGACAATTTAAAGCATTTCTTGAGGAAATGGAAGCTGAATATGGTGATATTATGTACTATTCTGAAATTCGTTGGCTTAGCAGAGGCAATCTTTTGCAGCATTTTATGTCGCAATTTGAAGAAATCAAGATGTTTTTACTAGAAAAAGGACAAGATGTGAATAGATTCAATGATCCGAAATGGATTTGTGATTTAGCATTTCTGACAGATATTGCAGCCCATCTTAATGAATTAAATGAAAAATTACAAGGCAGAAACCAACTGATTTGTGAACTTGTCAACAGGGTGTTAGCCTTTCAGATAAAATTAGAGTTATTTAGAGAACAACTAGCAAACAATAACACCTTTCACTTCCCTAGATGCCAAGAAACGTTTAACAAATACAATATGAATAGTTCCAAGTATGTTTGTCATGTAGAGCGTATTCAACAATCTTTCATGGAAAGGTTTGTGGCCATAGAGCGTGATAAAAATATGTTGAAAATCTTTGCAAATCCATTCGAAGCTTCCTGATGCAGATTCAAATGTACAGTTGGAACTCATCGAACTTCAGTGTAATGATGAGCTGCTCTACAAGTTCACGGAGGGGACTCTATTAAACTTCTATAAGTGTCTTTCAAAAGAAGCCTATCCTAATCTCTCTCAGAAAGCAGCTTATTATGCTTGTTTGTTTGGAAGCACTTACATTTGCGAACAGGCATTTTCACTGATGAAGATGATTAAATCGAAGTATAGAAATCAGCTGACGGATGAAAATTTAAATTCAATCTTAAGGATGAATACTACTAACATCACACCGGACATGAAACGTTTAGCAAAAGCAATGCAGGCTCAAAGAATGGAGAACATATACTAAAGATCACTTTTTCTACCAATTTCTCAAATTTCTTTTTCTGGATTGAAATAATAAAAAACTTAATTCTGCTGTTATATTTAATTAAAAATATGATGTCTGTTTCTTATTTACTTTATGTTCCTACTAATGCAATAAAATAATTCAAATGCACGAAGTAATTTCTATATTTACTACAATTTTCCTTAATGCGGCCCGCAAGCTCGGAAAATATGTTGTGCGGCCCATTGATAGACAAAGGTTGGGCACCACTGATATATAATGATGTACAGGTATCCCTCGCCGTTCGCGGGGGTTACGTTACCGAAGACTCCGCAAAACCGCGAACGGCAAATGCATTAACTAATGGAATAACGGGATTCCGTTCCTACATCCGCGAAAGTGGTCCTAAGTGATTATTTACTTTACCTTACTGACGACTCTAGGCCACAGAAACAAATAGTAAGCTAAAAATATGAAAGGAAAACGAAACCGACGAACGTTTAAATTTAGGAAAACTAAGAAAACAGAAGCTTATTAACTCACCGTGAATGATGTAGAGTATACGTAGGATGTTGACAATGGAGGTGTTTCGGAAGAGCATTATTTGGAGATGGAAGAGGAAGATGAGGGACTTGGCTGCAGGACTTCTGTGATTTGGAGCTGTTTCCCTTTTGTTTTGATTTTTTTATAAATTTCGTCATAGGAAGATATTGCAGAGTCAATTATTCTCTTAAAATTGATGCTCCTTTCCATAGATGGATCAGCCTGCATTACTTTCTCTTTCAACTCGTTAGCCATATTTAAAATTTCTGCTAAGGTCTTCGCTGAAAACTGTATTATCTTAGGCTCTATATCTTCCTCTTTGTTTTCGCTCTCACTTGTTTGTGCAAATTCTTCAAGTTCCTCATTTGCTAATTCTTCTTGTTGAAAGTTGACCAATTCCTCCACTTCTTCCTCTTTTAGATCTTCAAAGCCCTCTCCACCTACATTTCTAGCCATTTCGATGATCTCTTCAACTTCTCCATGAATGCTGGGATAAACTTTGGAACGAACACCTTCGGACCAAAGTTTCTGCCAACATGCATTTATTGTTGATTGTTTTACTTCGTCCCATGATTCTTTTATCTTATGAGTGGCTTTTCGAATGTTAATAAACTCCAACATTCACGAACGGAAATCAAAGAATTCGTGTCCATTTGCTGTAAAATATGTTTGAAAGTTCGGCGAATATAATAAGATTTGAAGGTCGCAATGATCCCTTGGCCCATCGGCTGTAAGAGTGGTGTTGTGTTTGGTGGTAGGAATACAACTTCTACGTCAGAATAGCCTTCTGCAAGAGAAACTGGATGACCTGGAGCGTTATCCAATACGAGAAGCACTTTAAATGGCAAATTCGTCTGCCTCAGATAGATCTTCACCTGCTGGATGAAGCAGTTGGCAAACCAATCTTGAACAGTTTACAAGTAACCCATGCCTTCTTATTAGACCTCCAAAAGACAGGTAGATCTGATTTAATCATCCCTTTTAGAGCACGAGGATTTTCTGAACGGTAAATTACCATTGGTCTGTATTTAAAATCTCCCGAAGCGTTTCCAATAATATTACAGTGAATCGATCTTTTGCAGCCTTTAAACCTGAAGCAGTACGTTCCTCTTTGGAAATAAAGGTCCTATTTGGCATTCTCTTCCAATATAAACTGGTTTCATCGACATTGAAAATTTGTTCTGGCTTATAACCTTTCTCCTCGTTAAGCTTAAAAAATTCACCGGGGAATTCCCTCGCCGCCTCTTGATCAGCTGATGCAGCTTCTCCTGATAGCTTAATGTTATGCAAATTTAAACGCTTCTTTAAATTATCAAACCAGCCCTTACTCGCTAAAAAACTGGTAGAAGAATTCTCTTCATCATCGTCTTCAGTTCCACTCTTTAAATGTTCATATAGGTTAAGTGCTTTATTTCTTATTAACTCCGTGCTAAGGGGAGCATTTTTCTGTTTTATCCTCTATCCACACACTTAAGAGTTTTTCCATTTTTTCTAACACAGGGTAACGTCTACTTACACTAGACGGAGTAGAAGCCATTACACTACTTCGTATTTTGTCTTCGACCCTTTTTATAGAACGTATGGTTGATTCATATTCTCTACCAATGGAAGCGTAACTTGCTCCACTTTGTAACTTATCTAATATCATGATCTTTTCCCTCAAAGTCATGGCTTTACGCTGTCTCTTAGCTAATGCGTCCCTTCCACTTATATTAACACGTTTGGATGCCATAATAATGTAAAAGAATGGGTTAATTAAAAAAATTACAAATGTTTATAAAAGCACTCTACTATAATACAATGCCAACGTCACTAAGCGTAGTCCTGCCTAATTTAAAATGAGAGAATAAAATTAAACATCACATTAATACCACAAACACACCAAGGATATCAAGTCATGTTGCTTGCGGCACTATAGAACAGAAACTGATATAAATTTGGAAAACGGAAGGTTGCGTAGGTCCCCCCATATTCCCCTAAAAGTCTCTTTTTCAACAAGCCGCGTGTTTTTTAGTCCTATGGCCATATTTATTCTGCGTAAAACAAGCAGACTTAATGCTGTTTACACAGGTGGCGAGAAAAATAAATAGAACATAGAGTGGAGCAAACTGGGAGATTTTCCCGTTCAGTATTCCATAGATCCTTCAGGAAACGGAAGATTTCCCCGTTCGGTACGCCAAAAAAATGAGTAATGGATATTGCTGAGAAACCGCGAATAAGCAAAACCGCGAACGGCGAGGGATACCTGTACTTGCATCCTGAAACAATTTTAAATTTTAGCATTTTTACAATTCCGAACTATTCCTATTCGATTTTGTACAAAATCATATAACCATGTCAAATTTCATGTTTGTATCTCATTTAGGAGTTCCTTATAATTTTCACACTCATATAGGGCAGAAATGGAAGAAAACCGTCCCTAAAAATACAATTTTTGCAATATTTTATTTTATCTTTAGTTGCAACAAAATTTCTATAATCGTGCCAAATTTCATGTCACTAGGTCATATGGAGCTGCCTCATTTTTTTGTTCTCGTATTGAGCAATACTGGGGCAAAACAGCCCCAAAAATGGGGATTATATCAGTGTCGGATTTCCTTCGTTAGTCTTGGTTTAAGATTAATGGCATAAAAATATCTGCCTCTGATTCCCATTAAAAGCTTAACCATATGAAATCATTAAGCCTGTTGCCTAGGAAGCATATTGTTAGACCCAAAAAATTACCACTATTTTGCGATAAATACTATAAATATACGCTAATTCTACTCGGATTTGAATTCTGTCTTCAAAAATAAGAAACTACAATTTATATCCAATCTGATAGTTAAATTCTCGAGTTCGTATCTTGCCGAGAAGTAATTTTAAAATGCAAGTATAAAAACCTCTACACAGATTAACGTGTTATCTTATGGGCAAAAATGGGGAGAAAAGAGGCCAAAATAGCCCCTCAAAATTGGAATTTCGCCAGTTTCGGATTTTCCCCTCCGGCTGTGACCAAAAACCTATATTCCTACCAAACTTCAAGTTTCTAGCACATCTGGAAGTGCCTCATAATTTTGTATCCTCCTATATCTATAATACGATATAATATACAAGTGAATGTGTGCTTGCATTCTGCAAGCATTTTCTCTCATGTAATAAAAAAGACTAAAAGCCGACAAAAAAATTCTAAATGCAAAAGTGCCCTGGACCTATTTCAATGGTATTCTTGTGGGAAATAATCTCAAATTTAAGGCTACCTGGAATCGAACTGATGACACCTAGGCAGGAGTTGTCAAATACTATGGAGATACACTCATGACATCTACAAACCCTAAAGATTTCATCTATTTATTCCTCTAAGTTTCGTCTATATGAAGGACCTCATTTTTTCCATGCTTTCCTATGGGAGATATACCGGGTCGTCCGGAGATAAACCCACCACACTTGCGATAAAAGTGATAACGGTTCCCTATAGATCTTGTGGATATCTAACAACCCTCCAAGTCTGAATTCTCTATCTTTTCGGAAAGTGCCCGAAATTAATTTTCAGTAATGCCACAATGCTTTCCTTAAGAGAAAAAACAGAAATTTTGGAATTTCTGGAGTCGAACCAATGATGCTAAGGTATGAGATCTCAATTTTTCCGGCGGTTTCTCCATGCCATCTACAATTACTGAAAATTTCAGCTCTCCATCTATTATAGTTTGGGCAAGACATCAGTATCCTCCTATATATGTATATATATGTTACGCAAGCGAGGACGACCGCCACGAGAAGTGCTACCAGAAGCGGGACGGAGAAGGAGAGTACTAAGAGATCACGTGACGCGAGAGAGAAGAGTGTGTGACGGGACTCGTAGTAGTGTGGGCCGTGTGTTGGCTCGTGGAAGAGCTTCTGCTGGAGAGCAGAATGCTGGTGTAATTCGGGTTTAAATAAAGTTGGAGTCCCTTGGACGTGTTGTGTTATTTCGGGTGTGCCTCCCCGAGGAGGAAGTTGGAGAGTGGTGTAGTGTTTTTCTGACAGAGCAGCGGCGGGATCGGGATCAGATAAGGATAAGAAGATCAAAAACCAGTTGTCGGAAAGGAGCACGTCGTGAGAGAGCCGACTGTTTGCCGATGAAGACTGTACCCCTCCGTAGGTACGTGAAAGAAAAGTGATTCCCGAGTGAACAATACCCCAAGTATAACTAGGGTTGTGAGCGTCGAAACAGACCTAAAAAAAAGCGAAATTAGCGAAAAAAAAGCGACCGCATGGCGTTTAGTGGGGAACCGGAAATGACGTATCCAGTGGCGGGAACAGGAGTAAGCGAGGCGTTCTTGACGCGAGCAGCGAGCTTTCCTGAGCTACCGAGAGCGATGTCGACGCCCTCTGTGACCCGACCAAAGAACCACTTAGCGCCTAGGGCGAGCGATAACGACATTGAACGTGAGATTCTACGACGAGAAAGACAGTTGCTGGAGAGAGAGCGCGCGTTGTTAGACCGCGAAAGAGAAATAATGGAAGCGAGACATTGTAGTACGATGGCGACAACTGTAGTTGCTCACCGAGACATGGCGGAAAGATTGTTGCCCGAGTTTGACGCGTCGACGACCTTAGGATTTACCGCCGAACAGTGGGTGCGGCGAGTGGAAGGGGTCGCTTCCGCGTATTCGTGGGACAATTCCGTATTGCTTACTCATGCGGTGAATAAGCTGAGAGGAGTAGCTAAATTGTGGTTAAATAGTGTCGCGGAAGAAGTGTATTCTTGGGAGACTTTTAAAGAAAGGTTACTTTATAGCTTCCCATCAACAGCTGATCAGGCCGATGTCCACATGAGTCTCACGAAGAGGAAGAAGCAGCGCGACGAAACCTATGAGTCATACGTGTATGCCATGAAAGCGATAGCGCGACGAGGTGACATAGATAAAGAATCCTTGATTAAATACATTTTGAACGGCTTAGGTGACAAGGAATTAGTAAGGTCGCTGGCTTTGTGTGAGTTCAAAGATGTTGAAGGGTTACTGCTCAAGATAAAGCGCTATGAAAGTATTACAGAAAGAGCGAGATTAGGTGAAAGACAGTTTTTAGCTAACCGTTATAGTGTCCCAATTGAACCGCCAAACGAAGGTAATGTGGTGAGGAGAAATAAGCAGACAACGCAGGCGAGGTGTTATAATTGTAACGGCCAGGGACACATGGCTAAGGATTGCCCAGAACGACAGCAGAGCAGGCGATGTTTCCGATGCAATAAAGAGGGACACATGATGAAGGAATGCCCTCAGGGAACCCAAGTTAATAGACAGAATTTGGAAATGAAAAGGCGAGTCCAAAGAATTTCGGTGCCGAACGACCAAATTAAAGACGAATATTATAAATGGATAAAGGTTAATGATGAACAAGTTGTTGGGTTCATTGATTTAGGGAGCGATGTTGTGACCATGAGGCAAGATGTCGCTGAACAGCTAGGTGTAGAATACTTTGCGAGTCAAAAAAGTCTGATTGGATTCGGCTGTGGGAAAAGTAACGAAATAGGCTCCAAACAGTTAATCCTTGTTGTGGACGACGTAAGCATTGAGGTAGAAGTGCTTGTGGTCCCAAACTGTTCGCAAGACGATGCCATAATTCTAGGACGAAGCGCCCTAGACCAATCGGGGATTCGAGTTGAGAAGAGCTATCAGAAACTTGTAATTAGGAGAGAGACTGATGGGCAGGAGGAAGAAAGTAACTTCGAAGCCAAAGTTCGAAATGTCAAAGAGAGGGCCGGGATAGAAATGGAAGAAATAAATTTGAATAACGACCTGTCTGAAGAGGAGAAGGATGCGGTATACGAAATGGTGAATGAGTATCGAGAATGTTTTGCGAAAAATTTGAGTGAACTGGGTACAGTAGAGTCTGCCAGTTTCGAGATAGAATTGTTGGATAACCACCCTGTGAATTTAAGACCGTATCGCCTACCGTACGCCCAAAGAGCGACTATGCAAAAGGCAGTCGATGAGTTAATGAAAATGGGTATCGTGCAGGAGTCGACATCAGAATACGCAAGCCCAGCATTGTTAGTGAAGAAAGCTAACGGAGAAGACCGGCTGTGCGTCGATTACAGAGCATTGAATTTGAAGACGAAAAAAATAAAATTCCCCATGCCAGCCATTGAGGAACAATTAGACGCGCTTGCAGGAAACAGTTATTTTACCATTTTAGACTTGGCGTCGGGATACTATCAAATCCCTGTAGCTTCAGAGACGAGACCCTTGACAGCTTTTGTCACCTCAAGTGGACTGTACGAGTTCACAAAAATGCCTTTCGGAGTAGTAAACGCACCTGCCGTGTTTAATCAAATGATGAAAAGGGTAGTGCGAATGACAAGACCAGGAGAGGTCCTAGTCTATATGGATGATCTGTTGATACCCAGCAAAACGGTGAAGGAAGGGTTAGAGAGATTAGAAAGACTGTTGCAAGTACTGAAGAAATTGGGGCTAGCGCTAAAAGTATCAAAATGTGAATTTTTCAAAACTAGAGTAGACTATTTGGGCTTTGAAATAACCAAAGATGGGATCCGACCAGGCGAGAGAAAAATTCAGGCAGTTAAAGAATTTCGAAGGCCGGAGAATGTTCACGAAGTGCGACAATTTATTGGTTTGACGAGCTTCTTTAGAAGATTTGTATTAGGATTCGCTACGTTAAGCAAGCCGTTAACGCTCTTGACGAAGAGAGATACGGTATTCGAGTGGACAGAGAAACAAGAAAACGCATTTCAAGAGCTGAAGAAAAGATTAATCGAGCGTCCGGCACTTGCGTTGTTTGATGTAAATGCCGAACATGAAGTTCACACTGACGCCAGTAAGAATGGACTAGCGGGGATTATCTTACAGCGTCGAGAAGGAGAATCTCAAAAACCTGTGGCATATTATAGCCGACAGACGACAGATCTAGAGAAGAACTATCACAGTTATGAGCTAGAAGCGTTGGCAGTAGTTGAAGCCGTAGACAAATTTCGAATGTATTTATTGAACAGACCCTTCAAAGTTGTTACTGACTGTAATGCTTTAAAGACCACCATGTCCAAGAAAGAATTGTTACCGCGGATAGCGAGGTGGTGGCTTCGATTACAAGAGTATGATTTCACGATCGAGTACCGACCAGGACGCAACATGAGTCAAGTTGATGCCCTCAGTCGAAATCCCGTGGGAGATTCCGAGGAACCGGATACAGCAGACTTGAAAATCTTCACGTTGCGAATAAATCAGGATGATTGGTTACTAACGATGCAGCTGCAGGATGTAGCTATCCAGAAAATACATCGTACCTTACAGCAACCTGCGGTCGCCAATGAGGATAGGCAGATCCACACAGACTATGTGCTGAAAGACAACCGTGTCTGTAGAAAGGTAGACGGTGGGGTCCGTTGGGTTGTGCCTAAGAACTCTATTTGGCGCATTCTAAAGGGAAGTCATGATGACATGGGACATTACGCAGAAGAGAAAACCCTAGAACACGTGAAGAGATATTTTTGGTTTCCGAAGATGAGAAGAAGGGTAAAGAAATATATTGCAGCTTGCATTGAGTGTGCTTATCATAAGAGACCGGGAGGTAAAAAAGAGGGGCAGTGGCACAGTTTAGAGCGTGTAGCCATCCCATTTCACACAGTTCACGTGGACCACTTAGGGCCATTCCCAAGGAGTAAAAGGGGCAACGAGTATGTTCTCGTGTATCAAGACAACTTTACAAAGTTCATCCTACTAAAGGCAGTGAAAACCACAAAAACCAAACCAGTGTGCGAAGCTATCAGTGAGATTACGAGCTTATTTGGGTGTCCTGAGCGTTTAATTACAGATCGAGGTACGGCATTTACAGCGAAGGAATTTGAAGAATTATGCGAAAGAAACCAGATAAAGCATATAAAGAATGCGACTGCTACCCCTCGAGCAAATGGACAAGTAGAGCGATCAAACGCATCCATTACAAACGCCATATCCACTATGTATGCACAAGAGGATGGAGGCGACTGGGACACGAATTTGAGAAACATCCAATTCGCCATGAATTCTATGTCAAATAAAACTACTGAGAAGAGCGCTTATGAGCTATTGTTTGCTTATAACCCAAGGAATTCATTGCAAAACCGTGTTATATTGGCGTTGCAAGAAAGCGAACTCGATGAGACTAGAGAGACCTTAGGCGAAGCAAGGGAAAAAGCGTTAGTAAAGATATCAGAGACGCAGAAAAAACAGAAGGAGCGTTACGATCAAAGACATAAGGTGCCGAGAGTGTACCAAAAGGGAGATTTAGTCATCGTAGAACGAGAAGCGCAAGCGACAGGGTGTTCGCGAAAATTAGCTCCGAAATTTAAGGGTCCGTATCTTGTCTCAGAAGTGCTAGCTCGAGATAGGTATTCTCTCATGGATATACCAGGGGCAAAGAGGACTCAGCGAGCGTTCAATTCCGTGTTTAGTGCAGACCGAATGAAACCCTGGTGTAAGCCCCCCCAAGGCGAAGTAGGAGATGACGACCAGGCCGAAGAGAGCCAGGACGAGGGAGATGACGACCAGGCCGCGGACAGCAGAGGGAAAGAAGACGAGAAGCGGATGGAGAACGGCGCGAGCGCCAGAGGAGCAGTTCAACCGGAGGCAGACCGGACCGGGACCGAGGACGGCCCCGATGTCAGGAAAGGCCGACTGTTACGCAAGCGAGGACGACCGCCACGAGAAGTGCTACCAGAAGCGGGACGGAGAAGGAGAGTACTAAGAGATCACGTGACGCGAGAGAGAAGAGTGTGTGACGGGACTCGTAGTAGTGTGGGCCGTGTGTTGGCTCGTGGAAGAGCTTCTGCTGGAGAGCAGAATGCTGGTGTAATTCGGGTTTAAATAAAGTTGGAGTCCCTTGGACGTGTTGTGTTATTTCGGGTGTGCCTCCCCGAGGAGGAAGTTGGAGAGTGGTGTAGTGTTTTTCTGACATATATATATATATATATATACTAGTTAATGTCTGCTTGCATTCTGCAAGCATTTTTAAATTTTTAGCATTTTTACAATTTGGAATTATTCCCAATCGATTACGTAAAAAATCAGATAACCCCGTCAAATTTAAAGTTTCTTGCTCGTTTAGAAATTCCTTACCATTTTATTTGTCGCATAGGTCAATAATAATGCAAAACAGCAGCTAAGATTTCGAATTTTTACAATATAGGATTTCTTCCTTATTTTGTAAATAAAAACACATAATTCTGCCAAATTTCATGTTTGTACCTCATTAAGAATTGCCGTATAATTTTCACACTGGTATGGGTCATAAATAGGGCAAAACCACCCTTAAAATTTGGAATATTCACAGTGTTTTATTTTATCTTCGGTTGCATTGAAATTTTTATAATCAGCCCAAATTTCAAGTCTCTGGTTCCTACGCAGCGGCATCGCCTTTTTTGTTCTCGAATTGGGCAATAATGGTGCAAAACAGCCCCAAAAATGAGGATTATATGAATATTGGATTTCATTCATTAGGTGTCGTTTAACATTAACAGCATTAAAATATAAGCCTCTGATTCCCATTCTAAGCTTACCCATATGAAAGCATTAAGCTTGTTGCTAGGAAGCCTATTGTTAGAACAAGAAAAATTACCACTTTTTAGCGATTAAAACTATAAATTTACGCTAATTCTACTCGGATTTGAATTCTGTCTTCAAAAATAAGAAACTACAATTTATATACAATCCGACAGTTTAAGTCTCAAGTTCGTATCTGGATGGGAAGTAATTTTAAAATGCAAATATTTAAACCTCTACACCAATTTACATGTTTTCTTATGGGCAAAAAATGGGGTAAAAAGGGGCCAAAATAGCCCCTCAAAATAGGAATTTCGCCAGTTTTGCATTTTTTCCTTCGGTTGTGACGGAAAACCTATATTCCTACCAAATTTCAACTTTCTAGCACATCTGGAAGTGCCTCATAATTTTCTATCCTCCTATATATATATATATATATATGATATATATATCATGTGTAAGAAGCATCTATATATTATCGATATATATATATATATATATACTAGTAATATGTGCTTGCATCCTGCAAGCATTCTTAAATATCAGCATTTTTACAATTTAGAATTATTTCCAATCAATTACATACCAAATCATATAACCGTGTCAAATTTCAAGTTTGTTGCTCATTTAGAAATGCCTTATAATTTTATTCGTCGCCTAGGGCAAGAATGTAGCAAAACAGCCGCTAAGAATTCGAATTTTTACTATATAGGATTTCTTCCTTCTGTTGTAACTAAAAACCCATAATACTGCCAAATTTCATGTTTGTATCTGATTAAGAGTTGCCGTATAACTTTCACATTCGTATAGGGCAGAAATGGGGGAAAAACCGCCCCTTAGAAATTGGAATTGTTGCAGTTTTTATTTTATATTCGGTTGCAATGAATTTTCTATTATGGTGCCAAATTTCAAGTCTGTAGCTCATACTGAGCGGCCTACCCTTTTTTGTTCTCGTATGGAGCAATACTGGGGCAAAAGAGCTCAAAAAATGAGGATAATTGCAATGTAGGATTTCCTTCATTAAGCATAGTTTAACATTAATGGCATTAAAATATAAGCCTCTGATTTCCATTAAAAGCTTACCCATATCAAAGGATAGAGCTTGTTACCAAGGAAGCCTATTGTTAGACCCAGAAGAATTACCACTTCTTTCCGATAAAATCTATAAATTTACGCTAATTCTACTCGGATTTGAATTCTGTCTCAAAAATAAGAAACTACAATTTATATCCTGTCCAATAGTTGAAGTCTCGAATTCGTATTTTGACGGGAAGTAATTTTAAAATGCAAATATTAAAACCTCTACACCAATTTACATGCTTTCTTATGGGCAAAAAATGTGGCAAAAAGGGGACAAAATAGCCCCTTAAAATGGGAATTTTGACAGTTTCCGATTTTTTCCTTCGGTTGTGTCCAAAAACCTATAATCCTACCAAATTTCAAGTTTAAGGCACATCTGGAAGTGCCTCATAATTTTGTATCCTCCTATATATATGATATATCATGTGTAAGAAGCATCTATATATTATAGATATACTAGTTAATGTGTGCTTGCATTCTGCAAGCATTTCTAAAGTTTAGCATATTTACAATTTAAAATTATTCCCAACGAATTTTGTACAATATCATATAACTGTGTCAAATTTCAACTTTGTAGCTCATTTAGCAGTCCATTATAATTTTATTCGTCACATAGGACAATTATTTGGCAAAACTGTCCCTATGATTTCCAATTTTAACGATATTGCATTTCGTCTTTCTGTTGTAACTAAAAACCCATCATTCTATCAAATTTCATGTTTGTATCTCATTACGAATTGCAGTATCATTTTCACACTGGTATGGGTCATATATAGGGCAAAACCGCTCTTAAAATTTGGAATTTTCGCAGTGTTTTAATTTATCTTCGGTTGCAAAAAAATTTTTATAACCAGGCCAATTTCAAGTCTATACGTACATATGGAGCTGCCTCATAATTTATATTCTCGTATGGAGAAATACTGGGACAAAACAGTCCCAAAAATAGGGATTATTACATTATCGGAATACCTTCATTAGGCATAGTTTAACATTGAAGGTATTAAAATATATGCCTCTGATTCCCATAAAAAGCTTATCCATATGAAAGCATTAGGCCGGTTGCTAGGAAGCCTATTGTTAGACCAAGAAAAATTATCACTTTTTTGCGATGAAAACTATAAATTTACGCTAATTCTACTCGGATTTGAATTCTGTCTTCAAAAATATGAAACTACAATTTATATCCTATCCGACAGTTTAAGTCTCGCGTTCGTATCATGACGGGAAGTAATTTTAAAATGCAAATATAAAAACCTCTACACCATTCTACATGTTTCCTTATGGACAAAAAATGGAGCAAAAAGGGGCCAAGATAGCCCTTCAAAATAGTAATTTCGACAGTTTCGGATTTTTTCCTTCGGTTGTGACCAAAAACCTATAATCCTACCAAATTTCAACTTTCTAGCACATCTGGAAGTGCCTTATAATTTTGTATCCTCCTATATATCATTCTATAAGCACTCTTCTTACGGAGGAAGATATACGATATATATAGGATACAAGTAAATATGTGCTTGCATTCTGCAAGCATTTTCTCTCACCTTAAAGGAAAAATAAAAGCCGAAAAATACTTTTCCTCTTTTAAGGTAGCATCTCGGCTCCGAATTACGTGTTTCTCTCTTTTGAAAATATTTGGGTAAAAACAACCCCTAAAATTTATAATTATAAATCATTTATAGGTTTTTATCATTTGTTACGACTACCTCACATTATTCGGAATTTCATCAAAGTAGCACCTCTAGAACAGCATTTATATGAATTTCATTGTTTAAATTTTGTTAATTTTTAACAGCCACACCAATTAATATTTCTAAAATTTTCAATGTTATTTACCACCGGGACAATATTTCCTAACTCTGTTAAAATTTTCGGCTTCCTGGATCTACAGAATGTACATAAATATTAGTCAGCTTGTTAAACATTTGACAATTTATTACGGCCGAACGAATAAAAATTTTCAAATTCCTATATTCCCGTCATCATTATTTGGCGAATTCTACGGGTAGAAAAAATTTCAGCTTGATAGTGCATTTAGAAATACCTAAACCATGAAATGTTAGTAAAATTGTTTATAATTTTTAGCGGCCAAAATAATGCACATTGTTACAATTTTCGAATTATTCCTCCGATTATTTTTTTCGGTTCACCTATGTATTAAATTCCAGCTCATCAACTATTATAGTTTGGGCCAGGCATTAGTATCCTCCTATATATATATATATCTATATATCTATATCCTACTAGTGAATGTGTGCTTGCATTCTGCAAGCATTTATCTAATTTTATTATAAAGAGTAAGAGCCGACAAATAAATTTTAAACTCAAAAGTGCCCTGCAGCAATTTCAATGCTTTTCTTATGGGAAATAATCTCAAATTTGAGGCTGCCTGGAGTCGAACCGCTGATACCTACGCAGGAGTTCTCAAATACTATGGTGATATTCCCATGACATCTACAAACCCTGAAAATATCAGCTCTTTATTCCTCTTACTTTCGTCTATATGCAGGAATTAATGTTTTCCATGCTTTCTTATTGGAGATATACCGAGTCATCTCGACTCGAACCCAGGCGACTTGCGGTAAAAGTGATAACGGTTCTCAATAGATCTCGTGGATATCTAACAACCGTCCAAGTTTCAATTCTCTATCTTATCGGAAAGTGCCCGAAATTAATTTTCAAAAATGCCTCAATGCTTTTCTTATGGGAAAAAACGCAAATTTCGGAATTTCTGGAGTCGAACCCATGACACTTAGATAGGAGATCTCAATTTTTCTGTCGGTTTCTCCATGCCACCTACAATTTCTGAAAATTTCAGCTATCCAACTGTTGTAGTTTGGGCCAGACATTAGTATCCTCCTATATCTTCCTCTGTAAGAAGAGAGCTTATAGTATAGATATCCTCTGTAAGAAGAGTCGATATAGAATGATAGTGAATGTGTGCTTGCATTCTGCAAGCATTTCCTCTCACCTTAAAATTAAAATAAAAGCCAAAAAATAATTTCAATGCATAAATTTGCATCTCGGCTCCGAATTACGTGTTTTTCTGTTTTGAAAATATTAGGGTAGAAACAACCCCTAAAATTTATAATTATAATACATTTATAGGTTTCTATAATTTGTTACGAATACCTCACATTTATGCGGAATTTCATCAATGTAGCACCTCTAAGAGTGCATTTATATAAATTTCATTGTTTAAATTTTATTAATTTTTAACAGCCACAGCAATACACATTTCTTAAATTTTCAATGTTATTTACCACCGGGACATTATTTCCTAACCCTGTTAAAATTTTCAGCTTCCTGGATCTACAGAATGTACATAAACATTAGTCAATTTGTTAAACATTTGAGAATTTATTACGGGCGAACGAATAAAAATTTTCAAATTTCTATATTACCGTTTTCATTATTTGGCGAATTCTACAGGTAGAAAAAATTTCAGCTTGATAGCGCATTTAGAAATACCTATACCATGAAATGTTAGTAAAATAGTTTATAATTTTTACCGGCCAAGAAATTAAACATTGTCGCAATTTTCCAATTATACCTCCGATTATTTTTTTCGGTTCACCTACGTATTAAATTCCAGCTCTCCAGCTATTGCAGTTTGGGCCAGACATTAGTATCCTCCTATATCCTATATATATCCTATATATCATTCTATAAGCACTCTTCTTACAGAGGAGGATATACGATAGTAGTGAACGAGTGCTTGCATTCTGCAAGCATTTTCTCTCGCTTGAAAGTAAAAATAAAAGCCTAAAGATTACTTTCAATGCATAAGTTAGCATCTCGGTTCCGAATTACGTGTTTTTCTGTTTCGAAAATATTGGGGTAAAAACAACCCCTAAAATTTATAATTATAATACATTTATAGGTTTTTATCATTTGTTACGAATAACCCACATTTATGCGGAATTTCATCAATGTAGCACCTCTAAGAGTGCATTTATATGAATTTCATTTTTTAAACTTTTTTAATTTTTAACAGCCACAGCAATAAATATTTCTAAAATTTTCAATGTTATTTCCCACCGGGACATTATTTCCTAACCCCGTTAAAATTTTCAGCTTCCTGGATCTACAGAAAGTACATAAACATTAGTCAATTTGTTAAACACTTGAGAATTTATTACGGCTGAACGAATAAAAATTTTCAAATTTCTATATTCCCGTTTTCATTATTTGGCGAATTCTACAGGTAGAAAAAATTTCAGCTTGATAGGCCATTTATATACTAGTTAATATGTGCTTGCACTCTGCAAGCATTTTCAAATTTTAGCCTTTTTGCAAATTCAAATTATACCCAATCGATGTTGTACATAATCATATAATCATGTCAAATTTGGAGTTTGTTGCTCATTTAGAAGTGCCTTATAATTTTAATCCTCGTATAGGGCAATAATGGAGCAAAACAGCCACTAACATTATGAGTTATTACACTCTCAGATTTTTTCCATCTGTTGTAACTAAAAACCCATAATTCTGCCAAATTTAAAGTTTGTATCTCATTAAGAAGTGCCTTATAATTATCACACTCGCATGGGGCCGAAAAAGAGCAAAACCACACATTAAAAATAGGAATTTTTGCAATTTTACAATTTTATCTTAGTTTGCTATGAAAATCCTATAATTGTGCCAAATTTCAAGTCTCGAGGTCCTATGCAGCTGCCTCGCATTTTTTGTTCTCGCATGGGGCCGAAAAGCCGCCCCTTAAAAATGAGAGTTTTTGTAATTTTATAATTTTATCTTAGGTTACAATGAAATTTCTATAACCGTGCCAAATTTCAAGTCTCTGGTTCCAACGCAGCGGCATCGCCTTTTTTGTTCTCGAATTGGGCAATAATGGGGCAAAACAGCCCCAAAAATGAGGATTATATCAATATTGGATTTCATTCATTAGGTGTAGTTTAACATTAACAGCATTAAAATATAACCCAGAGACTTGAAATTTGGCACAGTTATAGAAATTTCATTGCAACCTAAGATGAAATTATAATATTACAAAAATTCTCATTTTTAAACGGCGGTTTTGCCCCTTTTCGGACCCATGCGAGAACAAAAAATGTGAGGCAGCTGCATAGGACCTAGAGACTTGAAATTTGGCACGATTATAGAATTTTCATGGCAAACTAAGATAAAATTGTAAAATTGCAAAAATTCCAATTTTAAATGTGTGGTTTTGCCCTTTTTCGGCCCCATACGAATGTGATAATTATAAGGCACTTCTTAATGAGATACAAACTTGAAATTTGGCAGAATTATGGGTTTTTAGTTACAACAGATGGAAAAAATCTGAGAGTGTAATAATTCTTAATGTTAGGGGCTGTTTTGCTCCATTATTGCTCCATACGAGGATTAAAATTATAAGGCACTTCTAAATGAGCAACAAACTCCAAATTTGACATGGTTATATGATTATGTACAACATCGCTTGGGAGTAATTTGAATTTGTAAAAATGCTAAAATTTGAAAATGCTTGCAGAATGCAAGCACATAACAACTAGTATATGATATATCTATAATATATAGATGCTTCCTACACTTGATATATATATATAGGAGGATCAAAATTATGAGGCACTTCCAGATGTGCCAGAAACTTGAAATTTGGTAGGATTATAGGTTTTTGGTCACAACCGAAGGAAAAAATCCGAAACTGTCGAAATTACTATTTTGAAGGGCTATTTTGGCCCCTTTTTGCCCCATTTTTTGCCCATAAGAAAACATGTAAATTGGTGTAGAGGTTTTTATATTTGCATTTTAAAATTACTTCCCGTCAAGATACGAACTCGAGACTTAAACTGTCGGATAGGATATAAATTGTAGTTTCTTATTTTTGAAGACGGAATGCAAATCCGAGTATAATTACCGTAATTTTTTAGTTTTTATCGCAACAAATTGCTAATTTTTCTGGGTCTAACAATAGGTTTCCTTGGTAACAAGCTCAATCCTTTCATATGGGTAAGCTTTTAATGGGAATCAGAGGCTTATATTTTAATGCTGTTAATGTTAAACTACACCTAATGAAGGAAATCCGATATTGATATAATCCTCATTTTTGGGGCTGTTTTGCCCCATTATTGCCCCATTCGAGAACAAAAAAGGCAATGCAACTGCATAGGACCCAGAGACTTGAAATTTGGCATGGTTATAGAAATTTCATTGTAACCTAAGATGAAATTATAAAATTACAAAAATTCTCATTTTTAAAGGGCGGTTTTGCCCCTTTTCGGACTCATGCGAGAACAAAAAATGCGAGGCAGCTGCATAGGACCTAGAGACTTGAAACTTGGCACGATTATAGAATTTTCATGGTAAACTAACAAAGATAAAATTGCAAAATTGCAAAAATTTCTATTTTTAATGTGTGGTTTTGCCCTTTTTCGGCCCCATATGAGTGTGATAATTATAAGGCACTTCTTAATGAGATACAAACTTGAAATTTGGCAGAATTATGGGTTTTTAGTTACAACAGATGGAAAAAATCTGAGAGTGTAATAATTCTTAATGTTAGGGGCTGTTTTGCTCCATTATTGCTCCATACGAGGATTAAAATTATAAGGCACTTCTAAATGAGCAACAAACTCCAAATTTGACATGGTTATATGATTATGTACAACATCGCTTGGGAGTAATTTGAATTTGTAAAAATGCTAAAATTTGAAAATGCTTGCAGAATGCAAGCACATAACAACTAGTATATGATATATCTATAATATATAGATGCTTCCTACACTTGATATATATATATAGGAGGATCAAAATTATGAGGCACTTCCAGATGTGCCAGAAACTTGAAATTTGGCAGGATTATAGGTTTTTGATCACAACCAAACGAAAAAATCCGAAACTCTCGAAATTCCTATTTTGAGGGGCTATTTTGGCCCGTTCTTGCCCCATTTTTTGCCCATAAGAAAGCATGTAAATTGGTGCAGAGGTTTTTATATTTACATTTTAAAATTACTTCCCATCAAGATACGTACTCGAGACTTAAACTGTCGGATAGGATATAAATTGTAGTTTCTTATTTTTGAAGACAGAATTCAAATCCGAGTAGAATTAACGTAAATTTATAGTTTATATCACAAAAAATTGCTAATTTTTCTGGGTCTAACAATAGGCTTCCTTGGTAACAAGCTCTATCCTTTCATATGGGCAAAATTATATTTTATATAAAATCTCGAACGATTTAGCTAAGAGAAAAATTAGCGTTCGGGCCGCAGTAAGATAGAGAAAGGGCTGCATGCGGGCCGCGGGCCGCCGGTTTGACATACCTGCTCTATACGATAACAAAAATGATGAGGCAGCTCCATATGGCCTAGGGACTTGAAATTTAGCACGCTTATGGAAATGTTTTTGTAACCGAAGATAAAAGTAACAAAGTAGAAAAAATTCAAAGTTTTAGGTGTGGTTTTGCGCCATTTTTACCCACCACGAGTGTGAACATTATAAGGTACTTCTTTATGAGATACAAACTTAAAATTTGACACGGTTATATGGTTTTGGACATAATCGATTAGGTATAATTCGAAATCGTAAAAATGCTAATAATTAAAAATGCTTCCATAATGCATTCACATATTATAAATATATAAACAAACGTTTCATGGTTGAGTTACATATAAATGTGCTACAATGCCGAAATTTTTTCTAATAGTAGATCATACCAAGTAACTAAAACGGGATTATAGAAATTTGAAAATGTTTATTTATTGATCCGTAAAACATTCATAAATGTTAAAAAAATTTACTCATGTTTATGCACTTTCATTAGAGCTAGGGAGCTGAATATTTTGAGAAATTAGGGAATGCTATTACAGCGGTAAATAATATTGAAGAATAAAGTTTATTATTGTGGCTGTTAAAAATTCATCATTTTTAAACAATTGATTTTATATAACTACACATTGTTAGTTTAATATTAAAGGCATTAAAATATATGCCTCTGATTCCCATTAAATGCTTATCCATATGAAAGCATTAAGCCTGTTGCTAGGAAGCCTATTGTTAGAACAAGAAAAATTATCACTTTTTTGGGATAAAAACTATAAATTTACGCAAATTCTACTCGGATTTGAATTCTGTCTTCAAAAATAAGAAACTACAATTTATTTCCTATCCGACAATTTAAGTCTCGAGTTCGTATCTTGATGGGAGGTAATTTTAAAATGTAAATATAAAAACCTCTGCACCAATTTACATGCTTTCTTATGGGCAAAAAATGGGGAAAAAAGGGGCCAAAATAGCCCCTTAAAATAGGAATTTCGACAGTTTCGGATTTTTTCCTTCGGTTGTGACCAAAAACCTCTACTCCTACCAAATTTCAAGTTTCTACCACATCTGGAAGTGCCTCATAATTTTGTATCCTCCTATATATATATATATCATGTGTAAGAATCATCTATATATTATAGATATATCATGTGTAAGAAGCGTCTATATATTACAGATATATCATGTGTAAGAAGCATCTATATATTATAGATATAGGAGGATACAAAATTATGAGGCCCTTCCAGATGTGCCAGAAACTTGAAATTTGGTAGGATTATAGGTTTTTGGTCACAACCGAAGGAAAAAATCCGAAACTGGAAAAATTCCTATTCTGAGGGGATATTTTGGCCCCTTTTTGCCCCATTTTTTGCCCATAAGAAAGCATGTAAATTGGTGCAAGGTTTTTTTTTTTTATTTTAAAATTACTTCCCGTCAAGCTACGAACTCGAGGCTTTAACTATCGGAGAGGATATAAATTGTAGTTTCTTATTTTTGAAGACAGAATTCAAATCCAATTAGAATTAGGGTAAATTTGTAGTTTTTATCGCAAAAAAGTGGTAATTTTTCTGGGTCTAACAATAGGCTTCCTAGGCAACTGGCTTAATCCTTTCATATGGGTAAGCTTTTAATGGGAATCAGAGGCTTATATTTTAATGCCTTTAATGTTAAACTATGCCTAATGAAGGAATTCCGATATTGTAGTAATCCCCATTTTTGGAGCTCTTTCGCCCCAGTATTGCTCTATACGATAACGAAAATGATGAGGCAGCACCATATGACCTAGAGACTTGAAATTTAGCACGATTATAGAAATGTTATTGCAGCCGAAGATAAAAGTAAAAAAATAGCAAAAATTCAAATTTTTAGGTGTGGTTTTGCCCCATTTCTACATTTCTATATGAGTGTGAACATTATAAGGCACTTCTTAATGAGATACAAACCAGAAATTTGAATGGTTATATGGTTTTGGACATAATTGATTAGGAATAATCCGAAATTGTAAAAATGCTAATATATGAAAATGCTTGCATAATGCAATCACATATTATAAACATATAAACAAACGTCTCATGGTTTAGTTACTTATAAATGTGCTACAATGCTGAAATTTTTTCTTATGTAGATCTTACCGAGTAAGGAAAACGGGATCATAGAAATTTGAAAATGTTTCGTTATTGGGCCGTAAAAAATACATAAATGTTAAAAAAATTAATGTTTATGCACTTTTATTACAGCTAGGGAGCTGAATATTTTGAGATATAACGGAATGCTATTCTAGCAGTAAATAATATTGAAAAATATAATAAAGTTTATTATTGTGGCTGTTAAAAATTCATCATTTTTTAAACAATTAATTTTATATAACTACACATTTAGAGGTGCTACATTGATGAAATTTTGCAGAAATGTGAGGTATTCGTATCAAATGATGAAAGCCTATATAAGTTTTACAATTAGAAATTTTAGGGGTTGTTTTTATTCCAATATTGTCCATTATGTAAAACATTAATCGGCGCAGACGTGCAAACTTTTGTATTTAAAAATTATCTGTCTACTCGACTCTTTATATTAAGATGAGACAAAACGCTTGCAGAATGCAAGCACAAATCAACTAGTATGATATATATATCATGTGTAAGAAGCATCTATATATTATAGATATATCATATATATAGGAGGATACAAAATTATTTCGGCACTTCCAGATGTGCTGGAAACTTGAAATTTGGTAGCATTATAGCTTTTTAGTCACAACCAAAGGAAAAAATCCGAAACTGGAAAAATTCCTATTCTGAGGGTCTATT
The DNA here is from genome assembly GCA_036926305.1 of Uropetala carovei. Taxonomy (NCBI): domain Eukaryota; kingdom Metazoa; phylum Arthropoda; class Insecta; order Odonata; family Petaluridae; genus Uropetala; species Uropetala carovei. The sequence continues at coordinate 462,111 of JAXCHB010000183.1, forward strand.
TTGGCCCCTTTTTGCCAAATTTTTTGCCCATAAGAAAACGTAAATTGATGTAAAGGTTTTTATATTTGCATTTTAAAATTACTTCCCGTCAGGATACGAACTCGGGACTTCAACTATTGGATAGAATATGAATTGTAGTTTCTTATTTTTGAAGACAGAATTCAAATCCGAGTAGAATTACCCTAATTTTATAGTTTTTATCTCAAAAAATTGCTAATTTTTCTGGGTCTAACAATATGCTTCCTTGGTAACAAGCTCTTTCCTTTCATATGGGTAAGCTTTTAATGGGAATCAGAGGATTATATTATAATGCTGTTAATGTTAAACTACACCTAATGAAGGAAATCTGATATTGATATAATCCTCATTTTTGGGGGTTTTGCCCCATATTAGAACAAAAAAGGCAAGGCAGCTGCATAAGTCCTAGAGACTTGAAATTTGGCGTGATTATAGAAATTACATTGCAACCTAAGATAAAATTATAACATCGGAAAAAAATTCCAATTTTGAAGGGGCGATTTTGCCCCTATTCGGCCCCATACGAGTGTGGAAATTATAAGGCACTTCTCATTGAGATACAAACTTGAAATTTGGCAGAATCATGGGTTTTTACTTACAACAGAAGGAAAGCATCTGATTTTGTAAAAATTCAAAATCCTATTACCTGTTTTGCCCCATTATTGGCCCATACAAGTATTCAAGTTGTATTGCACTTCAAAATGATCTTCTAACTTGAAATCTGAGACAGTTATATGGTTTCGTAAAAAATCGATTGTAAATAATTTCAATTTGTAAAAATAGTAAAATTTAGAAAACCTTGCAGAATGCAAGCACATATTAACATAACATAGAGAAATGGACAGGAAAAAGAGAAATTTACAATATTTTAATTTATTGGCCGTTAAAAATTATAAACTTTTAAAAAACATTTCACCTTTTACGTACTTCTAAATATTCTACAATGCTGAAATTTTTTCTGACAGTAGAATTTACCAAATAACGATAACGGAATTATTGAAACTTGAAAATGTTTTTTATTCGGCCGTTAAAAATTCATAAATGTTAAAAAAAAATGACTAATCTTTATATACCTTCGTACGTACTAGAAAGCTGAAAATTAAGGAATTGTGTTTCAGTTACAATTTTATTTGAAAATTTTTAGAAAAGTTTATTATTGTGGCTGTTGAAAATTCATAAAGTTTAAACAATGAAATTTATATAAATGCAATTCAAGAGGTGCTACATAGATGAAATTTTGCGGAAATGTGAAGTATTTGCAACAAATGATGAAAACCTATAAAATTTTTACAATTATAAATTTTAGGGGTTGCTTTTTTCCAATATCGTCCATAAAGAAAAACACGTAAATAGGCGCAGAGGTGCAAACTTTTGTGTTAAAAATTATGTGTCTGCACTTACTCTATATACTAAGGTTAGAGAAAATGCTTGCAGAATGCAAGCACATATTAACTAGTATATATATATACACACACTAGTGAATGTGTGCTTGCATTCTGCAAGCATTTTTTCTCACATAAATGTAAAGAATGAAAAAATGCAAATAATAGTTAAACCCAAACTTTTGCAGGTCTGTGCCGAATGATGTATTTTTTTTGAAAAATTATGGGGAAAAACCAACCCCTAAAATGTATTATTCTAAAAATTTTATAGGTTTTCATCATTCCTTTCGAATACCTCACATTTGTGCTAAATTTCATCAGTGTAGTACCTCTAGAAGTACATTTATATAAATTCAATGGTTTATTTTTTTAATTTTCAACAGGCACAATACTAAATATTTCAAAAATTTTCAATGTTAGTTGCTACCGGAGTATCATTCCCTACCTTGTGTAAAATTTTCAGCTTCCTGCACCTTCAGAATGTACATAAACATTGGTCATTTTGTTTAACATTTGAGAATTTATTACGGCCGAACAAATAAACATTTTCAAATTTATATATTCCCATTTTCATTATTTGGCATGTTCTAATAATAGAAAACGTTTCGGCTTCATAGCGCATTTAGAAGTACCTAAACCATGAAATGTTAGTAAAATAGTTTATAATTTTTTACAGACAACAAAAAAAACATTGTTGCAATTTTTCAATTATTCCTCCGATTATTTTTTTCGAATCATCTATGTATTAAATTTCGGCTCTCCAACTATTGTAGTTTGGACCAGACATTAGTATCCTCCTATATCCCATATATCATTCTATAAGCACTCTTCTTACAGAGGATGATATACGATATACGATACTAGTGAACGTGTGCTTGCATTCTGCAAGCATTTTCTCTCACCTTAAAGTAAAAATAAAAGCCGAAAAATTACTTTCGATTAATAAGTTCGCATCTCGGTTCCGAATTAAGTGTTTTTCTGTTTCGAAAATATTGGGGTAAAAACAACCCCTAAAATTTATAATAATAATACATTTATAGGTTTTTATCATTTGTTACGAATAACCCACATTTATGCGATATTCATCCATGCAGCACCTCTAAGAGTGCATTTATATGAATTTCATTGTTAAATTTTTTAATTTTTAACAGCCACAGCAATAAATATTTCTAAAATTTTCAATGTTATTTACCACCGGGACATTATTTCCTAACCCTGTTAAAATTTTCAGCTTCCTGGATCTACAGAATGTACATAAACATTAGTCAATTTGTTAAACATTTGAGAATTTATTACGGCCGAACGAATAAAAATTTTCAAATTTCTATATTCCCGTTTTCATTATTTGGCAAATTCTACAGGTAGAAACAAATATCAGCTTGATAGCATATTTAGAAATACCTAAACCATGAAATGTTAGTAAAGTTGTTTATAATTTTTTACGGCCAAGAAAATAAACATTGTCGCAATTTTCCAATTATTCCTCCGATTATTTTTTTCGGTACACCTACGTATTAAATTCCAGCTCTCCAGCTATTGTAGTTTGGGCCAGACATTAGTATCCTCCTATATCCTATATATATCCTATATCTATAATATATAGACGCTTCTTACACATGATATCTATAATATATAGAAGCTTCTTACACATGATGTATATATTATATCTATAATATATAGATGCTTCTTACACATGATATATCATATATATAGGAGGATACAAAATTATGAGGCACTTCCAGATGTGCCAGAAACTTGAAATTTGGTAGGATTATAGTATTTTAGTCACAACCAAAGGAAAAAATCCGAAACTTGTAATTTGGTAGGATTATAGGTTTTTAGTCACAACCAAAGGAAAAAATCCGAAACTGTCGAAATTCCTATTTTAAGGGGCTATTTTGGCCCCTCTTTGCCCCATTTTTTGCCCATAAGAAAGCATGTAAATTGGTGCAGAGGTTTTTATATTTACATTTTAAAATTACTTCCCGTCAAGATACGAACTCGAGACTTAAACTGTCGGATAGGATATAAATTGTAGTTTCTAATTTTTGAAGACGGAATGCAAATCCGAGTAGAATTACCGTAATTTTTTAGTTTTTATCGCAAAAAATTGCTAATTTTTCTGGGTCTAACAATAGGTTTCCTTGGTAACAAGCTCAATCATTTCATATGGGTAAGCTTTCAATGGGAATCAGAGGCTTATATTTTAACGCTGTTAATGTCAAACTACACCTAATGAAGGAAATCCGATATTGATCTAATCCTCATTTTTGGGGCTGTTTTGCCCCATTATTGCCCCATTCGAGAACAAAAAAGGCGATGCAACTGCATAGGACCCAGAGACTTGAAATTTGGCACGGTTATAGAAATTTCATTGCAACCTAAGATGAAATTATAAAATTACAAAAATTCTCATTTTTAAAGGGCGGTTTTGCCCCTTTTCGGACCCATGCGAGAACAAAAAATGTGAGGCAGATGCATAGGACCTAGAGACTTGAAATTTGGCACGATTATAGAATTTTCATGGCAAACTAACAAGGAGAGGACTTGAGGTGAAATCCACGGATTCCTGTCATACTTTGCGAGTAGGTAACTTCACTCCCCAAGTGTACGTGTGCAAAACGCTAGGTGTAGATAGGCAGTCGTTATTGAGAAATTAACGATTAAAAATTTAAGGCAACTGAAGCTCAAGATGAATACAATAATAAGGCATCAGTTGTTAAGTGAAACGGTGGTCTAGTCGCTAGAGATGCGGCCGTCGAAACTTATTTTCGCGTGTTCGAGACCCGTTATCGCGATTTATTTTTTTCGTTTTTTATTTCTTCTTTCATGACACAATAATGCATCATTTATATTTTATCGGTATTTCCTGCGAAAAGTTCGCATTTTCCGCGATTGTGAAATTATTTACGTTATATACGGTATATACCGTATTCACCCGAATCCAAGACGACCCTGAATCTAAGACGACCCCCCATTTTGATGATTCCAAAAGAGAAAAAAGCTCAAATTGACCTTCATGACTAAAAAAATTATAAATCTTGTGAAATATTTATTTTCTCTTATACTTTTCTTGAATGTCATTGTCTTTTAAAATTTTAAAATCATAAGATCACATCACAAATAGAACCATTCAGGTTTTCAAACAAATTAAATGGTAGCATTCATTTTAAGATAACATTAAAAATAAAGTAAATACATTGAAAGAATACACTCATTTCAGGACAACAAAAAAACATTTCAATCCAAGTGCTGCATAAAATCATTTTATTGTGTTAGTCATCATCACTGTCTATGCAACCTTCACTATTTTCCTCACGCTCACTATCTTTATCACTCTCAACTTCATCATCAGTCTCCCACAAAACATCATCCTCACTCCCATCCATGGCATTAGATAAGCAGCATTTCTTAAATCCTTTCACTATTACGTTTGCATTTATTTGTTGCCACGATTCCTTGATCCATTGGCAGAGCATTGCAACTTCAGGTTTCTTAAGATTTCCTTTTGGTGTTAAAGTGTGAGTTCCACTCTGTAACCACTCAGAATACAAAACCTTTAAATTATTTTTAAGACACTTATTGACAGCAACATCTAAAACTTGAAGTTGCGATGTCATTCCTCCAGGTATTACAATAAGATCAATATTCATCGCACTCATTATGTTTTTAATTTCAGGAGATAAGTGTCCTTGAATGCATCCAGTGAAAGCATTGCTCTTTGTTTCAGTAAAGCTCCTGGCCGTCTATTCCACACCACATGTAACCAATCTCTCATTAGTTCTTTAGTCATCCACCTCTTTTCTCGACACCTATTATTCCACTTGGCAAATGTTTCTTAGGCATTGTTTTCTGCTTTAGAATCACATATGGTGGTAATTTAGTCCCATCTGCTAAAACCGCCAACATTACCGTGACTCGCATTTTTTCGTTGCCTGTAGTTTTAATTAGGACGGACTTCGCAGCTTTTTCGTTCACAGTATAATTAGATGGCATGTAGAAGAAAACCGGAGTTTCATCGGCATTTCCTATTTGGCTGAAAAGGTAATTATTGGTTTTTCTAAGTCCAATTACGTATTTCTGGTAAGCGAGAAGTTTTTCTACATAGTCTTCTGACAATTTCTGACACGGCGAAGCTCGTCGCCGTAAAGAAAAATTATTTCGTCGCATCATTCTCACGCACCAACTTCTGCTGGCCATGAATTCTTGCAATGATATATTAAGTCCTCTAGTAATTTCATTAGCTTTAAGTATAATACTTTCAGTCGAAACAGGCATACCGTTCTTCCTCATGGTGCGCACAAACTTGACTACTTGTTCTTCAATGCCATGAAATCGGCCTAATTTTGGACCACTGAGCGACTTCCTTGTGGCTTTGGCTTTTTCTAGTTCCTGTTTTGAGAGTTTCCATCGACGCACATTTGCCTTAGATACACCGAACTTTCTTCTCGCATCACAGTTATTAGTTTTTTCGGCGTAATTTATCACGATCAGCTTAAAATTTTTTATCTTAGCTCCGGATAATTCCTTTGTTAACTTTCCCTTTGCACTCGTGCCACGTACTTCAACATGATCTGTCATTTTAACTTAAGGGTTGTGCATTTAAATCAAGAATCCACAACTCAAAATTACTGTCACACTTAGTGAATCGCGGTGCGTCGTTTGAAAGGGGAATCCCAATGATTTCTGCTCTCATTTGTTTTGATATTACGTGCCATTACGTGCAAGATGAAAGTACGTCGTCTGTGTTATGATCGTCGACGATGATTATTAGTCTAAATAATTATTATTCTCGTCATGTTTTTCTTATTGTTATTACTATTTGTTTTTTTCACTTCTTTATGTACGTACTTGAATTTGCTGTTGTGAATTGTTTACTCTAATATACCATTTGTTGTAAAAACCATTGATTAAATGCTTAAATATACTTCGTATTCGAATGTAAGACGACTCTTGATATTTACAGCTGAAAATTTGGAAAAAAAGGTCGTCTTATTGTTAGATTCAGGTGAATACGGTATATATATATATATATATCATATACGGTAAAACCTCACCTAGCGCGAATTCACAAGTCGCGATTTCTCTAAGACGTGGCTTACGTTTCACTACCAACCCTCACAACACCCAGTGGTCCTCCTCGCTAAGATGCAGTTTGAAAAGTCAAAGCTAAAATCATTCTTCAAATTTCCCATAACCTACAAATGACAAAAACTTCAAATTAAAATATATTAAAGAAAAAACACTCACAAAGTGATTCATGTAATCATTTTACAGAAATGTTACGTCGAGAGATTCGTATGCATGCTTCTCAACACATTATGGCCGAATTTGTTACACTGTTTCACTTGAAGTTGCAACAATGTTACTTCTTCCCCTGTCCTTTTGTCTACCAATGTCGTGTTACAGTCTCGATCTATCCCATGGCACTCGATAATTTCCAAGCTGAAAGAATTTCGGGGAGTAACCCGGTAGTAACCTAGTGTTCGTATTGATTGTTCAATCCGCAGGTTCTCTGTGTGTCTTATCGTAAGTGGTTGTCTTAACCTTGCCTCCTGTGATTTAAAATACTATTCTTATCCTTAATATTTATTTTTCTTATTGAAAATGGTACGTAAACAAAAAAAATAGTGATTTTTAAAACGAGAAGAAAAAAGTTCCACGCACAGCAATTACCTTAGGCCAAAAACTTGAAATTTTAGATAAACGTAAATCACGACAGAAACACAGTGCTAGGGTGGGATTATGGGGGAATGAGTCAACTATAACCCGTTTTCTACTCTTATGAAGCTTGACCTTGGCGCAGCGAATAGTCAATCAGAGCGTTTTCCCCTTCCACCACCATTTGAAGTTTTCGAGAGTCGCGGGAAACCACTACACTCTTGCCAGATATCCGCTCTTGAAGAAAGTCGCATGCGAATGTTAAGGCGTCAACGCGGTATATCTGGCAACACAGTCGAGCTCGGAGCGATGTGAACAGCACGATGGCGAGAGACCGACTGACTTTCTCCTCTTCCCATCGACAGTCTCTCGAGGTTTCATTGGCTGCTACAGTAAGCATACAACTAGGATCTTCAAGGTCAAGCTTCATAAGAGTAAAACGGGTATAATCGTACCATACGTCAAATGAAGAATAAATAAGAGCCAGTTTAAGTGTAGCAACTTCTGCAGGTGAAAAATTGAAAGAACATCAAAACGAAGTGTGCACTTAAACACAGTGGAAAAATTACTATGCGTGTGGATTGAAGACCAAAACCAGAAGAGGGCACCACTGAGTGGCTCGATCATACATGATAAAGTATTGCGTCTTTATAAAACAGTAAGCGAACAAAATGCTGAATCATCCATTAATGTTCCCTTTAGTGCAAGTGCAGGTTGGTTTGAGAAGTTCACAAAATGCTTTAACTACCACAACGTAAAATTAGTGGGCGAATCTGCCTCTGCTGATCACCAGGCAGCCGAAAATTTCATTCCAGAATTTACTAGGTTAATCGAAGAAAAAGGTTATAAGCCGCAACAAATTTTTAACGCAGAAGAAACCGCCCTATTTTGGAAGTGAATGCCAGAGAGAATGTACATTTCGAAGGATGAGCGAACAGCTTCTAAGGATCGTCTTATGCTATTGTTGTGCTCAAATGCATATGGTGATTTCAAGTGTAAATCGATGCTTGTTTACCACGCTGAAAACCCACGCACTTTGAAGGGCAAAAATGAGGCATACCTACCAGTCTATTGGAAAGCAAACCGAAGGTTTACTGACTTGTTCAAATTTTGTTTTATACCGCAGGTGAGAGAATACCTCAAAAATCAAAACATGTCTTATAAGGTTCTATTGCTACGTGATAATGCCATGGGCACTCAGCTACGCTGCAGCATGCTAACAAAAATGTAGAGGTCTTGTTTCTTCCACCAAATACGACATCTATCTTACATATGATATCCAAGAACCTAGGGTGACCACATGTTTGACGATTTTATGGGTCAAATCCTTAAAAAAAAAAAAAAAACGGGACACTTAAAAATTTTCCAGGACTTTTTTAACCTTACGGTTCTCATACCTCAGAAGATGTTAGCGGCCGACTGTCGGACTAACGAATGTAATTCAATTTCTCAGGATATGATAATTTACAATGTGACATTTGGCTCAAATGTCATATAATATTTTCCTCAAAATAAGAGAAAGTATGAAGGAAATTGATCGGATCACCAAAGGATGTAGTTTTTTCAGGAAAACATTTTCACTTGTTGCTCTTCCTCTCTCTCTCAAGATGTTATAATGCTCATGCGACAATGTATGAATCTTCAATGACGTTACAACAATGTATCGCATATATGTTCTCGATGGCTTGTGAAATCTAACGTTGAGTCCGAGGTGATCTTATTGTCTTCAAGGTATGTACGCATACAAAAAGATTCATTGTTACGACTTATAGAGGAACGAAATTTAGAAAAAATCGTAATGTGAGAACAAAATCAAGAATTATTTTTCATGTCTCTTATTTGTTTTCTTAAATAGATATTGAGTATCGATGGAATTTTCCACTGAACATATCAGAAGTCAATATATTTCTTATAATAAAAAAATACGGCACAAAGTGCATCCCGTATTGATTTCACACGGGATACGGAACATTTGAGGAAAAATTGGCCGAAAAACGGGACATGTGGTCACCCTACAAGGACCTAACCCCATATTTCCTATTAACTTAATGCTTCATATAACGCGATTTCACAAGATTTCAAGGAACGCAACTACCGTGTTCTGTGAGGTTTTACTGTAAAGGTAAAAACTAATACTAATAAAATTTAAAAGAATGAGAATATTGTTATATATCTGGTAATAAGATTTAGCTATTTAACAAAGGATAACTTACAGAATATTTCACATTCTCATCCAGCAAAAAAGTAGCTATCCCGCTTTATGATTCTGCATCAGAGCTGGAGCTACTTTTTAAATTACTTTTGCTCTTCCTTGGACAAAGGTGGTCCTTTAGGAAAAGCAGCTTGTCAAAGCACCACAAACTGCTTTTATAAATGTCATCTGTTGATGACCCGCATGCGAAGTAACTAGTTTTTGGTAATTTAGCATTGAATTGTGTTCTCAGTGAGTTCCATTTGAATTTTATTTATTCCACTAACAAATAAAACAATAGTTATATTACTCATAAAATATTTATATACCGTATTCACCTGAATCTAAGACGACCTTTTTTTCCAAATTTTCAGCTGTAAATATCAAGAGTCGTCTTACATTCGAATACGAAATATATTTAAGCATTTAATCAATGGTTTTTACAACAAATGGTATATTAGAGTAAACAATTCACAACAGCAAATTCAAGTACGTACATAAAGAAGTGAAAGAAACAAATAGTAATAACAATAAGAAAAACATGATGGGAATAATAATTATTTAGACTAATAATCATCGTCGACGATCGTAACACAGACGACGTACTTTCATCTTGCACGTAATGGCAACCGCAAGTCAAAACAAATGAGAGCGGAAATCATTGGGATTCCCCTTTCAAACGACGCACCGCGATTTACTAAGTGTAACAGTAATTTTGAGTTGTGCATTCTTGATTTAAATGCACAACCCTTAAGTTAAAATGACAGATCATGTTGAAGTACGTGGCACGAGTGCAAAGGGAAAGTTAACAAAGGAATTATCCGGAGCTAAGATAAAAAATTTTAAGCTGATCGTGATAAATTACGCCGAAAAAACTAATAACTGTGATGCGAGAAGAAAGTTCGGTGTATCTAAGGCAAATGTGCGTCGATGGAAACTCTCAAAACAGGAACTAGAAAAAGCCAAAGCCACAAGGAAGTCGCTCAGTGGTCCAAAATTAGGCCGATTTCATGGCATTGAAGAACAAGTAGTCAAGTTTGTGCGCACCATGAGGAAGAACGGTATGCCTGTTTCGACTGAAAGTATTATACTTAAAGCTAATGAAATTACTAGAGGACTTAATATATCATTGCAAGAATTCATGGCCAGCAGAAGTTGGTGCGTGAGAATGATGCGACGAAATAATTTTTCTTTACGGCGACGAGCTTCGCCGTGTCAGAAATTGTCAGAAGACTATGTAGAAAAACTTCTCGCTTACCAGAAATACGTAATTGGACTTAGAAAAACCAATAATTACCTTTTCAGCCAAATAGGAAATGCCGATGAAACTCCGGTTTTCTTCTACATGCCATCTAATTATACTGTGAACGAAAAAGCTGCGAAGTCCGTCCTAATTAAAACTACAGGCAACGAAAAAATGCGAGTCACGGTAATGTTGGCGGTTTTAGCAGATGGGACTAAATTACCACCATATGTGATTCTAAAGCAGAAAACAATGCCTAAGAAACATTTGCCAAGTGGAATAATAGGTGTCGAGAAAAGAGGTGGATGACTAAAGAACTAATGAGAGATTGGTTACATGTGGTGTGGAATAGACGGCCAGGAGCTTTACTGAAACAAAGAGCAATGCTTTCACTGGATGCATTCAAGGACACTTATCTCCTGAAATTAAAAACATAATGAGTGCGATGAATATTGATCTTATTGTAATACCTGGAGGAATGACATCGCAACTTCAAGTTTTAGATGTTGCTGTCAATAAGTGTCTTAAAAATAATTTAAAGGTTTTGTATTCTGAGTGGTTACAGAGTGGAACTCACACTTTAACACCAAAAGGAAATCTTAAGAAACCTGAAGTTGCAATGCTCTGCCAATGGATCAAGGAATCGTGGCAACAAATAAATGCAAACGTAATAGTGAAAGGATTTAAGAAATGCTGCTTATCTAATGCCATGGATGGGAGTGAGGATGATGTTTTGTGGGAGACTGATGATGAAGTTGAGAGTGATAAAGATAGTGAGCGTGAGGAAAATAGTGAAGGTTGCATAGACAGTGATGATGACTAACACAATAAAATGATTTTATGCAGCACTTGGATTGAAATGTTTTTTTGTTGTCCTGAAATGAGTGTATTCTTTCAATGTATTTACTTTATTTTTAATGTTATCTTAAAATGAATGCTACCATTTAATTTGTTTGAAAACCTGAATGGTTCTATTTGTGATGTGATCTTATGATTTTAAAATGTTAAAAGACAATGACATTCAAGAAAAGTATAAGAGAAAATAAATATTTCACAAGATTTATAATTTTTTTAGTCATGAAGGTCAATTTGAGCGTTTTTCTCTTTTGGAATCATCAAAATCGGGGGTCGTCTTAGATTCAGGGTCTTCTTGGATTCGGGTGAATACGGTATTCACAAACATTACATAAGTTAAAATTTGAAACTACCAGCCAATATGAAATCAAACACTGAGGAGATAAATAACAAAAACATTCTGAGTCGTCATTAAGAAGTTTTTATGTTTACCTGTTGATCTGGGACACAAGGCTTCCATTACTTGTTGAATTTCAGTTAGAGAATTCCTCCTGGAATTTCTATTATGGTAAAATTTCGATTTTGTATCGTACAAATTACTATGGGTGGAGACGGTGTGAATTAAAACAGACAAGGCCTCTCTGGTCCACATTTTTGCCATTGTTAACAGCTACGTCATGATGAAATTACAGAAATACCCATCTTGAATTCTGCATCTCTGTGACTGGTTGTTTGATCAAAAAAATAGACGCGCTCCTATCCATTTTGAGCAAACATTTTGATCAAAATTTTGAAGCACATTTGCTCAAAGTTCATTTTTCTTCAAATTATCGGTGTCACATGATGCTAAACAGTGTTTGAGCAAATTTTTTGTCAAAAAATTTGACTGTGGGACACCGGCTTTACAGTTAAGGTAAAATTACAGCCTGGGAGAAAAACTTACAGTTTTCCTGTACGGACCATCCACTTCATTCACTCGCCTGCAGTTCTCAATCATGCACTTAAAGGAAAACCTAAGGGGAGAAAATAATATTTATGGAATAAATCTAACATCTGCATTTTGCTGAACAGGTTATATGCCAAGCATAGCCTGACATCAACATTTTATTTTTTTATCTATGTATCATTACATACAGTAATGCCACAGAAAGCTTCCACAATAATATTCTTTCTGTTGAAAAATGGACACATGATATAAAGCTTTTCCTTTTAATCTATATATACAAAATGCTAAGACAATACATGGCACATAATAACATTGTATTGCTAAGCAACAGGATATATAAACAGCTGAAATAGCTGTCACTGAAGCATATCAGATCTTTGTATCATAATGTTAGTATTGTATTGTAAAATCTGCATTAAAGATTATTATTATTAAGTAGATATTACTTTTTAAAATTAATCTGTGTACAATCTTATATGGTAGATTATATATCATTACGAGCTGTAAGCCCGTAAAAAATTACAGAACTTAAATGATTAAGCGTTTCCATCTACTTAATAACCTGAATCCCTCTTGGTTGGTCAGAGACATTTTTGTTCAATGCGAATTTATAACACATAAATAAATTATATCACGAGATACAGAATTTCTCTTACCATTGTAAAGTACTTAATGAATAAGCGGCATTGAATGCTATCATTACTTTTCTTCTACAAAACAAATTATCAGCAACTACATCAATTTAAATATCCACAATGACCACACTATACTTACCATTTTGGCAGAGGTACATCAGAATGTATCACATTTAGCCAAACATTATGTGTTAAATTATTAATAACAGTAATTATTTATTTTTAAATGTATATCATTCGATATATATATATATATACACATAACAACTAAGTAGAACTACGTCAATTTAAATAAAAACAAAATATTTACCTTTTTAGAAGTAATACATGATAATACTTTTCCGTATTAATATCGTAACCAAATAAACAATGTCTAATGTTTATTCACTCAATGTCTCTAGCAACGTGATAAACAGCTTCTGTATATCGCATTGAAATACAATATAAAGTGAAAACTATTTAGATACTGTTTATATGCAACTATATATTAATTAATTTAATTAATATTTAAATTGTTCGCTCAGAATAAAAGTAATGGCTTCAAGAGCAACACATTGCGCTAATTATAATGTGAGAAGAAGAGCGGAATGAGCCAATCAATCTGTTGAAGAAGCAAATCGAAGAAGAACTGAAAGAAATCAAGCTGACAGAGATCGAAGAGCCATAGAAGATGAACAACAACGAGAGCAACGTAATCAAAAACAAAGAAGACGGGCCAATCTGAGTTTGGAATCGAGAGAAAATCGACTACACAAGAGAAGGCAAGCTAAACGACGTAGATTAAATGAACGTGCACCTGATGCAGATAATTCTCAACTTTATGTTGCCAGTGAAGAACATAACTGTGGAAATATGACTCAGACATGCAATAACTGTGGTGCGCTTTACTGGCGGAATGAATGCAACACTTCTAAAAAATACACCAAATGCTGTCACGACGGAAAAGTTTCCCTCGAAGATTTATCTGAAACGCCTTATTTACTAAAAGAATTATTAACAACAAACTCACCAGAAGCTAAAGATTATCGAGAACATATCAGAGAATACAACGCTGCTTTAGCTTTCGCTTCAATGGGTGCCGAAATTAAAGCACCTCCGGGAATAGGACCCTACTGTTTTCGTATTCATGGACAAATTTACCATAAGGTTTCTCCACTGTTCACGAACGAACAGAAGAAACCAGGAAATCGACAACTGTATATATTTGATTCGGGTGAAGCAACAAACAAATGTATGGATAATAAACAAGGCTGTTTACGAATTGTAATGGAGAGATTACATACGATGTTACGACAAATAAATCCGTTTGCTGAGTCTTACAATCAAATGCATAGGATAACACAATCTAATCCAACAGTAAAAGTTAGAATGGTTTTTATGGAATATCCGAACTTAGACTTAAGAAGATATAATGCACCTACTTTAAAAACAGAAGTTGCAGCAATATTCGTTGGAGATGACGGTGAACCACATGCCAACCGTGATATTTGCATTTACCCAATAGGAGATACTTGCAAGAACATTTCACCAATGAATCGATGCAGTGATCCGATGGTCTACCCTTTACTTTTCCCGAGAGGCAAGTGTTGTTGGCATATCGGAATGGAACATGTAGAAGAAAAACGATCAGCTAAGCGAGTTCGAGTCACACAGTTACAGTATTTCGCTTATTGACTCTTTGTGTGTAGCGGTTTCAGTCTCTTGCATAGCCGTGGAAAATTATTCCAGCAATATGTCGTCGATGCTTATGTGAAAACGGAAGGAGCCCGATTGAACTATCTGTGAATGAATCAGAAAGATTTACGAGTTGAACTGTACCAAGGACTGTTAGATCCGATAGTCTCTCGAGCAAAAAATGAGAACATGTGAACAGGTAAGATGATAATATTACCTTCAACATTCCAAGGAAGTCCACGATATATGCAGCAAAATTATCAAGAAGCAATGGCTATAGTAATAAAGTTTGGATGACCAGATCTGTTTCTTACCTTCACTTGCAACCCGACCTGGCCTGAGATTTTGAATGCAAGCAAGGCAATCAACAACCTGAAAACAGACCAGACATAATAGGCTGAGTTTTTAAAACGAAGTTAACAGAGCTCTTCGATGATACTTTAAAATGCAATCTATTTGGAATTGTCATTGCAAACATCTACGTAATTGAATTTCAAAAGCGAGGCTTACCTCACGCTCACATTTTACTGACGTTAGATTCAGGTTCAAAAATATGCACAAAAGATGATACTGACAAGTACGTAAGTGCCTAGATACCCGATAAGAATGTCAACCCAAGGCTGTACGAGATTGTAACGAAGTGTATGATTCACGGTCCCTGTCGTACACTTAATCAGTGTTCGCCTTGCATGAAGGAAGGTGCATGTTTTAAAAACTTTCTGAAGGAGTTCAGAGAGACAACTGAAGTTAATGGATACCCTATCTACAGAAGAAGATCCAGAACTCCTGTTAAAATTGGTCAGTATGACGTTGATAATCGATGGGTCGTCCCGTATAATCCCTGGCTCTTAAAGAAATTCAACGCACATATCTACGTAGAAGTATGTGCCTCTGTTAAAAGCGTTAAGTACCTCTATAAATACGTCTACAAAGGACATGATGCCGCGTCAGTTAAACTGGAAAAGGAAAGTAGTACTGGAGTGGTCGATCACGATGAAATATTAACATTTCTTGATGGAAGATATGTTAGTGCTCCAGAAGCAATGTGGCGAATGAATGAGTTCACCATGTCAGAAAAGTCTCACTCTATATTCAGATTAGCGGTACATCTGACTGAACAACAACATGTAATTTATCATGAAGGACAAGAAGATCAGGAAGTTGCAAGGGCATCTACAAAACAAACAATGTTAACTGCATGGTTTAAACTTAATCAAACTGACAAACAAGCACGTAACTACACTTACACAGATATACCAAAGTACTGTTTTCGATAAGAACGGGACAAAATGGAAAAGATGCCAACGAGGAGGAGAAGGAGTGATTGGGAGAATGTTGGTAGTTAATATACAAGATAACGAAAGATACTATCTGCATATGTTACTTACAAGAAATAAGAGTGCAATTGATTTAGAGAGTCTGAAGACTATCAATGGGGTACTATGTGAGACTTTCCAAGAGGCGTGTAAAGAACTTGGACTTCTTGAAGGTGATAGAATTTGGCATGATACGCTAACTGAAGCAGCTCAGACGACAATGCCGGGTTACCTGCGAATGTTATTCGCAATAATTTGTGGATTTGGAGAACCAGAAAATGTTCCTGAACTTTGGGCTCGGCATAAAGATGCAATGTATTAAGATTTTATACGTAGACGTTCTGAAGAGACTGGACCACAATACGGGCTTGCAGAAATCGATGAACTACTCATGGCTAAGAGTCTGAGCAAACTTAAACTGTCAGTTGTAAATCTATCTTCAGCTATTCTGAATTTATACTCCTTTCACATTTTAGAAGGGCAAGCTAAAGCCAGTACAAATACAGAAAAACTTAACGATGAGCAACGAATTGCCGTTGAAACAGTACTTGATGCAATATATGGTAATCAAAGAGAGAGACCAAAATTTTTATTTTAGACGGACCTGCAGACACAGGAAAAACATTCGTTTACTTAACACTAATACATATAATCAGAGGAAAGGGAGATCAAGCTACCTCTGTAGCTTCAACTGGAATAGCAGCTACTCTGTTACCTGGAGGAAGAACTGCTCACTCGATTTTCAAAATACCACTCATCCTGAATGCTAATTCTACTTGATTTAAAGACAAACACACCCGAAGCAAAAGCACTCTAGATACGAAATTAATAGTGTGGGATGAAGCTCCAATGACGCATGTGCATGCCTTCCTGGCTGTAAATAGACTTCTCAAAGATCTAACAAAATGTACCGAACTCTTCGGCGGTAAAATCACCTTACTGGGAGGGGATTTCCGTCAAGTCTTGTCTGTAATTTTAAGAGGTTCACAATTTCTGACTGTTGCCAGCTGTTTGAAAAGACATCACTTTTGGTCTGAACTTCATGTAATGAAACTCACCCGAAACATGCGCGCTCTTGATACTGAGAGAGAATTTGCAAAATGGCTTTTAGAAGTAGGCGAAGGCAATAACGGAAATATAATTAAATTACCTCAAAGATGCTATCCACACACAAGATCCAGTTGAAGAACTGTATGGTGATATAGACTTCACTAAAGTCACCCCTCAGCAGCTTAAAGGAAGAGCAATTCTCAGTGTAATGAATGAAGTATACCAGGAGATGAGGTAGTTTACAGAAGTGTAGACATTATTGTGAGTGAACATACTGAAGATCAACTTGCATACCCTGAGGAATTTTTTAACAGTCTAATGCAAACTGGAATGCCACCTCAAAAGCTGAGATTGAAACCAGGAGCTGTGATCATGTTACTTAGAAATTTAGTACCCTCCAAAGGTCTGTGCAATGGGACACGACTCACTGTTTTACGATTGCAACGTAACATAATCAAAGCATCGGTTATAGATTCAGTTAATACAGAAACTGCTCTAATACCCCGAATACCACATATCATCAGACACTACCATGCCTTTTAAATGTAAACGTAAGCAATTCGCTATACGATTAGCTTTTTCTATGACTATCAACAAGTCGCACCGTCAGACTTTTGACAAAATCTGTCTTTACTTACCAAAACCAGTTTTTACTCATGGTCAGCTTTATGTAGGTCTCTCACAAGTAAGGTTATTTGACTCTCTAATTATTGTATCAGCAAATCAAGAAATCGAAAATTGTGTGTATAAAGAAATTTATGATACTGAGCAATAAAGGTAGACTAGCGCGCAGATGCTCTGCACGGGTAAAGCTAGTATAAAAATATTACATCATCTCAATGTTGAGTTTGTTAAGTTATTTATTGTAGAACTGCACAATGAAAACTTAAACAAACAATTCAGGAAAGTGTACAACGTATCACAAATGGGTGCGTTTTGTGCAATGGAGTGTTAGAAAGAAATTATATACCTGTACGTAAGGGAAATAGCATTTTAAAGTTCTTTTCCTCATCATAAATAATCCATTTTCTTCCTATTTAAAAATATTACATGCACACCTAAGGAAATTAAACATTTGTTTGTGAGGTTGTTTATGTTAGCAACGATGATGAAGTAACCATAAAACAAAATTTCTAAGTTCAACTCGATATAAAACATTCTTCTTTGATTTTCTCAATAACGGCTACTCCTACAATAAAAATACGGGGGTCGTTCGGAAAGTAAGGGTCGGTCGCGCATGCCAGCCGTGGGACCGACGCGATCGGGTTTGCACGTATTGTGACTTCAAGTGGTTCATTGTGACGCCAGACGCCACCGTGTCAATCACCTGTTGATGTTTATTGTTGCGCTGTATTGATTTACGATGAGTAAAATAATCGATAATCCCGCCAGTTGCGAAGTTCGCGCCATGATACGGTTTTAGAACGCGAAAAATCTTAATGCGGCCGAAATTCATCGTCAGTTATGTGAAGTTTACAGGCCAAGTGTAATGAGTGAGGGGAAAGTGCGGCAGTGGGTTAGGCAGTTCAAAGATGGCCGAACAAACACGCATGACGAGGAGTGCAGTGGCCGTCCGTCTGTTGTGAATGACGAGCTTGTTGACAAAGTGAACAACAAAATTCATGAAAATCGGCGATTCACAATTTCTGAATTGGCGACGTGTTTTCCACAAATTTCACGTACAGTACTGTATGAAATTGTGACAGAGAGACTGCAGTATCACAAAGTTTGTGCAAGATGGGTGCCCAAAATGCTGACTGATGCACACAAAAACCACAGCTTTAACATTTCTGGGGCGGTATGCAGTTGATGGTGACAAATTCCTGGAACACATCGTTACTGGTGACGAAACCTGGATCTCCTACACAAATGCTGAAACCAAGAAACAGTCCATGCAGTGGATGCATAGTGCTTCGCCAAAACCGAGAAAATTCAAGCAAACATTTTCTGCCGGGAAGCTCATGGCCACAGTTTTTTGGGGATAGGAAAGGTGTTTTGCTGGTGGAATTCATGACTCGAGGAACAACAATCACTTCGGAAGTGTATTGTGAGACCTTGAGAAAATTAAGACGGGCCATTCAAAACAGACGGCGTGGCCTACTGACTTCCGGTGTCGTGCTGTTGCACAAAAACGCGCGACCCCACACTGCTGTGTGCACCGTCCAGCTGATCGAACAATTCAAGCGGGAGCTGTTCGACCACGCACCCTACAGCCCAGACCTGGCCCTCAGCGACTATCATTTGTCTCTTCACCTCAAAAACTTCCTGTCCTTGCGGAACTTCACGGACGATGACGAGCTCAAATCAACGGTGGAGAACTGGCTGGGCCCACTGGGCCTCAATTCTGGGGGTGACTACGTAGAAAAGTAAACTAACGTAATAGTTAAGTTCTGGCTATAATAAAATTTTTTTTGAGTTGTTACGTTTTTTTTAATGGCCGACCGGCCCTTACTTTCCGAACGACCCTCGTATATAGGAAAGGAAATACTCTTCTTTACTAGTTCTACAACTTTTATTTGAAAAAATATTTTGATATGACTAATACTTTACGAGATATGACAGAAAGTTCATTTTTTGTCACCAATAAAGTGGTACCCCTGATTGGAATACGAGTTTTGCGATTTTGTTATCATATTTGATAGTAAGTCCCTAATATCGAATTTCATGAAAATCCGTTTGGTAGAAGCTGAGAACGAACATGCGGACGGACGGACAGACCGACCGACGATAATAGACGCTCACGCTGGAAGCAAAACGCGCCTAAAAATGACCATTGCATTATGACACACACTAATTGCCAGTAGTAGAGTGAAATTACTTGTCGATAAAATAGAATATTGCAACAGCACATCAATTTGATGCCTAATTAAGCTGATGGACATAGTGCGTTTAATTTTAAGTAAATAAGAACACTTAATGAATTAACTAATAAAAAGTTGTAAATAACAAATATTACATAAATGAGATTGAGATTTAAATACCTTCATAATTCTTAGGTTCTCTAAAGGCCAACCTTTAAACTTCGCTTAGCTTCCTTTTGATCTGTTGCCTCAAAATCTTGTTCAAAATGACTACAATGACACTATGCTGTGAGACAGACCACTGATTCCATGGTCACCTCGCGAGAACGTTCAAGTCATGTGACAACCAGCAGTACGAATATTACATTGTGCTCTTCTTGTATGACATTATGGGAAAACCACTAGATTTTGATTTTTGGCTCATCACTTATTTTCGAGAAAACAAAAGCATTATCTTTTTAGGGACGACATTTGGTGTAACTTCGTGCAACGTCATTTAAAGACTGGTTCAATAACAGAAATCAATATTCCACGGTCTTTTCTAGAGCATATCACTTTCTCATTTCTGGAACATATCACTTTCTCATGAGAAAAACTTTGCCCAGGTTTGGGAGACCATTAGGATCAAGATAAGAGGGATTCTTGCAATTTCTGTTAATTTCAGCTTGGTTCTCAAATTTCACTATCCGCTTGAGAATGAGAGCATTCACACTAAATCATTTGCTTTGAGTGATGCACCTACAGCGTAAACAACTCTTCGCAAGAGGTCTAATGATGCAAGGATAAGGTGATTCATTTACACTAGGGCCCCGATTTGAGTTGTTTCGCAGTTGCGTTGTTCAGATATTAATGGCAAAAATCTGTTTTGCATCGTTGAGACTCACAGTTGCGTTGTTTTCAACTCGGGTTTCCCCACTCACCGCGTTTGCTGTACCAAAACAGAAGATCGTATTGCCCCAAAAAGTTCTGAGCAAGTGATTGAGAAAAATTTGACTTTGGGAGGGACTTAGAGTGAAAAAATAATTGCTTTCGTAATTCAGCAAGCGCTGAAAGTGGAAGACACTTTTTCGATAAAGAAATGCTTCACGACAAAATAATGCAGGTGCAATGAGTGTCAGAAATGTTCGTGACTCTGCATTAGACTAGATTGGGATCTTCAGGTACTAATCTCATCATGTAATTCATTTGCATTTCACAATTGCCTCAAATCGAGATATGTAACCGGGACTTGAGAAGAAGCGACGTAAAAAGAGCAAAGTTTTACTTTCGCCACGAAGAGAAATGGAATTCAAAACAAGAAAGTGGGAATGGAGTAGGACGACATCAACGAGGTAATTGGTTCTCATGATAAAAAGCTGAGCAACAGGGACTTAATGGATCTAGATTTGCAGAAAGCCTTTGAAGATGACAACTCTGCAGAAATACCCGAGAAATGAATTTTGACAAAAACACTTTCCAAAGCCTTACAGTTGATAGGTATGGAGATCTTTGCTGAAGATGACCCGGACGAGGGATAGAGCTCAAGAGTGGTGAGGAAAGTGGTAGATGGTGTAAATTGCTGTAAAACAATTTATAAGGAGAAATTGAAAACAGCTGTTCAGCAAATTTGGATAGCTTTGTTTTTGCAAGTTCTTGGCAGGTGTTTGAGTCAGAACTTGAGTCGCTGCCACCATCAAACAGTCTTTAGTTTTGTACTTTTAACCTCGAATAAATTATGTATTTGTTTAACTGAATATCATGTTGTATTTCTACATCACTTCTATTATTTGCTGTGATGGTATTTACATATTTAAATGTGATTTTAGATATGGAAAATTGGAATTTTGATTACTTAAAGGTTTTATTATGGCAAAAAGCATTTCGATTTGCATCGTTTTGCTTTGCGTTGTGTTTTTCAAGAACGTAACCCCGATGCAACTATTATTCCAAGTTGACTATTAAATAGGGTGACCATATTCCAACAAGGTGAAAACGGGACATTTCCCATCATTTGTAAGAAACAAAATGCAACCGGAATTCTCAAGCAGCCGGCATCTCCTGCCTTGTGATTTTTTTATTACAACTATTTCATTGTTAGTAGGTATCATCATTAGGTAACCAAAAACAAAGACCATAAAATATATAGGAAAGCTACGTGGAAAGAGGTTGGGGAAAAGGAAACGTGAGGTAGGGCAGTAGGTTACTCATTGATTAAATAAGGGGAGGAGAGTAGGGGGGAAGAGGAGGAGGAGCATGAGGTTGTGGAGAGGGAAGATGATGGGGCTGGTGAGGGGACGTTATACTCAACAGGGGGGAGTGGGAAGGATACAGGAATTCATTAACAACATGAAATCTTTATCAGACAATACACTTCCTTTTTTCTAGTTTATAATTCTGCATAAGCACCATAAACATTTACTTAAGCCCGTGTCACACGGTCAAATTTTTTGACAAAAACATTTTGACAAATTTTTTTTTTATCAAAGACTACAACATACATTTCACACGATAGATAATTTCATCAAATTTTTGATCAAAATTCGTGCTAGTATTTTATTTCACCACCAGTTGCCAATGTGTTGCGCAAGCGTGTTGATTGCGGATTGCGGTAATTTATAGCATTTATACAATGGAAGATGCGGAAAAGTTTATTATAACAACTTTAACAGTTGCATTAGCTTTGCATTTAACAAAAAACCAGGAAAACTTCAATAAAAAAAAGAAGACTGTGTTGGACTAGACCATGGTTAATGAGGGATGAAGGAATTGGAAGAGGAGTATTGTCAATGCTCGAAAACGAATTAAGAGTAGAAGATGCAGAAGATTACCACAATTTTTTGAGGATGAATGAATCGGCATTCAACAATCTTCTCTCCAAGACAAGAGGCAACATATCATGCCAAGCCACAAATATGAGGCAATGCATCACGGCAAAGAAAAGGTTGGTAATACATTTCAGTATATTGTGATAATGAAATAATTCTTTAAGTATTCCAATATTCTGATTAATAAAGAATTATAATAAGCTAAATAATGTATATAATATAAAGTGTAAATAACATAAAGGAAGAATTACCTCGAAATATCACATAACGAACTTTAGTGTAAGACCATATGAGACCTAGCAAGATTTAAGTATGATATGCTCTCTACAGATATACATTTGTATATATGTGTGTGTGTATTTATATGTGTGTGTGTGTATAGAATCACATTCACGTTCAGAAAAACAAAAAAGATGCCACAAAAATAAACTTACTATAGTTATAAACCTTTTGAATTGAGCATTGTCAACTCGTCTTTCTACCGAAGAAGAACGTTGGCCGCAATTTCTATAATTATAATTAGTTTACTTTTTTGGCATATCTTTTTATGTATTCTGTGCATGTTTATATTGCTCTGTGCATAAATGTGATTGTAATACGCCTGATCATCTTTCAATAAATCTATATATACGTAATTGATACTATGATGATTGTGATGCAATGGGTAAACAGGAAGGATACTTACCATGATGTTTCAAGAACATGAACTATGCTTTCAAACAAAGACTTTATTATCTCAATTTGCTAAACATCTGGCAAATTGTGTACAATATATTGATTCCATTTCATATGTTTTGCATCCTATATAAGAAAAGTTTGAAACAGAATATCTTGAAACTTCACTTCACCAATATTAAAGTGCTAGTAGTTACATTTAATTAATTATTTTAAAATTTGACACAATAATGTTTTTTCCACCATACAAAATTTGTTTTATATATGTATGTAGGTATGTATGTATATGCGCGCGCATGCACACTCACTCTCTCTCTCACACACACACACGCATGCATGCACACAACCACACACACACACACAAGTTAATGTTTGCTTGCATTTTTCAAGTTTAGCATTTTTACAATTTCAAATTATTCCCAATCAATTTTGTACAAAATCATATAACCGTATCAAATGTCAAGTTTGTAGCTCATTTAGAAGTGCATTATAATTTTACTCCTCATATGGGGAATTAATGGGGCAAAACAGACCCTAAAATTTTCCATTTTTACAATATCGGATTTCTTCTTTCAGTTGTAACTAAAAACCCATAATTCTTCCAAATTTCTATCTCATTAATAAGTGCCTTATAATTTCACACTCGTATGGGGCAAAACCACTCCTAAAAATTGGAATTTTTGCAATATTTTATTTTATCTTTGGTTGCAAAGAAATTTCTATAATTGTGCCAAATTTCAAGTCTCTAGGTCCTGTGCAGCTACCTCACCTTTCTTGTTCTCGTATGAGGCAATAATGGGGCAAAACAGCCCCAAAAATGGGGATTATATCAATATCAGATTTCCTTCATTAGTCCTTAGTGAACATTAATGACATTAAAATATAAGTCTCTGATTCCCATTAAAAGCTTACCCAAATGAAAGCATTAAGCCTGTTGCCTAGGCAGACAACTGTTGGACACAGAAAAATTACCACTTTTTTCTGATAAAAACTATAAATTTACGCTAATTCTGCTTGGATTGGAATTCTGTCTTCAAAAATAAGAAACTACTTTTCATACCCTATCCGACAGTTTAAGTCTCGAGTTCGTATCTTGAGGGTAAATAATTTTAAAATGCAAATATAAGTCCTCTTCAAAGGAAGATATACATGTAAAGATTAATGCAAGGAAAATCCACGCCGTGCACGCCGTAGAGGAAGAATAGCTAATGCCAAGATATGCCTAAATATAGTATATGAAAACGTTTAAAGTGAGTCAAATGTTTATTAAGGAATATTAGAACATTGTTATCTTTTACCATTAACATTGAAAGATTTATCACAACATAAATCTATACATCTACTTACATTTGTTCGGTAACCAAGATGTTGTTTAATGTTTACGTGTTGGCTAATAGTATTGATATAATCCACATAATTTTATTGCTGCCTTAAAGGCTTCGGTACATCTATCCATGTGAATATTAAGTAAGACGTTAATGCTTAATTATATTAATGGTAAAACTTGACAATACAATACATAAAATAGTAAATCTTAATGTAAGCCTCGCTTGCGTAATTAAGGAATGGGGAACATTTGCCCCGAGCAATAAAAATCGTTTGCCACTTAAAAGAAAAGTCTTTCCCGAGCGAAGCCGGGCATTTCAGGTAGTCTATAATAGGTATATAGACGCTTCCTACACATGATATATATATATATATATATATATATATATATATGACGTGCTACCCAAAAGTTCCCGAAAGTTGAACGTCGCTCGGGAACCGGTTGTAGTACGGACTAGTGGCGCTCGGTAGCGCTGCATGTATCCTTTGTGAACCAGTGTGCAACGTGACTTCGTGCTGAGTGCACGCATTCTTTTGTTCTACGTGTTTTTATAACGTCGTGTTTGTGTCGTTTTGTGATTTTTTTTGTTGAAATGGTGGATGTGAAGGAGCAGCATGTGTGCATCAAGTTTTGCTTCAAACTTGGCAAGTGTGTGGCGGAAACTCACAAAATGCTTAAACAAGCATTTGGTGATGACGCTTTGGGTCAGACACAAACCTATGACTGGTTTAACCGGTTTAACAAGTAATGGGTATAAAAATAAATTTTCTCATTCTATTGTTACCTTAATATCTTAACCCATTGATACCGCGTAAATTAACCTAATACATCTCTGAAGATTCCATTTAATCTTCTTCTAGATACTTCTCAATCTACAACATAGCAGCGAAATTAGTTGAACCAAGTTTTCATCATTTTATAATTCCTTTATATCAACCTACAAATCATTCATTGCATTATTTATCCTCTTCTCTGGTCACATTAGCAGGTATAACATGCTCCCATGGCGGCGAGCACTTATGGGCGCCAAATTTGAAACCCTCGTTCGCTTGCGTGTTTTGGATACTGTTGTCGTCGCTTGGTTGATGTAGGTTGGGCAAATCGCAAAACTCGAAGCACGATGCGTAGAGGATCCCTCATGTAATTACACATATCTCATATGATGGAAAGGTATTAAAAACGTATAAACAATGTATCGCAGGAAAATGAATGGCTATTTTAACATAAAACATGAACCATCAATGCTTTAATTCAAATCACTGTTTTTTGACATATTTATTAATCTTCCTTTGCTTTGAGGCTGTATTGCATCTTGAAATATGATATGAAATCGAATAATTTCGCCATTCTTTGACTACACTGTCATCTACTTCAATACATGTCATAACGTTATTCGTGTAAAGCAAGCGCTCTGAAGATCTCTTTGCGTCAAGGAGTCTCTACTCGTCATCATCTTCTCTCTCGATCGCTGGAGTTTCTTTGCGATCATTCGAATCTTAGCGATTGCTAGAATATCTATTTAATTGCCAGGAAGTTGCTACCATGCAATCGTCGAAATGTGCCAGATGGTGAGACATTTGGTTAGTTAAACAGAAAAACATTTCTTTATTCAGAACTTGCTAAATTCTAAATACAGGTTTTTTGGAAAGTGCAAATGATTTATTGTATTAGCAATTCCACTTCTTGTTAACAATAAAATACAAAACCAAAAACAAGCTAGGAAAATACGGCGAAAGTAGATATTATAAGAAATATTATAATAATATGTTATAAGAAATATTAGAAGAAATATAATCCTCTACAACTCTGGACCTTACAAAGATTACTAATAACGACGTTTTTAAGATGTTTGAAGGAAACCTAAAAAACCGATTATTTATAAATAATTCCTAAACAATAACAGCCATGGAAAAGTTTCAACTGAAAGTTGTAGTAAATTACATTCTATATAACCTTTGTATAGAATCGTATATACAATATGATGTTTTAACGGAGATATTTCGTCAAAACTGTTTCGGATTTCGAATAATCCTCGACTTCCGGTTAACTGTTATTGTCCAAAAACTAATCAGCTCTTCGTACTGATACCAAAGTGTTATATATGTAATTTGGTGTTAATATGGCAAGTAATTTTTGAGTTAGTGTCCACAATGGCATACATACACACACATCATTCCGAAAATAGCCTAAACGTGTTCTAGGGACCTCAAAACGTGTATTTCCGATGAAATCTCGAAGTCGATTTTTTTCGTGATCACAACATAAAAAAAGAAAAGGCAAAATATCTCTGAAATGGATGGTTCTACAAAAATTTGTTTCAAACAAAACTTGGAAGAAATATTATTCTCTACAACTTTGGTCCACACGAAGATTACCAATAACGATGTTTTTAAGGAGAAAACGGAAAAAACGGTTACTTAAAAATAACTCCTAAACAAGAACTATATTAGAAAATTGTTTCAAATGATAGTTGTAGGAAATTACATTCTCTATAACTTTTGTATAGAATTGTAAATACAATAATGATATTTTAACGAAAATATCGCAAAAACCGAATCGGGTTAAAAATAAATCTCGACTTCTGGTTACCCGTTATTGTCAAAAAACGAATCAGTTCTTTATGCTCATGTTAAAGTGTTACATATGAAGTTTGGTAACGATATGGCACGTACTTTTGAGTCAGAGCGCCCAAACTAACATACACACGTGCGCCCCCCGCCCCCCCCCCCCCCCCACACACACACCCCACAAACACACACACACACACACACACACCCACACCCGCTCACACCCACACACAGAGAAATCATTCCAAAAATAGTCTAAACGTGTTCTAGGGACGTCAAAACATATATTTCCATTGAAATCTCGATGTCGATTTTCTTCATGAATACAATACTATCCCATTCCTACGTATGGAAAAGTAAAAAGCAAAATATCTCCGAAATGGATGGTTCTATGAAAATTAGTTTCTAACAAAACTTGGAAGAAATATTATTCTCTATAACTTTGGTTCTCACGAAGATTACCAATAACGATGTTTGCAAGGAGAAAACGGAAAAACCGGTTATTTATAAATAACTCCTAAACAATAACTACAATAGAAAATTGTTTCAAATGGAAGTTGTAGGAAATTACATTCTCTATAACTTTTGTAAAGAATTTTAATACAATAATGCTGTTTTAACGAAGAAATATCGCAAAAACCGAATCGGGTTTCAAATAAATTTTGACTTCCGGTTACCCGTTATTGTCGAAAAACTAATCAGTTCTTTATGCACATGTTAAAGTGTTATATATGAAGTTTGGTAACGATATGGCATGTACTTTTTGCGTTAGAGCGCCCACACTAACATACACACGCACACCCACACAGACATCATTCCAAAAATAGTCTAAACGTGTTCTAGGGATCTCAAAACGTGTATTACCGTTGAAATCTCGAAGTCGATTTTTTTCATAAATACAATACTTTCCAATTACTACGTATGGAGAAAGTAAAAACTAAAAAGCAAAATACCTCCGAAATGGATGGTTCTACGAAAATTAGTTTCTAACAAAACTTGGAAGAAATATTATTCTCTACAACTTTGGTTCTCACGAAGATTACCAATATCGATGTTTTTAATGAGAAAACCGAAAAACCGGTTATTTATAAATAACTCCTAAACAATAACTACAATAGAAAATTGTTTCAAATGATAGTTGTAGGAAATTACATTCTCTATAACTTTTGTATAGAATTGTAAATACAATAATGATATTTTAACGAAAATATCGCAAAAACCGAATCTGGTTAAAAATAAATCTCGACTTCTGGTTACCCGTTATTGTCAAAAAACGAATCAGTTCTTTATGCTCATGTTAAAGTGTTACATATGAAGTTTGGTAACGATATGGCACGTACTTTTGAGTCAGAGCGCCCAAACTAACATACACACGTGCGCCCCCCGCCCCCCCCCCCCCACACACACACCCCACACACACACACACACCCACACCCGCTCACACCCACACACAGAGAAATCATTCCAAAAATAGTCTAAACGTGTTCTAGGGACGTCAAAACATATATTTCCATTGAAATCTCGATGTCGATTTTCTTCATGAATACAATACTATCCCATTCCTACGTATGGAAAAGTAAAAAGCAAAATATCTCCGAAATGGATGGTTCTATGAAAATTTGTTTCAAACAAAACTTGGAAGAAATATTATTCTCTATAACTTTGGTTCTCACGAAGATTACCAATAACGATGTTTGCAAGGAGAAAACGGAAAAACCGGTTATTTATAAATAACTCCTAAACAATAACTACAATAGAAAATTGTTTCAAATGGAAGTTGTAGGAAATTACATTCTCTATAACTTTTGTAAAGAATTTTAATACAATAATGCTGTTTTAACGAAGAAATATCGCAAAAACCGAATCGGGTTTCAAATAAATTTTGACTTCCGGTTACCCGTTATTGTCGAAAAACTAATCAGTTCTTTATGCACATGTTAAAGTGTTATATATGAAGTTTGGTAACAATATGGCATGTACTTTTTGCGTTAGAGCGCCCACACTAACATACACACGCACACCCACACAGACATCATTCCAAAAATAGTCTAAACGTGTTCTAGGGATCTCAAAACGTGTATTACCGTTGAAATCTCGAAGTCGATTTTTTTCATAAATACAATACTTTCCAATTACTACGTATGGAGAAAGTAAAAACTAAAAAGCAAAATACCTCCGAAATGGATGGTTCTACGAAAATTAGTTTCTAACAAAACTTGGAAGAAATATTATTCTCTACAACTTTGGTTCTCACGAAGATTACCAATATCGATGTTTTTAATGAGAAAACCGAAAAACCGGTTATTTATAAATAACTCCTAAACAATAACTACAATAGAAAATTGTTTCAAATGATAGTTGTAGGAAATTACATTCTCTATAACTTTTGTATAGAATTGTAAATACAATAATGATATTTTAACGAAAATATCGCAAAAACCGAATCTGGTTAAAAATAAATCTCGACTTCTGGTTACCCGTTATTGTCAAAAAACGAATCAGTTCTTTATGCTCATGTTAAAGTGTTACATATGAAGTTTGGTAACGATATGGCAGGTACTTTTTGAGTTAGAGCGCCCACACTACATACACATGCACATACACACACACAGACATCAATCCGAAAATAGTCTAATCATGTTCTAGGGACCTCAGAACGTGTATTTCCGTTGAAATCTCGGTCAATTTTTTTCATGAATACAATACTTTCCCATTACTACGTATGGAGAAAGTAAAAAGCAAAATACAGCAAAACTCTTTTAATACGTATTTGAGGGGACCGACTCATTGCTTCGTTATAAGCGTGACTACGTTATATACGATAAACATGGTTTTTGGCCTATACATCCCATATAACACGTATACACATACAGTAAAATCTGTGCTATCCGGTTATATAGGACCGGCCAGCCTTATATACCGGCAATTACACAAATACAATTCATTTTGTATTTCTTTTTCTCTTTTTATGAATTTTTGTGTGAATAGTATATGTGTAATACCACAACTTCCACTTTTAAATTTCTTAAAATATAAGATGTATATATTACGTATTTACTCCGTATACTTCTGTGGCTGCCGAGTATGCATGGCGTTTTATGTTACTTAAGCCATATGCATTGTCTAGATATTTTGGTGTACTTCTACAATTTCCAGATTTATGGCTTTTTATTATTTAAAAAATTACCCATCCATTGAATATGGCATGAAAATAAATACCTAAAAGCAAGGAACAGGAGAGAAAAGGTTGGTTTAACGCTAACACAAAAGCTGGAGCTGATCAAACGAACTGAAAAAGGAAAACATAGAGCTGCCATAGCAAAAGAATTCAACATCAGATCTTCCATGCTCTACGATATCAAGACCCATAAGTCTAAATTAATGAAATTTGCGACATCTTCTGAGACGAGGAAATCAATTAATAAACATCATACGCTTCATAAGCCAAAAATGGAGGAACTGGATAAAATATTATATGACTGGTTTTCACAGAAGTGTTCAGAAGAATTAAATAATTTCGTCCTTTTCTAATAGAGTAAATAAAGATAAATAAGAAAGATATAATCCAATAAATTCAATTTTGGGAACAGGTTCACTGCTGTAATCCCCAAACTTCCCGGACGCCCTAAACTTTTCAATAGTCTTTTTGTTTTGCATGTAAGCGTAGAAACGTATTAAATAAGAATGGGTAAATAGTGTCTATATCTAACTACGTGTAGAAGAATTAAAATGGAAAATGCAAACCCCATGCATAGTTATGTTTCGGGAGTACGATAGTGAACCTAAGCCCAATTTTGTTTGGTTATTGCTAAATTTGCGATGTCAAAACCGAAAATCGCTCCCCTAACCGGATATTTCTCCTAATCGGCTTTCCACAATCCCCAAGATAGCCGGATAACACAGTTTTTACTGTATTTGCAGTGAGTCGACTTCAATGCCGTACTTACATATGCAAAAAGATGCTTATCAACTTCGTGGCATGTAAAATGTTCGACTGCTATTACATACGATTTTTTTAAATGGTCAATTAATATTATTATTGTCAATAATTTATATAAAAATTTTCATTTTTAATATCAATTTCAAAACAAAGGGAGCGTGAAAATTAGTATGGAAGGGTTAGAGGGAGGAAGGGGACCTCTACGAACAAGTGCGCGGTAAACGGGCGGAAACTATTCATTACTTATCGCTCTGCTCGCCAAAATTCGTTATATATGGGGAATTTCTATCAACGGGACCAAACATTTGTTCATTACAGCTGAGAATTCATAAAATGCGTGTTCGTTATATCCGAGAAATTTATATGGAGAAGTTCAAGGGACCGAGACATTTCTTCGTTATAGCCGAGATTTCGTTTTAGGCGTGATCGTTATAAACGAGTTTTACTGTATCTCTGAAATGGATGGTTCTACGAAAATTTGTTTCAAACAAAACTTGGAAGAAATATTATTCTCTACAATTTTGGTTCTCACGAAGATTACCAATAACGATGATTTTAAGGAGAAAACCGAAAAACCGGTTTTTATAAATAACTCCTAAACAATAACTACAATAGAAAATTGTTTCAAATGAAAACTTTTGTATAGAATTGTAAATACAATAATTATATCTTAACGAAGTCATATCACAACAACCGAATCGGGTTGCGAATAAACCTAGACTTCTAATTACCCGTTATTGTCGAAAAACAAATCAGTTCTTTATGCTCATGTTAAAGTGTTATATATGAAGTTTGCTAACGACACGGCAAGTACTTTTTGAGTTAGAGCGCCCACACTAACATACACATGCACACACACACACATCATTCCGAAAAGTCTAAACGTGTTCTAGGGACCTCAAAACATGTATTTCTGTTGAAATCTCCAAGTTGATTTTTTTCATGAATACAATACTTTCCCATTACTACGTATGGAGAAAGTAACAAGTCGAACCTCCACAATCTGGCAACTCCCCTAATTCGGCATAATCTCTGAGTTCGCCTTGTTTCCCGTGAACAGCTATGTTTAGAACCGTCGATCGCCAATTTCAACACATTATTTATTAACCCCCGCAATGGATTAGAGTATATGAATATGATTTCCTTTATTACGAACTTTTATATTAACTTTACTAGTTTTATATCTTATAAATATGTTTGTGTGTGTGTGTGTATGTTCTTTATACGTTTTTCACCATTGAAGCTATCACATTCAAAATTTTCATGGGCCATCCTATGGACCATAGGAAGAACTTGGTCTAGGGTTGCAGACTGTGGGGTCTCTTATACCCCATGGAGTCAACAAAATACAATTTCCATAAGAATGCATGGGAAATGGTGTGGAGAAACACCAAAATGCCATGCAGCCCTTCACTGATGTGGATATAAATATATCTAAATATTAACTTACGATCATCGGAAATGGATTATTTTACGCACGAAAGACTGAATATTTTAATTCTGTTCATGTTTCGTAGTATTACATGCTAAATCGCTCGAAATTTTCCTTTAAGCGCAAAAATTTATCAGTTTAAATGTGCATTTTCCAGGCGGCAACAAAGCTAAATTTATTAATTGTTGTCCTCTTCAAAGGGAGATATACACGTAAAGATTAATGAAAGGAAAATCCAAGCCGTGGCACGCCGTAGAGAAAGAATAGGTTATGCCAAGATATGCCTAAATATACTCTATGAATACTTTTAAAGTGAGTCAAATGATTTTTAAGGAATATTCGAACATTGTTATCTTTTACCTTTAACATTGAAGGATTTATCGCAACATAAATCGAAACATCTACTTACATTTGTTCGGTAACCAAGATGTCGTTTATTGTTTATATTTTGGCTAATAGTATTGATATAATCCACATAATTTTATTGCTCCCTTAAAGGCTTTGGTGCATCTATCCATGTGAATATTAAGTAAGACGTTAATGTGTAATTATATTAATGGTAAAACTTTATAATACAATACATAAAATACTAAATGTTAATGTAAGCATCGCTTGCATAATTAAGGAATGGGGAACATTTGCCCCGAACAATAAAAATCATTTGCCACTTAAAACAAAACTTTCTCGAGCGAAGCCTGGCATTCCAGCAGGTATATCTATAATATACAGACACTTCTTACACATGATATATATATATATATATATATATTGGAGGATACAAAATTATGAGGCACTTCCAGATGTGCTAGAAACTTGAAATCTGGTAGGATTATAGGTTTTTGGTCACCACCGAAGGAAAAAATCGGTACAACAAACATTGTACAAACTTTCTCATATATGGATACTAATGCATCGTTTAGTTATCTTTAGAAAATGAAAATCGTATGAGCCTGTTTTTGTTAAAGTTGCCCAAGAATAAACTAGCCTTATATTCATTCATTGAGAAAAATGAAATACGTAGTATTATTGTAGTGTATACTCAAGTAACTGTACGAAATTTGATCAAACTCGTTAGAGCCGTTTTTGATAAAATCAGATTGTTGTTAAAAATGCTTAGAATAAACTACTCTTAATTATTGATCAATGTCAACCATTTCTAAGTATACTCTGCTCAGTATGATAAAATGCCTAAGTACGAGATTTCATTCATTTTCGTTCGACCGTATAGGCTCCAGCACCAGTAACAGACAGACAGACAGACAGACGGACGGACAGACGGCATTGCGAAAACCACTTTTTCAGATTCAGCGACACCTAAAACGTGTATTTCCGTAAAAATCTCGAGGTCAAATTTTTTCGCGAAAACTACTTTCTCGATACTTCGTATGAGAAAGTAAAAATCGGTACAACATACATAGTACAAACTTTCTCATATATGGGTACTAATTTTAGTTATCTTTAGAAAATGAAAATCGTATGAGCCTGTTTTTAGGAAATCCAATATTTTTTAAAGTTGCCCAAGAATAAACTAGCCTTATATTCATTCATTAAAAAAATGAAATACGTAGTATTATTGCAGT
This sequence comes from Uropetala carovei, assembly GCA_036926305.1. Classification (NCBI taxonomy): domain Eukaryota; kingdom Metazoa; phylum Arthropoda; class Insecta; order Odonata; family Petaluridae; genus Uropetala; species Uropetala carovei. The sequence goes on from JAXCHB010000183.1 coordinate 496,148, forward strand.
TGTATACTTAAGTAACTTTACGAAATTTAATCAAAAACGTTAGAGCCGTTTTTGAGAAAATCGAATTGTTGTTGAAGTTGTCCAGAATAAACTAGCCTTATATTCATTTTTTGAGAAATATGAACTATACAGTATTATTGAGGATGTAAACTTAAGTAACTGTAGAAAATTTGATCAAAATCGTTAAAGCCGTTTCTGAGAAAATCGAATTATTGTTAAAGTTGCCTAGAATAAACTAGCCTTATAATCATTTTTTGAGAAATATGAACTATACAGTATTATTGAAGACGTAAACTCAAGTAACTGTACGAAATTTGATCAAAATCGTTAGAGCCGTTTTCGAGAAAATCGGATTGTTGTTAAAAATGCGTAGGATAAACTACTCTTAATTATTGATCAATGTCAACCATTTCTATGTATACTCTGCTCAGTATGATAAAATGCTTAAGTCCGAAATTTCATTCATTTTCGTTGGACCGTCTAGGCTACAGCGCCAGTGACAGACAGACGGCATTGCAAAAACCACTTTTTCAGATTCAGCGACACATAAAACGTGTATTTCCGTAAAAATTTCGAGGTCTAATTTTTTTGTGAAAACAATACTTTCTCGATACTTCGTATGAGAAAGTAAAAAATAGCAAAAATTCAAATTTTTAGGTGCGGTTTTGCCCCATTTCTACCCAATACGAGTGTGAACATTATAAGGCACCTCTTAATGAGATACAAACTAGAAATTTGGCAGAATTATGGGTTTTTTGTTACAACAGAAGGAAAAAAATCTGATATAGTAAAAATTCAAAATATTAGGGGCTGTTTTGCACCATATGAGTAATAAAATTATAAGGCACTTCTAAATTGTGCCTGTTCTGCCCCAGTACTGCTCCATAAGAGAACAGAAAGGATGGGGCATCTCCATATGACCTAGAGACATGAAATTTGGCACGATTATAGAAATTTCGTTGCAACCGAAGATAAAATAAAATATTGCAAAAATTCCTATTTTTAGGGGTGATTTTGCCCCATTATTACCCCATACAAGTGTGAAAATTATAAGGCACTTCTTAATGAGATACAACCTTGAAATTTGGCAGTATTATTGGTTTTTAGTAACAACAGAATTAAGATATCCTATATTGTAAATATTCGAAATCTTAGGGGCTATTTTGCCTTATTATTGCTCCATACTAGTATTAAAATTATAAGGCACTTCAAAATGAGTTACAAATTTGAAATTTGGCAGAATTATGGGATTTTGTGCAAAATCGATTGGAAATAATTCGATATTGTTAAAAGGCTAACATTTAAAAATGCTTGAAAATTGCAAGCACATATTAACTTGTATATATATATATATATATACAGGGTGATTCAAAAGGTTTGCCCCAAACTTTGTGAGCATATAGAGGGGCATAAATGCAACAACTTTTGAAAGCCAACCTGCGGCGCTACAGTCGATTAAAAAATTTTAGCATTCAAACTTGGGGGCAAGATTTCGAACTCAATCACGCCATCGCCTGCAAAACTTGCATGCCTTTGCTCTTGTTATTCATGAGCGCACAGACCCTTAAGTTGTTTATTGTTCGTTTGTAAGCTGATAGTGACGTAGATTAGTATCAATGTGTGTGCAAAAGTGTATGGCTCCATTTGACAGGCAGCAGTGAACGTAAAGAGACGTACTTGTATTTTGAAGGCAGCAAGACATCAGTCATTATCAGCTCACAATTGAACAATAAACAACTCACGGGTTTGTGTGCTCATGAATAACAAGCGCAAACACATGCAAGTTTTGCAGGCGATTGCGTGATCGAGTTCAAAATCTTGCCGCCAAGTTTGAATGGTAAAATTTTTGAATCGACTGTAGCACCGCAGGTTGGTTTTGGCGAACATGGATTACTATTCAAAAGTTGTTGCATTTATGCCCCTCTATACGCTCACGAAGTTTGGGGCAAAACTTTTGAATCACACTGTGTGTGTGTGTGTATACACACAGACACACACATACTAGCTGAAATGCCAGGCTTCGCTCGGGAAAGCGTGGCAAATGATATTTATTGCTCGGGGCAAACGTTCCCCATTCCTTAATTACGCAAGCGATGCTTACATTAACATTTAGCAATGTAAATAGATACTGATTATTATTCAGGAAGCATTTATTGATGAAAGTAATTGAACCTTCTTTCGTCTATTGAATACTGGAATCTTATATTTTTTGTAAGTAAAATCATTATATTTTACATTATAATGCTTATTAACATAAATAATAACATGTATCTGGTGTACATATACCGGAGTCAGTGTTCAATCATGGACAACTGTACGTTGCTTTTTCATGGGTTTCTTGCTTACAAGACATAAAAGTAAATATCTCAGCAAGGCATAATTACACAAGAAATGAAGCTGGATTTGGCAAAAGTAATATGATAAGAAATAAAATTATCGTTATATTTGAATGCAATAGGCTCGGAAACTGATTGATACAAGCAAATATGATTAATTGTTAAGAAAAGCTAATTGTAATTTTAAAAGTATCTACTATATACAGTAAAACTCGTTTATAATGATCACGCCTAAAACGAAATCTCAGCTATAACGAAGAAATGTCTCGGTCCCTTGGACTCCTCCATAAGAGCATTGGTTAAATTTCTCGGATGTAACGAACACACATTTAACGAATTCTCGGCTGTAACAAACAAATGTATGGTCCCGTGGCAAAAAATGCCCCATATATAACGAATGTTGGCAAGCAGAGCGATAAGTAATGAATAGTTTTTGCCCGTTTACCGCGCACTTGTTCGTAGAGAGGTCCAGAAACCATGCCGACTACTTCCCCTTCCTCCCTCTAACGATTCCATACGAATTTCCACGCTCCCTTTGTTTTGAAATTGATATTAAAAATGTGAAATTTTTATGTAAATTAATGACCATAATAATAATATTAATTGGCAATTTAAAAAATTGTATGTAATAGCAATCGAACATTTTACATGCCGCGAAGTTAATATGCATCTCTTTGCACATGTAAGTATGGCATTGAAGTCGACTCACTGCAAATACAGTAAAAGCTGTGTTATCCGGCTATCTTGGAGATTGTGGGGATAGGGGAGCGTTTTTCGATTGTGACATCACAAATTTAGCAATAACCAAACAAAATTGGGCTTAGGTTCACTATTGTACTCCCCAAACATAACTAAACATGGGGTTTGTATTTTCCATTTTAATTCTTCCAAACATAGGTGGATCTAGATACTATTTACCCATTCTTATTTCATACGCTGCTACGCTTACCTGCAAAACAAAAGACTATTGAAAAGTTTAGGGCATCTGGGAAGTTTGGGAAGTACGACAATGCATCTGCTCCCAAAATTGAATTTATCTTTCTTATTTATCTTCATTTACGCTATTAGAAATGGACGAAATTACTTAATTCTTCCGAATGTTTCTGTGAAAACCAGTCATATAATATTTTATCCAGTTCGTCTATTTTTGGATTATGAAGCGTATGATGTTTATTAATTGATTTACTTGTCTCAGAAGATGACACAAATTTCATTAATTCAGCCTTATGAGCCTTGATATCGTAGAGCGTGGAAGATCCGATGTTGAATTCTTTTGCTATGACTGCTTTACTTTCTCCGTTTCCTTTCATTTGATCAGCTCCAGCTTTTGTGTTAGCGTTAAAACAACTTTTTCTCTTCTGTCTCTCACTTTTAGGTATTTATTTTGATGCCATATTCAATGGATGGGTGATTTTTAAACAATAAAAAGCGATAAAACTGGAAATTGTATAAGTACACCAAAACATCTAGACAATGCAAATGGCTTACATAAACAAAAACGTAATGCTTACTCGGCAGCCACAGAAGTATACGGAGTAAATACGTGATATATACATCTTATATTTTAAGAAATTTTAAAGTGGAAGTTGTGGTATTACACAAATACAATTCAGACAAAAATTCATAAAAAGAGAAAAAGAAATACAAAATGAATTTTATTTGTGTAATTGCCAGTATCTAAGGCTGGCCGGCTCTAAATAGCCGGATAGCACAGCTTTTACTGTATGTGTCTACGTGCTCAATGGGATGTATAGGACAAAAACCATGTTTCTCGTATATAACGAAGTCACGCTTATAACGAAGCACTGAGTTGGTTCCCTCAAATACGTAATAAACGAGTTTTACTGTATTTTAAATAGTTTGTATGTTGTGCTGTAGTAGCTTCACTAAATCTGTTGAAATTCAACAGGAAATTCTTCTAGTATAAAGATAAAATAACATTACTGTGTTAATACAACAATATTAAATTATGAATAAATTAAATAAAATATATTTAAAATGTTTAACTTATCTTTTGTACTAAAAAGGAAAAAAAATTTTTGTTTGTACGATTATTTTATGTAATTTTAAAATCCAAATTTAATCAAATCTGCCTCATCCATTCCCATGTTTCTTAAATGGAGGAATGAGTAGTATTAGTATTTTACCAACAAAGTTAACGGAAGAGTGACGTGCAACATTGAACTTGTTGAGCTTCAAAGATTTTATCAAATGACTCGCGTGAGTCGGACCTGGCCGGCTGCAGCACATTCCTGCATACATCTATCTATACATACAACTATATATCGCAGCGAAATTAATCACTTGACCAGTATTTGCACTTGCAGCCTCACCAGTTAATTTAAGGCTATGCAAACCTGCCTTTCTCTTAAATCTGTCAAACCAGCCACTAAATGGAGGCTCATCAACAGACATTTCATCCATCCTTTCCTTCAAATCATTATACAGATCCTTAGCCTTTGCTCTAATCATGGAGACCATGATAGGAATGTGTTTCTGACACTGATCATCTACCCAAAGTTTTAAAAGTTTTTCCATTTTAGGAATCACAACACCATGCCTAGGAGTGTTTATTGCTGTTATCAAGTTACCTGAATTTACCACGTTCTAGAATTTTCTCCTTCTGTTTCAAATAAGTGCTAATAGTTGAACGAGACATCCACAACGATCGGGCAACTTCAGCATGGCTTTCGCCTTTCTCAACACGTTATAAAGTTTCTAATTTCAATTCATAATTATGAGTCTTATGCACTCTTTTATTTGATTCACTTGCACTATCACTATTACATTTCCTTTTAGATGCCACGTCAAGTGATAGATAAATAAAATAAATACATTTAAATAAAAAATTTACAGATATAAAATCTAATGTGGCCAACACAAGACTTTCTCCATATTTGGAGTATAGATATTTAAATTATTATGAATAGCATTATAAGGCAAAATTATTATTTCCTATTGTAAAAGAATACAGTCGTCCTTACTGATGTAAATTAGGTATATTTTGAATATGTTTACAGAATCCACCGCTACATGGTGGTGGCGCTGTATACTGGAAATTAAGAAAAAGCAAAATATCTCCGAAATGGATGGTTCTACGAAAATTTGTTTCAAACAAAACTTGGAAGATGACCAATTACAACATTTTTAAAGAGATGTATGACGGAAACCGAAAAAACCGATTATTTATTATAAATAATTCCTAAACAATAACTGATATGGAAAATTCTTTCAAATGAAAGTTGTAGGAAATTACATTCTCTATAACCTTTATACAGAATTGTATATACAATAATGATGTTTTAACAGAGAAATACGGGTAAAAGCCGAATCGGGTTTCGAATAAACCTCGACTTCCGGTTAACCGTTATTGTCCAAAAACTAATCAGTTCTTTGTGCTCATGCTAAAGTGTTATATATGAAGTCTGGTAACGATATGGCAAGTACTTTTTGAGTTAGAGTGCCCACAATCACACACACACAGATATCATTCCGAAAATAGTCTAAACATGTTCTAGGGACCTCAAAACGTCTATTTCTGTTGAAATCTCGGTCGATTTTTTCGTGATCACAATACTTTCCCATACTACGTATGGAGAAAGTAAAAAGGAGTGAAATCAGCACAAATTCAAACAATTAGAGCAGGAATGATGATGCCATGTCAAGTGATAAATTTATAAATAAAATAAATAAATTTAAATAAAAGACTAACAAAAAAATGAGTGAAATCAGCACAAATTCAAACTATTACAGCAGAAATAACGATGTCTAGACTGAAACTAAACCTCGCATGGTTGGGCGGGCTGAAAATTACTTTGCGTAATCTACCCAGTTCCTAATTCGACTGACTGATCAGCTGGGGCGAATAAGCAGGCTTCAACCGGTCGAATTCTCGAGTTGGTCGAATCTCGGGAGTCACTTGTATATTGAGAAAGTACAGGCGACTCCCGAGATTTGATCGTTCGAGATTCGACTAACTTGAGAATTCGACCGGTCAAATCGACCCAGCCGACCAAGCGGTCGAATTAGAAACTGGTTTACGCGAAGTCATTTTTGGCCCACCCAACCACAAGAGGTTTAATTTCAGTCTAGACATTGTTATTTCTGCTCTAAATGTTTGAATTTGTGCTGATTCGACATTTGACGGTTCAAGATTCGACCACATTTTCAGGAACGCATCCCTGTCGAATCTCGGGAGTCACCTGTATTGTACTCGCGGAAATATTCGACCTCGAGATTTTGACGGAAATATACGTTTTAGGCATGGCAGAGTCCAAAAATGTGATTTTCACAATGCCATCTGTCTGTTATTGGCACTAGAGCCTAAACGGTAAAGCAAAAATGAATGAAATCTTGTACTTAGGCAGGGGCGTAACAATCTCTTATGGGGTCCCGGTGCAAGATTTGACTTCCGGGGCCCCTTTCATTAATTATATTATGAAACTGAAAGCAATAATACAATGAGAACATAATTTTTTGATATTTTATTAAGCTAATTACTTAGATTATATATATTTAGATGGAATATTGTGTAAAATTAACCATATGTTAACATTTATATAGTTATAAACATTCTACAAATTCAAAATACATAATATAAAACATTTAACACATGATATTCAATTTATTAACTCTCTCATTCTGCATTTTCTTTCTGCGAATGTTGTTACCAGTGAGTCAATATCTAAAGAACAGGCAACATCATTCTCTATAGATAAGACTGCCAAACTGCTCAGTCTTTCTTGTGACAATGTACTTCTTAAATAATTTTTTACAATTCTTAGCTTAGAGAAGCTACGTTCACACGCCACTGATGTCACAGAAATAGTAAGAAATAATAATAGTGAAGTAACTACTTCAGAAAAACTAGTAGAAGAAAAAAATTGCTTCTGTACAACAAGTAACTCTGCTACCTTTCAAATTGTGTTTAATGGTTTCAATTCCTCATTTAACAGAAATTTCATCATAGATAATTGTTCTGGAAATTCATCTGAGAGATCATTTTTATATTTTTCTTTCAGTTGTGTAGCCTGTTTGTTTATTATGTCAGAGGAAGAAGAAATCAGAACTTGCGGTTCAAGAATTGAAAACCGGTTGTAGAGTTCGAACATACTTTGAAACCTTTTCTTAATTTGGGTGATGAAATTTATAATTACTTTCTGAAAAATCTTTTTTTTGAAGCTTTTTAGAGAGGGCTGAGGTGTCTCAATATCCCCAGCTTTAGTAATAACTTGCTGTGATCGAAAATCTTCACTTATTCCCCACCTTTGACTTAGTTCTACTGCACTGTTATAAATAGTTTCAGAATCATTCTGCATATCTAATAACTTACTATGTAATAATTTTAAAACGTTGTTAGCTGTTTGCAAATCGCATTGTGGATTTTGCAATAACTTTGTAGCAGAATTAGATTTTTCCAAAATATCTGAAAACATGATTATCATGACAATAAATTAAAACTGTGCAAATTCTACTTTTCAGCGATTTTGCTTTTGCAATTTCAGATTGTTTATTGCTTTTCAAAATTATTGTGGTTAATGCTTTCAAAATCTGAACAAAGTTATATCTTAAGGCTAGCAAACTGTCATGTTTTGACGAAAACCTCATTGAACAAACTTTTTTTAACGATATCCATATTTCATTATTTTCCAAATTTATTGTCTTTAGAAAATTCCACTGTGTTACACTACCACTAAAATACTCATACACACTTTCAACGATCCCAAAGAATTTAGTAACATTTTCATCGTCACAGCAATCTCTTAAAACTAAATTCAGAGTAGAAAAATATCAATTTTGCATTGGTAAAGCTGCTTGCATTAATTCTTCCATTCATATGTAAGAGAGCAGGGCCTCTGAAAGTGATGCAGTCAAAATTTTTTCACGGTCTTTTATAAGATCAACATAAGATGTCTAGCCATTTGGGGCCCCCTATGGCTGAGGGTCCCAGTGCAATGCACCTGTTAGCTACATGTACGTTATGCCACTGTACATAGGCATATTATCACACAGAGTAGAAGCTATGAAGAAATGTTTGAAATTGCTCAATAATTAAGGGACATTTATTCTATGCATTTTTAACAACAATTTGATTTTCTCAGAAACAGCTTTAACGATTTTGATCAAATTTCGTACAGTTACTTGAGTTTACAATGTTTGAAATTGCTCAATAATTAAGGGACATTTATTCAATGCATTTTTAACAACAATTTGATGCCACTGTACATAGGCATATTATCACACAGAGTAGAAGCTATGAAGAAATGTTTGAAATTGCTCAATAATTAAGGGACATTTATTCTATGCATTTTTAACAACAATTTGATTTTCTCAGAAACAGCTTTAACGATTTTGATCAAATTTCGTACAGTTACTTGAGTTTACAATGTTTGAAATTGCTCAATAATTAAGGGACATTTATTCTATGCATTTTTAACAACAATTTGATTTTCTCAGAAACAGCTTTAACGATTTTGATCAAATTTCGTACAGTTACTTGAGTTTACGTCTTCTATAATACTGTATAGTTCAGATTTCTCAAAAAATGAATATAAGGCTAGTTTATCATAGGCAACTTTAACAACAATTCGATTTTCTCAAAAACGGCTCTAACGATTTAGGTCAAATTTCGTACAGTTATTGAGTATACATCTACAATAATACTATGTATTTCATTTTTCTCAATGAATGAATATAAGGCTAGTTTATTCTTGGGCAACTTTAGCAAAGATTGGATTTTCTAAAAACAGGCTCATACGATTTTCATTTTCTATATATAACTAAACGACACATTAGTATATGCGAAAGTTTGTACAATGTATGTTGTACCGAATTTCTTTTGGTAAGAAGGACGAAATATCTATAAGATGAATATATTATCGTATTATTATCTTTAGAAAATGAAAATCGTATCAGCTATTCATAATAATTTAAATATTTATACCAAAAATATGGAGAAAGTCGTGTGTTGGCCACATCAGATTTTTTCGTGATCCCAATACTTTCCTCATACTATGTATGGAGAAAGTAAAAAGAAAATGTGTTAGTTTGTTTGTGTTTACGCAGTCAACTCCAAAATCAATCAACCTATAAAGCTGAAACTTGGCATGTGTACTAAAGGAAACCTGAGGGTGTGCACCAAGGGTTTATTTTTTACTTTCTCCATACGTAGTATGGAGAAAGTATTGTGACACGAAAAAAATCAACTTCGAGATTTCAACGGAAATACACGTTTTGAGGTCCCTAGAACACGTTTACACTATTTTCAGAATGATGTCTATGAGTGTGTGTGTGTGTATGTGATTGTGGGCATTCTAACTCAAAAAGTACTTGCCATATTAATACCAAATTTCATATATAACACTTTAGAATGAGCACAAAGAACTGATTAGGTTTTGGACAATAACGGTTAACCAGAAGTACGAGGTTTATTCGAAACCCGATTCGGTTTTTGCTATATTTCTTCGTTAAAACATCATTATTATATATACAATTCTATACAAATGTTATAGAGAATGTAATTTCCTACAGTTTTCATTTGAAAGAATTTTCTATGGCAGTTATTGTTTAGGAATTATTTATAAATAATTGGTTTTTTCGGATTCCATCAAATATCTCCTTAAAAACGTCGTAATTAGACATCTTCAAAGGGACCAAATTTGTAGAGAATAATATTTATTCCAAGTTTTGTTTGAAACAAATTTTCGTAGAACCATCCATTTCGGAGATATTTTGCTTTTTCTTAATTTGCAGTATACAGCGCCACCACCATCTATCGTTGAATTCTGTAAACATATTCAAAATATACCTAATTTACGGCAATAAGGACGACTGTATTCTTTTACGATATGAAATAATAATTTTGCCTTCTAATGCTACTCATAATAATTTTAATATCTATACCCCAAATATGGAGAAAGTCATGTGTTGGCCACATCAGATTTTTACTTACTCCATACGAAGTAACGGGAAAGTATTGTGATCACGAAAAAAATCGACTTTGAGATTTCAACGGAAATACACGTTTTGAGTCCCTAGAACACGTTTATACTATTTTCGAAATGTCTGTGTGTGTGTCTGTGCATATGTGATTGTGGGCACTCTAACTCAAAAAGTACTTGCCATATTAATACCAAATTTCATATATAACACTTTAGCATGAGCACAAAGAACTGATTAGTTTTTGGACAATATCGGTTAACTGGAAGTCGAGGTTTATTCAAAACCCGATTCCGTTTTTGCGATATTTCTCCATTAAAACATCATTATTGTATATACAATTCTATATGAAAGATATAGATAATGTAATTTCCCACAACTTTCATTTGAAACAATTTTCCATGGCAGTTATTGTTTAGGAATTATTTATGAATAATCGGTTTTTTCGGTTTCCATCAAACATCTCCTTAAGAACGTCGTTATTGGTAATCTTCCTGGGGACCAAAGTTGTAGGGAATAATATTTCTTCCAGGTTTTGTTTGAAACATTTTCGCAGAACTTCGATTTCGGAGATATTCATCTTTTTTCGTAATATCCTGTATACAGCACCAAAACCACATAGCGGTGAATTCTGGAAACATAATCAAAATATAATTTACGGCAATTAGGACGACTGTATTCTTTTACGATACGAAATAATAATTTTGCCTCATTATGCTATTCATCATAATTTAAATATATATACCCCAAATATGGAGAAAGTCGTGTTGGCCACATCAGATTTTTTTTCTTGTAATAGTAATAGTATATGCTGTAGTTTTTTTATTCCCGTTTAAACAAAATTATTTTGAATACCAAACTCAATATTCTGAATACTATTTTATAAAAAGCATTTGCATTTAAGTGCTGGAAAATCAAAGACACAGTATTTCACTAACAGCTGATTCTAAGAAAGTATGAATTTTCTTATCCATGATTTTCAGTTCACTCAAGTTATATAAGAAACTAAAATATTCAGTGGTTTTTTAGTCGCTGAAAACTCTCCTTTATCGAAGGAATTGTTTGATCCAACAGAAGATAAAAACAATTAGTCAGAAATAATCTTGGGGATTATGAAAACTTGCATCAACCTGTGCAGATTCAAAATTGGGATTCTTTCTTCGTGGCAGAATTTTGGTCTCTTGCATAAATTTTGATTCAGCCTCTAGTTCTGATGCCAGTTCTCGAGCATCTATAATTAATTTATTTAACCCCATTTCTGACCTACAAGCTCTGAAATATTGCTGAATCTGCTCAAGAGAATTTATTGAAGCTTTCATATTCACGAATGGGCTTTGCAACAATTTACTTACTCCATTTACCTTAAATAGAATGTCATGCCAAACTGTTGTCCTTTATAAATTATGCGAGAAAATTAATCTCAATTTACTAGATGTTGGGTGTTCGGCGCATATTTTGCATAACGCTATGCAGTCAGGAGCTGAGAGATTATCTTGTGATGTAGAAATGGTCATGGTAAAAATACTGTCATACTTTTCAACTTTTGCAGTACGTACCAAGCGACTGAAAAATGTTTGTTCTCTATTACATTTGCAGTATGAAAAGTTATTGACCCATTCAAAAATTCGCTGGTTAAGTTTATACAACACGGTTGATAGAGTATTAAAAACGTTCGAAGAACTGAAAGCATATTTCTTTTCAGAAGAAAAGTCCCCAAAATGTATTGTGAAATTTTTTGAATCACCGGTAAATGAAGCATACTTCCATGCAATGCTTAATATTCTTGGTTTATTTATTAAACAAATTCTAAAAATTGAATGTTTGCAAAATTGCGTAATAAAGTTAATGAATTACATGCATGAAACGATTGGCATGCTTACATTACGCATTAATGAAAAATTTGTTCCTCTGAGTGCCCTCAGAATTTTATATGATAATAATATTCAGAAGGATGAAGTAGAATCATTTAAAGAGGAAATATTTGACATGTACATAACCTGTGACTAACTAAAAAGATCTGATGTGGCCAACACATGACTTTCTCGATATTTGGGGTATAGATATTTAAATTATTACTAGCTGAGCCCGCGCAAGATTTGCGCGTTTAATTTTAAACTGATTCATAAAAAAATAATGTTTGTAAAATAAGTTGATGTTAATAATTCATATTTTACTCTAGCAATGAATTTACACAGTATAGGATACTTAGATATTTTACTCCCAATGTAAGGTTTGCTTGTTAGAATCTCACTGAGGGAAAGGCAGTGTGCGCATATTTTAAAAAATGTTATCCGTAGGTAATCAGAAATCTGTATTTTATAAGTTATGGGAGAGAGTAAATTGATGCGGCACAGTAATTAAATTGAAATGATTAGTGATCGGAAGATTCTTACGTGACAGGCATAAACTGTAGTGATGTGAAATGAGGAAATAGAAGAATAGAACTGCTAAGACCGGGAGTCAAATTGGGTCTTAACACCTCAAAGAAAGCAAATATTGGGAAAAGAAAGATGTGAACTTTCTGTAATTTACAGGAAATGTCATCCACTTCATCAATCACAAAACATAACTCTTGTAAAAGCGACGCCACAAAAAATTATTATTTATCCACTTAAGCCAGGCGAAAGTATTAAAAAAGTAAGCGCTGAAACAATTGATTGTAGAATAATGCGGAGTATAAACTTACCGGGGTTTAGGAAGATTCCTCCTCACCAAAGCCTTCGTAATGAAATGGCAAAGTCTTACTCGTATTTCCACTGACAGGGTGATTTTTGGTCGCTTCAGTCACGAAAACAAAAACATTTGGTATTTCCAAAAGGTTGAATACTCAGATACAGTATTTAAAAAAATAAATATGCTTTTCTACCACAATCTACTATAAACGCGTCCTAGTCACAGAAAATAATCTTACTGAATGTTCTCGAGTTAAATCATTAACTTAATGAATTCATCCATTGTTATATTGATAACAATAAAACTTTAATTAAAGCAAAAATGTAGCATATAATGATCTTACTAACTTAAGGATTCCATTTTTACATCAATATGAATGTTTAATCGATGGTAATTGAATCAGAGGCAACAATTAAGGTCGACTTGGCAACGTCCTGAAGGAGAACAAAAAATTGGCAAAATTTCGAAAACAATTGTGTATTTCCAAAAATTTCGGCCGCGTAGGGTATAAACATTGAAAGAATAAGATAATTTAGAGTTTCAGCCACCGAATAAATCAAAAACAGAGAAAATCGGTCCATATTTACGTATTTTAACGAATGAAGGTTGCACTCTGAAAACTCGAAAACCCCGTGTAAACTTATGGGAACATATAATTATCTCCTGGAATCAAACCCAGGACTTTAGGAAATTGAGAATAGTTTTCTAGGGACCTCCTGGCCTGTAGAAACAAAACGCAGTTTACTGCAAATCTGTACGGCAAATGGTTCTCGAGATAGAGGGAGGATGGACGGACGGACAGACGGATGGACAGATGGATGGACAGACGGACACTTCAGAAATTATATAAAGGATGAATAGCATTATGAGGCAAAATTATTATTTTGTATCGTAAAAGTAAACAGTCGTCCTTATTACCGTAAATTATGTATATTTTGAATATGTTTACAAAATTCACCGCTACATGGTGGTGGCGCTGTATACTGGAAATTTACGAATAAGCAAAAATCTCCGAAACGGAAGGTTCTACGAAAATTTGTTTCAAACCTTGGAAGAAATATTATTCTCTACAACTTTAGTCCTCACAAAGAATACTAATAACTACGTTTTTAAGGAGATATTTGACGGAAACCGAAAAAACCAATTATTTATAAATAATTCCTAAACAATAAATGCTATGGAAAATTGTTTCAAATGAAAGTTGTAGGAAATTACATTATCTATAACATTTGTATAGAATTGTATATATCATGATGATGTTTTAACAGAGAAATATCGCAAAAACCGAATCGGGTTTCGAATAAACCTGGACTTCGGGTTAACCGTTATTGTCCAAAAACTAATCAGTTCTTTGTGCATATGCTAAAGTGTTATATATGAAATTTGGTATTAATATGGCAAGTATTTTTGAGTTAGAGCACCCACAGTCACACATCCATCCATCCACACACACACATAGACATCATTCCGAAAATAGTATAAACGTGTTCTAGGGACTCAAAACGTGTATTTCCGTTGAAATCTCGAAGTTGATTTTTTTCGTGATCACAATACTTTCCCATATTATGTATGGAGAAAGTAAAAATGTTATTGAAATGGGCTTCAAGTTGACGAAAGTATATTATTTAATCAATTTTCATTACTCAAAAATTTGATTTCAAAGGAGATGAAAGAAAAGAATGATGTGGCTTAATAGATCTTGCTATGGCCGGTGGTCATATTTTTTTTCAAAATTTGAATTTCTAGAACTGGCCTCAGAAATGGAAAAACTATATAATTTCTGTTTGTCATTCCAGCACACAATGGAAGTGTGGAAAGAATATTTTCACAAATAGACATTCAATGGTCTGATGAACGAAAACCGCTTGGATATAAAAACCATCAATTCCATAATGATGTGTAAATTCAACTTTAATATGACATGTTTAAAAATGATGAAAATTTGATCAAAGCAGGCAGAAGTACTTTAAAATGACTGAAAACTGCATTTTCACCTAATATGTTTTATTGTAATACTGCTTAATTAATCACAAAATATGTAATTTAATTGTTATTTCAATAAATTATAGTTTATATATTCTTTTGTAAACATATTTATTTCTTTTTTAGAATATTCAAGAAAAAAAATCAAAATACCCATTGTCCCGGTTTCTTTAGAAAATTTCCTGGTTTTTTCCTTTCAAAACTTGTTTCATCCCGGTTGTTACCAAAAGCATCTCGTCACCCTAGGATGGGCAGACTTGGATTATCCATTGACCACAATGAGCACAGTGCTCATGGTTTACAAAAATGTTTTAGGCTCCAAAAAACCATAGATGAGTCAAAAATGAGAAAAGAAAACTGTTAAATCAAACAATAATTTCCTTTAATTGAATTACTTTATAAAACCTTTTGATTATAATAATATATTTACAAATGTTGAAGTATATATACACATGCAAATATCTAGATCTATCTTGGGGCCTATGCTTATGAGTATGCCCAGGGCCTACAAAGACCCTGGGGATGGAGATCTAACGGGAGAGATTTACAGGAGGGTGCAAGCTGGGTAGAGAAACTGAAATTTTTGTGAGAGGAAAATGTCACTGAAACTGAAAATTTTGAAAACTATAGTGAAACGTGTGATGCTGTATGGTACAGAGACATGGCCCATCAAATGATCGTGAGAATAAAATGAATGTGGCGGAGATGAGAATGTTGAGGTTGATGTGTGGAGTGATCAGAAAGGATAAAATTAAAAATGACTACATAAGTGGATCAGTGAAAGTGATTGAACTTTCTAAGAAAGCGCGGGAAAGAAGACTTTGGTGGTATGAACACGTGATGAGGCAGGAGTACGTGGGGTGTCGGGTTTTGGAAATGGAGATGTCTAATGCACGGAGAAAAGAAAGAACAAAGGAAAGATGGAAGGAGTGTGTATTAGATTAGACGATATGGTGGAGAATAATTTAAGGGTGGAAATGGCAAGGGACAGAAATGAGCGGAGGAGGAGAATCTGAAACAGCAACCCCAAATAAAATCAGGCTAATAAAGCTGATGATTTGATGATATAATTCAAAGTTATTTGCCACTTTTAAATAGGATATTTTACCGAAGTAAAGGAATGTGATATTAGGTACTTCTTAAAATTTATTTAATGGTATAGTTATTTATTGGTGAAATAAAAATTATGCGAAGTTCCGTGACAATATCTTCAAAGGTGTGGATTAGTATAGCGGACAAACAAACAAACGGAATTTCAATTTATAGATAGAGATATGAGATCTGTAAGTGCTCTCCAAACCAAGTGGAGATATCTAGCCCACTTGGCAGTCTGTGAATACAGTTGCCAGAACATATTGTTCTGCACAATGGATAAAGGTTAATGTCAAAAACAGCATATACCACATCTGCCCGAATAGAAGCTGAACCCAGATTTAAGCCGACCCCCAAAAAATTTCCACAATTTTTTGACAAAAACATAAATTTTGTAGATTTTATACTGAAGTGTGCCGGGCATTCGTGCGTGTCTTACAAGTGGACGTTGTCAAGAATCCGATTGAAACTTCTTGAGGTGAAACTAGAGATAAAATAAGCAGACACGTGTCCCGGCTTTCTTCCCTATAGGCCCAGGTTTGAGAAAAAATGAGCAAAATAGATTTACACACACAACGTATACCAGTATTTAACTCGGCTATTTCATTGAGCGCCATGGTTGCGGTCGCTAAGGCGTTATCGTTGTAATCCTAAGCTCGGTGGTTCGATTCCTGCTGGCTGCGAACTTCTTTTTTGTTTTTATTTCCGTCTATTTTTTCAAATACCAAGCTGGGTACGTTTCTCAACTTCGTTATTTGTGATTAAATGTTTTTAACAGTAATAAAATAATTTTTTATATTTTAATCTTTCATTTTTTATTTGCCAGTGGTAAAAAGAGGTGGTCCACTCATTATTCACCATTAAACTGAATATTTTTAAGGCAAAGGCTTGGATGGTATTTAAAAACAAGGATAGCACAGATATTCCTTGCATCACGCACATCTTATGAAACTTATTGCGAAACATTTGCACTTCCATTTGCGTAGGTCTTGGGGAAAACAAACCTCCCGAACGTTCATGAAAACACTTCTTGTGTCCACTAATTTCAATGCATACCATGCATACTGGAGCACTTCTCAGAATGCGGGTGAAGACAGCCACAAGATGCCATATTAATGTAAATTGCTTACCTATAAAAAAACGAACAGCCACCATTATATCTTGTTTATCGTGATTATCTGATAAAAACGAAACATTGACAATGTCTTCATCGTCGGGTGCAAAGCTACTTCTGGAGGGTCCGGCAACTGGATCGATCTCCATCGATAAAGAGAAATGATCCATGAAGGCAAAAGTCGAAATCAGGGAGGTAATCAAGGATTGCAATACTGAACGATCAAACAGCTAAATCGTAAACCAAAAAGAGCACAGAGGTCGTTGACGGGAGAGTAAGTGATCCAGGAGAGCAGAGGTCGATATCAAAAAAGCACATCAAAGGAGTAAAGCGAGAGAAGCACGTAGCAAAAGCAGCGAACAGCAATAACTGAATTGGTGATGATCGGCGGCCTTTAACTGTAAGAGCGATCCACAATAGCACGTGTATTGCAACATTGTCGCAGGGAAATATGTAGAGTTTTAGCATGCGCGTCACCCCGCTTGGCGTCACGGGCACCGTGAGAAACGCTCATTTAACGGCATGGTGTGGCTATCTTTGCATTGCACGTTGTTTTTTCATCATAGAGAAGCAAGGTCGGCTTCGTTTTACAAGCTTCGATGATGTGTTGCTTCTAATTTTGGTAAACCCAAAGAACAGTTCATAGTTTCCCAGAAATTATTTTATTTAACTCATAAATACTATAAAAAACATTTAATCACAAATAACGAAGTTGAGAAATGTACCCAGCTTGGTATTTGAAGAAACAGACAGAAATAAAAACAAAAAAGCAGTTCGCAGCCAGCGAGAATCGAACCACCGACCTTAGGCTTACAATGATAATGCCTTATCGACCGCAGCCACGGCACTCGATGGAATGGCCGAGTTAAATACTGGTATACGTTGTGCGTGTAAGTCTATTTTGCCCATTTTTCCCGAAGAGGAAGAAAGCCGGGACACGTGTCTGCTTATTTTGTCTCTAGTTTCACCTCAAGAAGCTTCAACCGGATTCTTGACATCGACTTGACAACATCCCCTTGTTAGAATACATTATTCGAGATAGAAGAAATGATTGGGAAATGGTTTAGTTGTTGACATTTTGAAATATTACTCCAATTAATAATTTTACGTTGCTGAATAATGTTCCACATTCAGTGACAATAATTTCATTCAGTTTCATTTTCACAAAAGGTCAAATATAGTAACAGCGATCTCGCCAAGATATTGTTTAATCCAAGTCTATCTCCAATGAAATTAGCATTTACATTGCCTTAAGAAATTGCATTTTTATAATTATACACGTTCCATGTCAAGTTTTACCGAAATTCAAACAGTTGAGCATTCAAAGCCGTCAACGCATTTTGTGTAATCGTCTGCGTCAATTTACACAAATAATGTGAAAAGCCCAGCCTTAAATGGTAACAATGCACAGGTAGTGCTATTATAAATTCAATATTCTAGCCTTTATTATTTATTCATTAGTATTCATCGTAGGTCAAATATTTACTTTACGAAAAATATACTACTATCATTTGAATGGGAAGTCAATGAGAGACTTCGAGATTTAACCATAACCCAAATTTTCCTTGGACTCGCATTTAAGCCGAGGGGTGATTTTTTCATGATAGATTCTGACAAAAAACATCGGCTTGTATTCGGACAGATATGGTATGTTACTTAATAAAAAACTTACTTTTCACAATTCTGGAAGTTCCTCTGTGGTGCAGAAGCAAGTTTTACAGCTATTTCTCTTCTAGATGAGTGCTGCAATGGCTGCTGAACTGGATCCAAACCTTATGGACATAAAAAAAACTTTCAATCTATCATAATTTTTTTAAGCAAAGCAGCCAAATAGTAATATTGAATACAATGCCTATTTAATCAGGCAAGGAGTAATTTTTTAATTTATATTTTAATGCTTATTTATAAAGTTCTATCATTTATCTCTGTACAATATTTTATCTTGGGTAAGAATTAGCTGAGTCGTTACCACATAATAATGGCCAAGGGAAATCAAAACTGTGAGCATATTATAATTTTGACTGATTTAAGCACTTAAAGTTATTCACAAAAAACAGCCAGAATTGTCAAAAACAGGCACTCCCCGGGTTACTAAAGTAATGCATTCTGGCACCCATTACGTAACTCAAAATTTGCGTAAGTCATAAATTACTACGGAAAGTACAGCAGAGGTGGGAAAACTATGGCCCGCAGGCCAGATCCAGCCCCCGAAAGCATTTTATTCGGCACGTGAAGCGATCTATGAAAATTAAAGTATGTATAATTTACTGCATCAGTATGGACAAGTAATCGGTTAAAATAGAGGCATGTAAACACAGTGACAACACTTACATTAATTTGTGCAAAAGCAAAACACGTTAAGAGATCATCTACAATCGGAAAAAGACTAAAGGGATTGGGAAAGAAACCATAGTACCACACAGACATGTAACAACAATGTAATCTATTATTGTATTCATATGAGTGCAGATATATGGCACAATTATAGACAATCACTAGAATTAGGTAGATTGTTACATCGATTTGCTAGAATAGTAGGTAGTCGCTGCGGCCTTTTTTCAGATGCAATTTGAACCCAAAGTCGCTACATATAGCTAAAAATTCGCTAGAATGGCAACATTGGCTGGGTAGCATAGTGGGAATTTCACATTACAACCCACGCCTTGTGTTCTTTCTCCGCACACATACATATAGATTTAGTTCGCGCTAGCTTACAAAAACCGCTAACGTAAGCATAATGAAATTTTTTTCTTACGTAATTTATGGGGCTGCTTATGTAAGTGCTGGTTTACCTAAGTTGAGGCTTACGTAACCAGGGGAGTGCCTGTAATTGTTTTGTATAATATTCAAAGGATCTTTCGTAAGGAGACAATTTCAATAACTTAACTGAAACAGAATCTAGCTGCAAAGGCATATGATGACAATTGCTATGAAAGATTTAAAAAACATTATTTAATCCATTCAATCATATACAGGGTGTCCATTTAATCTCTGCCGTGTTTTAAGAAGCTATATTTTTTAAACCAATACAGATATCGTGGAAAAAGAAAAACAATAAAAATGTATAACTAAAAAAGTTTAAAACCTGAGGCTAATAAACTTCTGTGTTTGCTCCTTTTGTCGCACGGCAGATTTCTAGTCGATAATCAATTTCGGCCAGGCTGCTTTGTTGGCAAGACACTACCCGTTTCTTTAAACTTTTGATACAATTGCCTGATCGTTTTAACCATGAGAGGATCTCTGTTGTACGTCTGTCTGAATTCTCTTTGCACACGAATCACTGATTTAAATTCAGCAAACCACAGAACGCACTGTGCTTTCACTTGTGGAGTCTCCATTGCACTCAAGCACTATGACACATAGATCAGACAGTGGTGTGCTGTGCAGACAACGATGCGCACAACCATGTTGCCAACTCCTTACATAAAACTGTTTGAGATAGGCTTCAATTCACAGTTTGGCTTTTTTCTAATAATTCGAATTGTTAAAAAAATATAGCTTCTTAAAATACCGGAGAGATTAAATGGACACCCTGTACTATAACTATGCAAACAATAACTCCTATATATTTGCAAAAATGATTGACAATAACGTGGATAGAATATGCTGAAGAAACAGAAGAGGAACTCAAGATTTAACCACCAAGAAAACTACATGGTAACTGCGGATTGAATTTTTCTGGGCATTTTAGGATGCATAAAAGTTTTTGATGTGCTGACTATTAAAATATCAAAGGGGAGGGTGGGGAAAATGTTCCTTTGAAAAGATAATATTCCTCAAAAAAGTCAACATCCCATAGAAGATGCTTAAGGTTTATGAGCTATACATGTGGCATTCTATTCAAGCACGAGGTCATCTCAAGTATAACAGGCACATCACAAGTAGTCTTGGATTTCAGACAAAGAGGAGTCCTAGGGGATTTCCGAATGCGCTAAAAGGTCAGAAAGAATGAAGGGAAGGAATTAACATCGGCCAGGCACATAACTTGGGGATGCAGGCTCACGCAGTGTGTGGGGGCCCCAGAAAAATAATTACAATTTTCCCGTCATCTGCTGCAACATATTCAGTCATAATACATTATGGGAATGGATTTCATCGCTTGAAATGAAGACGAAAATATCCATCACAAGCATTTGGATTTTTTTGGTGCCCTATCCTTATAATGTTTACTCAGGATAAGCTTTGAGAAAAGATGCCTCATCCATGTGAGGGAGATCCCCTATGTATGTAGTACATGCAGTTTGAAGTGTTTCAGGCTTCCTGCATGATTAGGATTGTCAGCTCTAGGGGTTTTACCAGAAGTTTTCAGGTTTTGCATTCAATATTCATGCTCTGAATATCACTTAGTAAACTTTCAGGTTGTAAATAACGTTGAAAAACATCAAAATTCATTAATTTTATCCACAATCAAAATCGATAAAAATCAAAACGATATAATAATTTCATAATTTTTTATATAAATGGAGGGCCCAAAAACTTGACTTGTGTGGAAGTCCCAAAATCATAGTTAGGCCTCTGACATCAGCTAAAAGTTTCTTGAAGGCTGTGGGGTAGATTCAAATTCTGCAGCTAAGGGTAATTAATGCTTCGGACATATCCAAATTCCACAGACAAGAGTTCAAAAGTTTCACTTGCTGCTAACTCAAATTTCCAACAAAATTTAATGTACTGGTAACAAAAGGGTTGGAGAGACAAACGATCTTACTTCCACTGCTGGCCACACACAAATGGCAAAGCATCATGAGCTCCAAACCTATCCAGAGGCAGACTAACCATGTATTCTGAAGCAAGTTTGAAGTTTCCCATTTATAAATCAAGAAGACACGGATGCCACTGAATTACCATATTTACTCATGTACCCCATGCATCTTTTTTCCCAAAATGTCAGTAAAAAAGGAGACTGTGAGTCATACATAAAGATTACTGACAAAGTTTTTAAAATTGTGAGTATCGATAGTATATTTACTGCAACGTGCTTGTGTCTACGTTTATAGTTGCAGAAGACGAAGAATTCTATTCATTATATATGTATCTATACCACTAAGCAAATGTTTCAAGTTTAAATGCAAGGTTTATACTGCTGTTGGTAATCTTCAAGATTGAGATGATGTAATATTTTTATAATATTAAAGCGGTACCTTTTAAATGAGTTTTAAGTTAATTATTGTTATTCAAAATAGGCAGTTCTGTCATTAAAAATTTATTAATTTCTACCTATACTTTAGCCAGAATAAGTTGGCATCTGGTATCTGTGTTTGCCAAATTCATTGACACTTCTTTAACGAGAGAGAATGCATCTACAGGGAATCCCTGTACTTTTTTGATTTTTTTCTAATTTTCCACTTTTTAAAGCACTTCAAATTAAAAATTAAATGCTGAAATTCTCTGCATGCATAGGTTGTGATGAAGAAAAATTGAAAATCTCAGAAAGGTTTGATTGGGCCTTTCTTTTCTCCATTTAATTCAGTTTTCAATTAGCATACTTGCAAGACTATATAATAACGACGCTCCAAGTTACAGCATTAAATTTTGGCTGTTTTGCAGGAATAAAATAGGAAACCTTAGTTGTTGACTTCCCTTGTATAATAATGATTTAATTAACAGTTGAGATGTATTTTGTACATTCATTATATGTTGAGAATAAGCCATGGATTTATTTGTTGCTGTTATGAATTAACACTTACCTAAGATCTACATCCTGAACTATTGTGGTGATAATTAAATACTTCATTGTACTCACCCAATGTTTGTAATCAACAATCATACTTGCAATTATATTAATCTAGTGATTATCAAGAGATATAATAGATTGAATCATTCACTTGAGTTACTTACCAAGGCAGACTGCAATACGGTTGGCATCCATCCCTGGAATTGGCTCACATATTCTGGAGACCACAGGATGTACTTGTTGAGCTAAATAATAGCGCACATCTACAGCCAAAGTTGATGCATCATCCCCAAAAGATTTCCCTTTTTCAAGTTCCTCTGGATGATAAGCTCTACGTGTAGCTGAATTATTAGTGCCATCATTGCAGATCACATAAGGTATGGTGTCTCCACGTACGAGTGGACGAACTCCTCTTTGGGCATTGTAACGGAGAGCCACTTGCACATGGGGCAATGACTTCCAATCTGCATAGGCTTCAGGACTCTATAGTGGCATAAGTAGGTTCAGACAAAAATAAAAAATTCAATAATAAATGTTATTTTCATGGATTTTAATTACCAATGCAAGATTTAAAAAGAATTTCCAATCACAACTGGCAGAAAACAATCTTATTTGTGCAAATATACATTTATTAAGAACATATGCACAATTTTTCCGTGAATTATTTAATTTTAAATAATTAATAAATTAAATTTACTATTTTATTATGCTATCCTTATATTGGTTGTTAAATAATCAGAATACTATTTTAATTCATCAATAAGCTAACTTAATAACAATGGGCTTATAACAGCTTAACACAACCAAAGAAGAAATGTCTGTCATGTCTTCAATTTCAAACTTCTAAAGTTTCTAAAAAAATTTGCTGGAATATACTTAATTCCATATATTTCAATGTATCATTTATTAAATCAACTAATATTAAATTTATAGAATAAATAGTCTGTTCACTAGATTAAAGTTTACTCAAGTTCAAATTTATCATCCTCTAACGGTGGAAATTCAAAACTAATGAGGGATTCGTAAATTGCAAATCATAACAGTATGTTTTTGGTCACTTGATGTACAATTTTCAACAAAAAAAATACATCGGTAAAAGGTCATAAAATAGGCTAATTTATTTCTAATCTTTCTGTCACAATGTTTTTTGCATAATTTTTTATTATAGAGAATCCATTTAGTAACATTTGAGGAAAGACTTAGCTACATCAAGGAAATCGCATAGATACTTGTTGTCACTGTACCTATTTACCACAACAGCAAAGCAGCAAACATAACATATTGCTGCGGTGATGGTGGGAATTTTCAGCAATGACGTTATATCGAAACAACGTCAAGTGGGACGACTTAAATCGAGGACTTATTGTACATAGCAGAATTTTTTTTAACCTGCTAAAAATAACTGTGAAATTGACTTATGTTTGCACTAAAGGATTCACCATGTTCCAATTTATACAACTCTCTAAAAAAAAGGATTTTAATCAGCTCAGGTGTACTAAGGAAGGCATTTATAACAACTCATTTAATCTTGGCCAAGAAGCTTTATGTAGTGTGAATGTATCCCTAACCAAGACTGGAAGGTAACATTTACGTTTACTTAATTTTCACCCATGTTACAGCACAAAGGGATGACAGGAGGGCATTAACAAGACAATGCTATTATTATCAAATAATACAGTAGAAAACAAATTTTTATACCCTTAACAATGGATGTAAAATTAACTTTAGTCAATCAACAGTGTAGAGGTTAAGACAAAATTTGCACCTTTGTAAGTTGCTTTGAGATGATCAACTTAGAGGCTGGTACATTCCCCGATTCTATTTCTTCTTTTAAAGACTCCAAAAAAGAAATTATCTTTTCCAGTCTCTCATCTAGGTCAGCTGAAATACATTATTTAAAATATCTTTAAAAATAAGCTACACTAAATAAATAAAAATACTTATAAAAGTAACAATGATAACAGTACAGTATATGTTGGAGAGGCATTCATGAACACTATTGATCTTTAATTAAATGAGGTACAGTAAGTCCTCGTCTTATGAGGTAGTTGCATTCCTGAAAAGTACCGCATTGAGTGAAATCGCGTTATTCGAAAATGATTTTTCCATAAGAAGCAATGTAAATTTATAGGTTGTGTTATGGAGCACAAAACAAAGACCAAATATGTAATACAACCCACTAATATACATTTATTTATACTCCTATCAATTTCGTTTCACTTGTAATTATGAATTCATCAAGCTGTAGCAATGTAATTTCAATGGTACAACTTATTCTCAAGCAATGCCAATCGTATGAGACACACCACTGGTTTATCTCACGCAGCTAAGTTTGCACGAACAATGTCTCCTTTTCTTGTGTGTATGCACTCAGGGCGATCATACTATGTGTATACAATTCGGGTTACATCTTACTATTTATGCCTTAAGCCACAAACATTGTACGTTGCATATTGCGTGTCATGAACCCGGTGTCTATGGATTCCAAGGCACACGCTGAGACGTTTGCGATCATGTTGTCATTTGGAAGTTGGTATGTAATAATAGAGGAAAAATCCTTCAAGTAGTTTAATCAGTCAATAATTTAATATTTGTTTAACTTGGTTTGGTTGATAAGTAATCGCAAAATAACACCTCGGTTTTAATTTTATGGCAGTACGTGAGAATGGATAATACACGTAAGCTTGTAATTTCTGTGTAAAAAGGAATTTTCTTTCAAGAGTAAACTAGTAGGAACTGCATTATGGTAAGGATAGACCAACTAACTGAATTACGGGCACCAAAGTAAAAACAGCGTTATGGCATAATTGCATTATTCGAAACTGTGTAAAACAAGGATTTACTGTACAGTTAAACCAATTTTCCCATAGACATAATTACATAAGCAGAAACACATTTTTACCTTTGTTCCCCAAGCAATACATGATAATACAGTACATAAGATATAATATATAGAAATAAAGATAACAGCATGAAATGCACAAAATTAATATGTACATACAAAAATTCACCTGAGATGATTCTGAAGTTGAAACTACTGCACAACACTATACCCACATACAGGGTCATTCAGTAGTGAATGTGATCATATGTGGAGTGTAAAATTGAAACTAAACTCAAAATGAAATTACAGAAATAAAAATGAACGTAATTCCAAAGAGACTAAAGGAGTTTTAATTATAGTACAGTAAAATATCATAAATTCAGCATTAAAAAATCTATAAAAATCTAGCATTTTTGAAAGTGAGAATACAGAGAAGTCTGTCATTTTTCCAAAAAAGAAACTGAAATTCCATTGTTTCATTGTACTTGTTAACCGCACTTCATCAATAGCAATTGTTTTGCTTATAATGGTCCTTTATCGTTAGCAATTGTTATGCTTGTCTCATGTGCATCAGCCTACTGCAATGTCTTTACCTACATGGTAATTTCATGTGTCTTTTGCTAGTGTAATTGATAGTTTTGCTAAATTTTACCTTGAAATTGCTTCAAAAAAGCAGAAAACCCCTCCATGTGCAGTGTTATGAAAGATAAACATAAAACTCTTATGGCTGGAAAGAAAGTCGAATCACTACAAAAGCTTGAAAAAGTAACTTCAGCAAAAAGACTATGCAAAGACAGCTTAGGTAGTTCTACTATATATGATTTGAAAAATTAAAAATATTAATTGTTGGTATTTTATTCAGACAGTGATATGCCTAAAGCTATGACTAGCCATAAAACATTACACACAGTGCGTGTAAATGATATCAATCAAGTATTGTTTGAGTGGTTTTGGCAACAAAAAAGTGAGTGTGTACCTAAATCAGGGCAAATGCTGATACATCAAGAGAAAAAGTTTCACAGTGACCTGAAAATCTCTAAATCCTGTGATTTTTCAATTCAAGCTTCGTCACGGTATACAAAAATAAGCAGTTTCTGGAGAAAAACTTAGTGCCGATTTGGATGCTTCATAGAAATTTGTTAAGGTTGTAGTAGATGAAAATAATACTCCTGATCAAATCTATAACACCAATGACACAGAGCTATTTTGGTGGTATCTTCCTCATAGCATACTTGCAGCTGGTTTTGAAGACATGGCATGTGGAGTGAGGGAGTCAAAGGAAAGCTTTATGGTGCTTGCATGTGTAAATGCAGTAGGCAAACACAAATTTAAATTAATGCTGATTGGTAAATGTTTACCCCCGCAATGGTTTCTAGGGTGTAAAGCAGTGGTCCTCAACCTTTTACCTCCATTGGGCACTACAAATATTCTGGGATATGGAGGCAGGCATAAAAAAATTGTTATAAATCACGAGAAATGACTCAATGAGTTATATAATTTAACAACTAATATTTCTGATTAATGCTTGAAACAATTAAATTCTTTGACAGGAAAACAAACTGATTTTAATACTTTTTCTACCAGAGAGGAGAGAGAGAAGCTCGAGTTGAGGAAGTTGGATGGAAAGAAACGGCTGATATCTCATCACAGGAGAGAGGATGTCTGACCACTGTTCTGGTAGTAACGATTGTTTTCTTGAAACAAATGAGTTATTGCCGTAGTTCATTACGGCATTAACAACGTTTTTGGCAGCGTTGCAAACAAAAATATTAGTAACTAAATTTTCAAGACTTGCATTATTGGATAAGGGATTATGAAAATCTCCATGTGTGCAGAGGAAAGCGGGCACCTAGGAATGGCTAGGCAGGCGCCAGGGTGCCTGCGGGCACCACGTTGAGAACCTATGGTGTAAAGAGTTTTCCAGTCCATTACCGTGCAAACAAGACAGAAATAATTTTAGACTGGTATGTTAGACTGTATTTTCCAAACCATAAGACGCACTTAGATTTTAGAAAGCGTATTTTGGGGGGAAAAGTATTTTATTCCATATCTATTATACAGTAAACTCCCAGTTATCCGGAATGCCCGAGGAATTGTTTTCTGGTTAAGTGAATATTCCGATTGCTTGAGAGTTTTATTGGATAGGCTTCAATAAAGCATTTGGATACCAAAATAAGAAACAGATGCTGAATTATACATCCACCTTGGAATTGCTCATCTTTATTCTAGGTACTCAACTCAATTGTTCTTAAATAATTCCTTGATATTCAAGGAAGTAATGAAACTCAAATTTACAAGTATTCAACAAGTTTAATTGCAATATTTTAATATCTAATAACTGCATTACATCCCATGGAATTTCTCGTATACCTATCGCTATTAACTTCTCTTTTGTTCTACAGTAAAACCTCTTTATAATGAAATTGAATGGACCCAATTTTTGGCACTTTGTTGTAAGGAGGTTCTTAGTACGGAGGTTTTTTTCAGATTCATCATATATGTATACATATTAGCATATTATTGTTGGTTATAATTTATTGCAACATTAATATTTTAGTTAAAGAATGTTTCCAAAACATTCACTTATGATAAAAACAATATATTATTTTTTCATTCTTGTAACATCGATCAATTTCCATTGTAAAAACAATCTATATAATGTGGCAATTTATGATGTACGGCATCTCTGGGCTACTGAGCTATATCATTATTATTGATCAAAACTTGGATTACTTTATACCATGGGTGTCCAAACTGCAGCCACTTTCACGATTTCGTGCGACCCACTGAATGATTATAATTTTTAATGTACTTGCAGCCATTTTCGAGAGAAGAAATTACAAAATATTTTCAATTGTCGTAATTTTATTTGTTGTTTAACACTAGGATGTCCGGCACTGGCGACCCCCTTGGATGCCCGAGGGAGTCATTTTGACTCCTTGTGAATTTTCTTCCTTATTTTGAAATTTTCAAGCCCTTTGTGGCTGTAATTTTTTGTCTTATGCTCTTGCACGTCATTTATGGTCACAAACATGTCATTTGGATACATTGTGGGCATAATTTGGAACTCACAGTCATATCAAAGTACAATGCTGTAATCACTTTATTAGCATTAATTGTCTAAAAACAGATGTTACTTTTTTCTATTACAAATAATGTCTCAAACAACTGTAAATACACTCAAAGCAGTAACTAATACACAATAATTTTTAAGCTGAGAATCTACATATGTCTAATCATCTGCACACCTTCTACATATGTAGTGTACCTTAGCGCTGCACGTTCCGCAAACCGCCTTTCTACATTGCCTGCAAACTCCAATGGTTCGATTTTTCTTGCAATGTTTCTTTACCTGAGAGTATTTAGTTGTGCTCATGCCAGCCTTCTCTGTTTCTTCCTCCTCTGATGGATCAAGAGGTACAAGACCTCTAGACTCCATATTTAGCTGTGTCAGCTCCGTCGCCAAATTCTGGAGAAACTCCCGTCGGCTAATTTTCTCTCCTGTGATTTCCTTGTATAATACCCAAGCATTTATGGCTGCCAGATCCACAGTATTTTGGAAAGAGTGAACAGGCCATCTTCTAGAGCTTGTCCTGGTAGAATACTTTTTTGCCATTTGGTTGACGATGTCCATGCCACACTTGGTTTCATTGTAGCATTTGACAGTTTCAGGTGTTTTCTTGAGATTTTCTGAGATGTAAACATTTGGATGCAGCGTGCTTAGAACAACCACATTCTTACTCGCTTTTCCTTGATAAACGGTAAGTGTCATCTCAACACTACACTAGAGAGTAAGAGGAGGAGAGGGAGTGTATGGGGAAGATCAGGAATGCGCTGTAGGCGAGCGCATACATGCATAAAATCAAAAAATCAAAAAACAAACAAAAATCTCAAGCGTTCGCATGAGTATTGCCCTTATAAATACCTAAGACTAAGCAAGGAGTCAAAATGACTTCCTCGGGCATTGAAGGTAAATCATGAAATATGTTGCCAAAATATCATTGCTCACGCTCAATATTTTTTCAGCATGTTTGGCCTTGAAAATGATTAAAAGTCACAAGAGGTTTTTTTTCCTACGCTTCGCGTAAGAGAAGTAACGATAACAGAAACTTCTGAAGGAGTCAAAATGACTCCACTGGGCATTCTAGTGTTAAATATATATTCATACTGCTTTAGCAATATGGCCAATTCAAGTTTCTTAATACAGTAAAACCACAGTATATGTTGTTTCGCATATACGTCGCCTATCAATTAAGGAACATGTTCCGTTATAAGTTGTGTCACTTCGCATATATGTAGTTTGTGAAATGCTAAAAGCAAAATTTCAGAAATTCCAATTGCGGTGCATAAATTGTTACTATAACAATAAAAACCCTCTATTCGGCTTTTAATTTTGTTTATTATTATGTATATGAATTAATTTAATTAACGCATTAACGCATATATATGACATTAATGCACTTGTCAATATTTTTACATATTAGAATAATGCAACAATATTTTTTCAGGCCTGACCATGAGAGCAACTGTGAGGAAAAGGCGATTCATTCCACATATAAAAAATTTCATGTAGCCATTTTCGTGATATTTCTCTGCAAAAGAGTGAAACATGAGACCTCAAAAGACAAAACTGGTCACAAATGCGGAACCGCAAAAGATCAAAATACGCGAAAGATAAAGTCGTGAAAGACGAGGTCTACCTTGTAACTCGAAATTACAACAAATACTACGCTTCGAATCATTCAGGTGAGGTCTTAATAACAGCGTTAACACCTACATAGATGGTATTGGTTTCTGCTTTACAACTGCTCATAAAATATTCATTGTTTTTAATTTCGCTATATGGAAGTTTGTTTTTAGTGGAACGGGTGTGATTTTTATTTCATAATTGGGAGGTTTCGTAATTATTGGAGGTTCGTAATATAGAGGTTTTCTATATAGTGTTATTAGAGAAATTTTCGGGACCGGTGATAATTTTCATTATATGGAGTTCTTAATTCTAAGGGAGTTCGTAAGGTTTTACTGTAATAACAACACGAAAAAATTGTTTCCTTATCCAAGAAAAGGAAAGAAATTATCCACACAACACAATGCATTAGCAGAAATTCTTCATGCAAATTGATTTAAAAAAAAGAGAAGTAAATAGTGACACGCAATCATGACACCATTACATACAGTGCAGTTAGTAAATATTAAAATAATGCAATTAAACGTGTTGAATAGTTATATATACCTTAACTAATGTTTCAAAAAATTTATCGGTAGCTTCTTGGTCGGCCGATTTTTTATCACCCAAAATATCTAGATGTCTCATCTTAAAACGTATTAGCCATCCATCTGAAAATGCACACGGTTCACTAATCTCCATTTGTTCATAAAAATCTCTGGCCTTTTCATTCAACATTGGTCGAGAAATAGGGACTCCTTCAGAATGCTTTATAGAAAACCTCTCATAAATACCAATATCCAGTTGCTCAAGTTATGAAGAGTGCACCGATATTCAGCTCTTCTAGTTGTCTCAGAACACGTAACGAATTTCATTAACAGTGATATCTTTGCCTTAATGTCATAAACAGTAGAAGAACCGACATTGAACTCTTTCATTAAAACATTACGGTCCTCACTTTTCTCTATACGTTTTATTATATCAAGTTTCTGGGTTAAGGTTATTACCTTTAGCTCATATTGGAGTTTTAGGAGGCATTTAAAAAGGGTGTGCAAAATATTTTATTTAACACAAACACTGAGTTCAAGAAACATCCACAATTGTGTATTGCGATTGCTGAAAACAAATTTTAGCAGTAACATCCCAAATTAAATATAAAAATTGCCGAATACCCCAATTTTAGTGGTAACATTCTGAATTAGATATAAACAAAGAATTGCTGAAAATGCCAATTTTATCGGTAACATTTCGAACTAGATGTAATAAAAAAAATTGAGAGGCAGGAGATGCCGGTTTCTTGAGAATTCCGGTTGTATGAGTGCCGGATAACAGGAAGTTTACTCTATATTGATAATTTATAAACTACTACAACTACCCAGTACTTATGAAACAAAATGGCAGTGCAACATTAGAAAACAGCATCTTTTACTCATTGTAGAACCCAAAAAATTCATCCTCGTGTTTCATTTGAAGTTCAAAGTGTATGAAAATCTATATTGTTTTGTACTACCTGCCATGACCGGGAGTCGAACTCGGGTCTTTCACTTGCCAGGCAGATTTTCTACCACTGAACTACCGTGGCAGACTAGTTCTCCTGTTTCAGAACGGGAATATTTTCTTAGGTTGGGACCAAGCTAGCTATGCTAGTATCAATCAGCCCCAACGGATGTTCTCAAGGAGATATATCAAAGAAAACCCCTACCCCCTCAAATGGTGAGAATGCCATGATATAAATTGATAGAAAGGATGATCTGAAGATCCTTATGCGACAGGCATAAGCTGTTATGATGGGAAATGAGGAAACAGGTGAAAAAATCTGCCATGACTGGGAATCGAACCCGGGTCTTCCACTTGCCGGACGGATATTCTACCACTGAAATACCGTGGCAGACTAAGAAAATATTCCTGTTCTGAAACAGGAGAATTAGTTAGAACGCTTAGAATCAATCCACAACACTAGCAGTTTCTCCATTTTTTCAAGCATATTACTAACAATAAGTGATCGTGTTTCTTCACAGTTACTGCACTGGCTGCGTCAATGGAACTTTTTATTTTGTCTTTATTTAAAAATTCTATGAATTGTAGAAGTTGTGAAGTTAAACTTAGGTGCAATATTGCTCTGACACTCACCTTGTTCAAAATACTGAATCACTTTAAGTTTTTCCTCAAGATTTATGTTTTCCTTAATAATTTAGGATTATTTTCTATACTTTGATTGCCTTTACTCAATTTTCTCCTTTCTGCCATGATCGCCATGATGTACTGAAATTATTTCCCACTATTTACTGTTAAAATGTTATTTTGCCATAGTTACTGTATTTGCTCGTGTAGCCCGCGCACATTTCTTCCCGAAACGCCAGGGAAAAAAGGGGGTGCACGTCTTACACGAGGATTTCTGAACAGATTATATAAATTGTGAGTATCGAAAGTAAATTCTCTGCAATATGCATGCATCTACGTTTATATTCGTAAAAGACGTCGAATTCTACAAAGTGTATGCGTATTTATGCGACCAAGCAAACGTGTAAGTTACGCCCGTGCTGCAGGCAAAAACTCGCAAAAGTAGGCAGAAAGAATACGCTGACTAACTGATAACTACAGTTGAATAACTATTGAGAGTTTGCTGGCTAGAAAATTGGTAGGTTCAAGTTTGGTCCTATTCCCTCATCCACTTCAAGGAATTCGGAGTCGTGAAATTTTTTTGTGAATGAAAGATTTCATCGTTCGAAAGGAAGACGGAAATCCACATCTCAAGTGTTTGTACTTGTTTGTTCTTAAACTTCCAATATTTACTCATGAGAAGATATGCGAAAAACTCCCCATCCACCTTAGGAAGTTCCCGTTCGTAGATGAACAAATAGTTCGTGAAGCTCAACATCTGTTCATAATATTACGTCAAAAACAGTGAAGTGGGGACGAAGTTGCGTAATATTACAACAAAACAGTTAAGGGGTTAACAAAAGAGGACTATCGGTGAGGAGATTTCTGCTAGTATCGTCATAAAGAGATCATCCAATAAATTGCGTCATGTAGAAGGGAGAAGATGCTTAACATGAGCGGAACTTGTTTCAGGGAGTGGGAATCGGTGACTTAAAAAAAACTCCGCCTCAAATTAATTTTTTCCCTCCAAACTGATTCAAAAATAGGAGTTCGCAGGTTACATGAGTAAATACGTTATTAAACAAAACACCGCATATATGTCATTGGAACTGATTACGTGAAAACAGCTTTCCTTTATTTTTTAAGCAACCAAAGTCAGCAAAAATGTGCACTGTGAACAGTACTTTCATTTTGCAGTATATATGTATCATACATACAGTATTTATTTTATTAAAAAATTTTAAAAAATGTATACCATGGGGTTCCAATTGCGCTATATCGAAAGTGCGCTAAACAAACGTGCTAAACGAGGAATGACTGTGTTTGATATTCTGCTTCCTTTTCTTCTTCAAAGTAATCCCTGCGTAGAGAGAGATGTTGACCTAATATACCTTGGGACCATAAAACCCAAAGAATTTTAGGCAGAATTTTCTAAGGAAAAAAGTGCATCTTATGGTCAGGAGAAAACAGTATATATTTATTAAAATTTCTAGAATTTTGCCTTTGGTTCTTCACAACCGATGCATATGTAAAGTGCGCAACTTATAATGAAACATTCCAGCATTCAAAGGCAACATATTTTATTTTGTTTTGTACTATTTGAATTTAGAGCACAATCATTACCTATAAAATTGGCTATAGATATGTCCATTAAAAACAACAAAAAAAACAAGAAAAAATCCAAGGGATCAAAATAGTTGAAATTTAATACTGACAAAACAATATTTGAAATCAACAGAAATTCCAGGTCGGGGATGACAAACCTTTGCTCCCAGGCCAAATTGCCCTCCTTCCAACTTACGTACACGGCAATTTAAACTACATCCAAAAAGAAATAATTTTTTGGTTAACTGTGATAATATATTCTCAGACTTTGAGCTCAAAAAAGCGATAGGATGTTTATATAATATTCAATCTATCATACAAAAAGGCACATTGTCCCATGTCATTTATGGCCAAATGAAAATTATGGAATAACCAACATCTCGCTCTCGGATATAAAGTCATTATCAGTCAGTTATTTTAACAACAAGGTTGCCATCTTGCAATTATATTGTGCCACAAATGGAAAAATATTAAGGAGACAGTCAATAAACAATTTTTTCTGTTGCATGCAAACCAAAATCGTCACTTATGTCTTCGAATTGACATCCCTGTGGCCACAAAAAAGATCAGCATTTGTGCATTGCCCAGGCGAGGGGTGGCGAACCTTTTTGAGATACATGCCCAAATTGTTGATAATTTTCGGAGAAATTATTTCAGGAGCCAATGGGAATTTTGAGCAGCAAACTAGTGTCTTGAAGTCTTTCTTCATCATTACTGATTATTATTATATCCGTATTTGCACGAATCTAAGACGAACCCGATTCTAAGATGACCCCCTTTTTTTAGAACTCCTCAAAGGAAAATAAATTAATTCTGAATAGCAATCAATGATAGTAAGTAAAAAATATAATACTTACTTAAAAATTCATTATACCGTATTTGCTCTTGTAAGCCGCGCTCCCGTGTAGCCCGCGCACCCCAGTTTTTGGGCCGGCTATAAGGGAAAAAATTTGAGCCGAAAAAGGGTTTTTTAAATCATCAATTCCTATTTTTCAAAAATGCTACGCTCAAGTTAAGCATCTTCACACTCCTACGTGATGAATTTATTGGGGGATCTCTTTATATCTGTACTAGCAGAAATCTCCTCGATAGTCCTCTTTTGTTAAACACTTAACTGTTTTTGTCGTCATATTGGTCACGTTCGGCAGAAATCGCTGCAGGAGCGATCACTGATCATTCTGCTGTACGTAATTTTCTAGCCATATGGTCACTGATCGCTACCGTAGCGGTCGTCATTTTTTTGGCGAACTAAAATTATGATCGGTGATCAATTAATTATCACCACGGCGGCCATGACTTTCATAGATGTATCAGAGAATAAAGGAAGCATGCCATATCTGAACATGGTAGGCGTCGTCTGCTGTGAGCACAAAACCCCCACCAACCCAAACTGGTCGCGCGTGACGATTGCAGCAGAATACTTCGTCGAGTTTGGGGAGCACCCGTTAATAAACTTACAACTCATTTAAAATTTTTATATAATGAATGAAAATGACTAAATACACCAAAATTTGGAAATAGAATAATAGATGCGGCATGGGTGCTAGCTTAACGTATATTTGTTTACTGACACGACATTTTAGGAAAAAAGGTGCGCGGCAAATAAAAGAATTCGTGTAAGACTCGCACCCCCTTTTTTTTCACCGGCGTTTTGGGAAAAAAGGTGCGTGGAAAACTGGGACGCATTCGTATCGTTGCTTCGAAACCAATACGCTGACACTGTTGCGATTTATACCGGTGACGGGAAGACAGCAGACACCACACCCTCACGAAAGGTATCAAGTGTCAGCAAACCCTGCGCAGGCCCCGGGGCATTGGTACAATGCCCCGGTGAATGAATCATTGGTGGAACTAAGTAAATACCTCGCAACAGGATTGGATGCTCCATTTTAAATCCGAATTAGGTAAATTGTAACCAGTCATACGATAATATCGTGAGTTTAGATAACGTTAATGAAACTTTCGCTTCGCATGGCATTTCACTATGTACACATTGGTGAACGCGGATATCTAGATTATGCAATGCCATTGAAGTCAAATAATTTTGCTTACGATTGTAAGACGACCCCCTTATTTTCGGAAGTCCCGGAAGGGAAAAAAACATCGTCTTAGATTCGTGCAAATACGGTATTTTTATAATATAATTATTATAAATTATAAAATTATATATTATTAATGTTATTGTAAGAAATAATTACGGAAAGAGAGAACAAAATACTTGAAAGCATTCTTAGAAAATCGATTAAGGCAACCAATAACGGTTCCTTCATTAGAATGTTTTTGTTTCTTCACTGGTTGATCTGACATTCTTGGCAAGCCAAAAATGGTAAATAAATACCAAATATTAAAATAATGTAAAACCAAAGATGTGTAGAGAGCACGACATTTTACAAAACACGTTCCCAATAAACAATCGCACAAACACATTCGGCAAGATACTACATTCTAATTAACTCGTCAAACATTTTATTATTCGTATAATTAGTTATTATAATTTAAAATAATTCAATATTATTCGCAAAGTATTTTCTCATTCTGATATAGACAAATATATCTGTTCTCTATAGAGATCGTTATTTCACGACGTTATTCCTGTTCTCGAAATTTGAGATCTCTTTTTTTGAAATACCGTATCTGCCCGAATAGAAGCCGACCCCGGATTTAAGCTGACCCCCCAAAAATTTCCACAATTTTTTGGCAAAAACATAAATTTCGTAGATTTCATGCTGAAGTGTGCCGGGCATTCATGCACATCTTAGAATACATTATTCGAGATCGAAGAAAGGTGGGGGAAATAGTTTAGTTGTTGACATTTTGAAATATTACTCCAATTAATAATATTGCGTTGCTGAATAATGTTCCACATTCAGTGACAATAATTTCATTCATCTTCATTTTCACAAGAGGTGAAATATAGTAACAGCGATCTCGCCAAGATATTTTTTCATCCAAGTCTATTTCCAATGAAATTAGCATTTACATTGCCTTAAGAAACTGCATTTTTATAATTATACACGTTCCATGTAAAGTTTTACCGAAATCCAAACAGTTGAGCGTTCAAAGCTGTCAATGCATTTTGCGTAATCGTCAATTTACGCAAGCGATCTCGCCAAGATATTTTTATATATATTCGTCGTAGGTCAAATATTTACTTTACGAAAAATATAGTACTATCATTTGAACGCGAAGGCAATGATAGTCTTCGAGATTTAACCATAACCCAAATTTTCCTTGGACTAGCATTTAAGCCGAGGGGTGATTTTTTCATGATAGATTTTGACAAAAAACATCAGCTTGTATTCGGGCAGATACAGTATTTTTTTCTTGAGACAATACGATAGTAGAATTACGTTACGAGAATAGCTTAAAAATAATCGAAGGTTCGGGGGTTAATTATTCAATATACAAAGCATGGGCACTTAAGGTTCAAAACAAACAATTATGAAATGAAGAGTGAACCTTCTTAAGTGACAGCAACATGTTAATTAATTTTATTACGAAATTAATTTTATTTGTCCCTTAAATAAATTTTACTAAAATATTATTAAATACACATTTACTTTAAATAATTCAAGAAATTCTGCAGAAAATGAATGCCTCCAACCCAAGGGATCTGCCGAAGACCTCGCCTGTTTTCGCTGGTCGATAAGCTACCAAGTAATGGAAATATCACATAAGAACACAATAAGAGAGTTCGGTTCGGTTTGCAGCTCTCGTGTCAATATTGGTCACCTATCAGGAAATCTTCACTTCTGTACGTCAGTACCTTTTATTTTCTACTATATGTAAAAATTTTTCAATATTCACTCACAAATAACAGAAGAAGAAGTACGAGCAGAACGATCGAATGCTATCTGTTCAGTTCTATCATTACCCGAATACTGATTTTCACTTGCAGATTTTCGCAACTTCCGTTTTAATGGGAGAAGAGGTGGGCTCAATAAAATTATCATTCATTGCATACATTGTCAATCGCTGACAGAGACACGATCCCACCTCGGGAACGCGTCTCTGACTGCCATTGAGACGCATTCCCATTGTATACAATGGGTCTACTGCCATTCAGCCAAAATACCCCTTCAGGGAATCCATGCGGTCGATGGACTCGTCCAAGCAAAAATTGTCTCTCGTGTCGCCGACTGCCACCGTAAAATGCATGCTCGCCCAGACGGCAGCCCGCTGAGTAATCTCGTCAACACTTCACAGTACTACTGGTTTGTATAAACAAAGTATTCTCTCGCAGAATCATTTACTAGTTATGATAATCAAATAAAATTTCTACGGCTTCAGAGATCTTCATAATATAGCAAGGTTGGTGAGGCCGCGTGCCAAATTAATCTTTTTGTGTCCAATTTGGGCATGCATGCCATAGGTTCGCCATCCCTGGCCTAGGCTCCAGGCCAGTGTATCTCAACCTTTTTGCTTTGGCGACACACTTTTTAAATGATCCAGCTCTCGCGACACACCATGAAATAATCGCGACATACCATGAAATAAAAAGTCAATTTTCTTGGTTAAAACAACAAAAATACTTCAAATTCATCATTTAACAATAAAACATCATAAATATAACAAAAATATAACAAAATGTTTATGTCTATTAACATCAAATTAGGACAAATATGACCGAGGTCATTTCAGAGTATGTACAACGAAATCTATATATATTTATTAAAAAAAATTAAAAATCTGATGTGGCCAACATATGACTTTCTCCATATTTGGGGTATAGATATTTAAATTATTATGAATAGCATTATGAGGCAAAATTATTATTTTGTATCATAAAAGAATACAGTCGTCCTTACTGCTGTAAATTACGTATATTTTGAATATGTTTACAGAATTCACCGCTACATGGTGGTGGCACTGTATAATGGTATTAAGAAAAATCGAAAAATCTCCGAAATGGATGGTTCTACGAAAATTTGTTTCAAACAAAACTTGGAAGAAATACTATTCTCTACAACTTTGGTCCTCACGAAGATTACCAATAACGATGTTTTTAAGGAGATATCTGACGGAAGCCGAAAAACCGGTTATTTATAAATAATTCCTAAACAATAACTCCTATAGAAAATCGTTTCAAATGAAAGTTGTAGGAAATTACCTTCTCTATAACTTTTGCATAGAATTGTACATACAATAATGATGTTTTAACATAGAAATATCGCAAAAACCGAATCGAGTTTCGAATAAACCTCGACTTCTGGTTACCTGTTATTGTCGAAAACTAATCAGTTCTTTGTGCTCATGTTAAAGTGTTATAGATGAAGTTTGGTAACGATATGGCAGGTACTTTTTGAGTTAGCGCGCCCACACTACATACACATGCACACACACACACACACAGACATCAATCCGAAAATAGTCTAAACATGTTCTAGGGAACTTAGAACGTGTATTTCCGTTGAAATCTCGAAGTCGATTTTTTTTCATGATCACAATACTTTCCCATTACTTCATATGGAGAAAGTAACAAAAAGAAATTAAAATCTGTCGAATAACAATTTTTAAAAAATTAAAGTGAAATTTAGCCTTTTTTCTAAATTTTCGCGACACACCTGGACCTCGTCCGCAACACACTAGTGTGTCGTGACATACCGGTTGAGAAACACTACCCTAGGCCATCAATTAGATAGAAGAAAGGTAATCAAAATAATTTCACTTTTTTACTTTCTCCATATACGTAGTATACAGAACGTATTGTTCTCAGGAAAGAAATCGCATTAGAGATTTCAATGGAAATACACGTTTTGAGGTCCTCTGAACACGTTTTGACCATTTTCTTGATGATGTCTGTGTGTCTGTCCGTATGTGCATGACAGAAATTTTCCATGCACTCTAAGGAAAACTACTCATTAGATCAGCATAAAATTCAATATTTGTAATTTTATATATATTCTTAAGATTTGAAAAGATTTTGATAACAATCGGTCAACCGGTAATAGCGATTTAATCTGGTAAAATGTTTTTCTGAAATATTTCGCTTAAAACTGAATTTTTGTTAACATACATATGTATAAAAGTTGTAGATTATTTTTTCTACAACTTTTGTTTGAACTAAATTTTCATATGAGGAATATTTCAAGTGATATTCAATTTTCTTCGAAATTAACAGTTAGTGGGTAGCTTGCGCATGTGGTAGTGACAACGATTGAATCGCTAGTGCTGAAGCATGTAAGTTGAATTGTTCCTATCGCCGTATTTATTTGATTTTAGTTGACAACTTACATATGGAGAAAGTCATGTGTTGGACACATCAATTTATTTTTATTTTCAGTTTAAAAAATTGAGCCTGAACCAAGAAAATAAAACCTTTACTCAATGCTTGCTTAGAGCTTACCAAGCTGCCCATCAACACTCAAAAGTTGTTTCACAACAAACTTTCCTGCTTGTACTGATAATTGGGACCAATCACGTCGTACAATATCCAGGCCCTTTAGTTCAAGATTTCGAATTAACTGCTGTCCTTTTCTGACCAAAGTTAAGGCAGCATACTTTTTTTTCTTGAGCAAAAGCATGCTCTCAAATACGCCATCCACATCAAGTTCCACCTGAAAATTAAATAAGTTGAGTCATTTATAAAATAATACAACAGAGAAAGTGAATATACATGAAAACAAATTATTGAAAATATTGCCATTATGTCTTGAGAGTAAATGTAGCCAATTTAATTAAACATAATTAATTTAATTTAATCCACCTCTGTTGCATGAAAGTGGATAAAATTTCGGGACTGGGTTCAGCCTTCACTCTATGACGATGAACTACAATGTAATGACTATGAATCGTCATCCAAATGACATTGTGCATTTTCAAGACTACTGATAACAAGACTGCTGATAACAAGAGCAGAGATTGTAATCTTCAGAACAAATACAGTAAAACTCGTTTATAACGATCACGCCTAAAACGAAATCTCGGCAATGACGAAGAAATGTCTCGGTCCCTTGAACTTCTCCATAAGGGCATTGGTTAAATTTCTCGGATATAACGAACACGCATTTTACGAATTCTCGGCTGTAACGAACAAATGTTTGGTCCCGTGGCAAAAAATACCTCATATATAACGAATTTTGGTGAGCAGAGCGATAAGTAATGAATAGTTTCCGCCCGTTTACCGCGCACTTGTTCGTAGAGGTCCCCTTCCTCCATCTACCCCTTCCATACAAATTTCCACCCTCCCTTTGTTTTGAAATTGATATTAAAAATGTGAAATGTTTATGTAAATTAATTTATGTAAATATTATTAATTGACCATTTAAAAATCGTATGTAATAGCAGTCGAACATTTTACATGCCGCGAAGTTGATAAGCATCTCTTTGCATATGTAAGTACGGTATTGAAGTTGACTCACGGCAAATACAGTAAAAGCTGTGTTATTCGGTAAGGAGCGTTTTTCGATTTTGACATCGCAAATTTAGCAATAACTAAACAAAACTGGGCTTAGGATCACTACCGTACTCCCCAAACATAACTATGCATGGGGTTTGCATTTTCCATTTTAATTCTTCCACACGTAGTTAGATATAGACACTATTTACTAGTGATGTGCGCGAATGAACACTGGAGTCGCGAGAATCGACTCCAAGCCGTGGAGTCGCTTCGCGTGCGGGGAGTCGACTCTCTGATGACGTCACCGGAGAAGGGTAGCAAAATCGTATCTCGCACGCTTCGTTGAAGAGACAAGTTTTCGTTATGGTGCGGATTTTATTTTGAACCTAATTTTAAATTGCTGAGTTAAATGTTTTGGTAGATTAGACTCTTATGAAGCGGGTTGTTGAAAAAAAAATCAGCAGCATACGGCGAGGGTAGATTCTACTGTTGAAGTCCAGCGATATCTTGGCGAAACTTACGAAGCGAGGTCACAGAACCCTCTTACCTATTGGCGGCAAAAGGAGACAAAGTTCCCGACGCTTGTTAAACTGGCAAGGAAATATTTGTGCATCCCCGGAACATCAGTACCAAGCGAAAGACTTTTCTAAATCAGGACTAACTAGCTAACTAGCACGGCTAAAAGGTGACGCAGTAAACATGATCATATTTTTGAATAAAAACTGGATATAATACTGC
Organism: Uropetala carovei; assembly: GCA_036926305.1. Taxonomy (NCBI): domain Eukaryota; kingdom Metazoa; phylum Arthropoda; class Insecta; order Odonata; family Petaluridae; genus Uropetala; species Uropetala carovei. Next base: position 538,227 of record JAXCHB010000183.1, read on the forward strand.
CTTTGTAATTACAAATCCTTTATTGTTCTTTAGTTTCTAGTTTTTAAATTCGTATGTTAGTATTATTAGTACTAATTTCGTAGAACTGACAAGTATTTAAAATGAAATACTACTGTATTTTACCATATTACTCTGTTATTATAAAATAAAGTCTTCGTTGCAATGTTTCGTGCTCTGATTATGCCACCTTTCGAAAGCCAGCGCCGTGGAATCAGTAGCTACCACATATACGACCTATGGCAGGGGTCTCAAACTTGCATCGGTGTGCGGGCATGACGGCTCTCTGACGATCCGCGGGCCGCATCCATTACTTTCCCAGTCTTCACATCTTATCCTATTCTTTGTATTATATTCACTCTCCCTTTTCACAAGAGAAGAATAGCTCTATTAAGCAACGTTTTCATGAACGCGTTACGAGCGCACAGAGGCGCAAGTTCTACGCTTATGCACGCGTAGGAGTTCACATGAAAGCGTTCAACGCAAGCTTTCTCTTTCAAAAAATATAAAATTCTGTATAAAATATTGTGTTCATTTCAGTTTACTTGATTCGGAATAGGAATACCAAGAGGAAGACGACAGTGTAGGTCGCGTGCCTCCAAGCCGCATACTTATGGAGAAAACACGGTCTCAAAAATTGAATAAAATACCGTAAACGAATAAAGTTAAACACTTGAAATTGTGCGCACATAATTATAAGACTACGACTCAGATTCTATTAAATTTTCATTTCATTTGAAACCCCGTTTTGTTATTACAAACCGGCAAAGTGACGCCAGCCGCCGCAACGCTCAGAAAAGGGGTCCATTTTTCATTCTCACTCCAAAAACATACCTTAGAATAATTTTTAAAAATTCTGCTTTACCTGCACTAAATGCAAAACAAAATTATATACACGGTGATATGCATTGCGTGATAATTCTATGAGCCGTTTTTGAGATATTAAGCCTCAAACTCGATAAACACTCTTAGAAGGAACTACGCGTTTAACTGGAGTCGACTCTCTCGACTCCAAGGCAGCAGGAGTCGACTCTTCGCGACCCATCCCTACTATTTACCCATTCTTATTTAATACGTTGCTAAGGTTACATGCAAAACAAAAAAAATATTGAAAAGTTTAGGGCGTCCGGGAAGTTTGGGGTTTACCGCAGTGAACCTGTTCCCAAAATTGAATTTATTGGATTATATCTTTCTTATTTATCTTTCTCATTTATCTTTATTTACTCTATTAGAAAAGGACGAAATTATTTAATTCTTCTGAACATTTCTGTGAAAACCAGTCATATAATATTCTATCCAGTTCCTCCATTTTTGGCTTATGAAGCGTATGATGTTTATTAATTGATTTACTCGTCTCAGAAGATGACACAAATTTCATTAATTTAGCCTTATGAGCCTTGATATCGTAGAGCATGGAAGATCCGATGTTGAATTCTTTTGCTATGACTGCTCTATTTTTTCCTTTTTCAATTCGTTTGATCAGCTCCAGATTTTGTGTTAGCGTTAAACTAACCTTTTCTCTCCTGTTCCTTGCTTTTAGGTATTTATTTTGATGCAATATTCAATGGATGGGTAATTTTTAAAATAATAAAAAGCGATAAAACTGGAAATTGTAGAAGTACACCAAAATATCTAGACAATGCATATGGCTTAAGTAACATAAAACGCCATATTCAATGGATGGGTAATTTTTTAAATAATAAAAAGCCATAAATCTGGAAATTGTAGAAGTACACCAAAACATCTAGACAATGAAAATGGCTTACGTAACCAAAAACGCCATGCTTACTCGGCAGCCACAGAAGTATACGGAGTAAATACGTAATATATACATCTTATATTTTAAGAAATGTTAAAGTGGAAGTTGTGGTATTACACTTATACTATTCACACAAAAATTCATAAAAAAAGAAAAAGAAATACAAAATGAATTGTATTTGTGTAATTGCCGGTATCTAAGCGTGGCCTATTCTAAATAGCAGGATAGCACAGCTTTTCCTGTATGTGTGTACGTGTTATATGGGATGTATAGGCCAAAAACCATGTTTCTCGTATATAACGTAGTCACGCTTATAACGAAGCAATGAGTCGGTCCCCTCAAATTCGTAATAAACGAGTTTTACTGTATATCTTTATTTCAGAGAAAAATCAATGACAGCATAGAAAAAAATTTTTTTGCTGCAACGGCTTACGCAAAGTTGCAAACACTAAAAGATTAAAAGACAACCTTTCAGTTACAAAAAGAATTTCATGAATTTTATTCTATGGCAGTTGATTATCTTATACATAACTAGCAGAAATTCCCGGCATTGCCCGGGGAAATTTGCTTCAAATCCAATCAGAATTCTAGATGATACATGGTATTTAAGAATTCACCCAGCCACCATTTTGAATAAAACGGGCAGAGAGAAACAAAAATCACGTATGAAATATTTCTGGGAGCACTCCACAATCACACCAAATTTGATTCAAATCAATAGTAGGACTTGGGAAAATAGGCGTAGTTTAATCAGTCCCCGCCGTCCAATTACGGATAAGGAAGTAGTCGTCTCCCACCTTTCTCACTGTGTATAAGATGTAGAGTTGCCTGTTCTTTGAGAACAGGAAATTTATGAGAACAGTTATTTTATTGGACAGAACAGTTCGGAGAGAACTGACCTGTTCTTTCTGACTCATCTCTAGATGGCAATGCATTAGCATACAAAGTTATTTTGCTTTTTGTACAATTAATATAAAACATTTGGGATTAAGAAATAGCCTATGACCTTCTGATTTGTGAAGAAAGTATTTGTTGAAAGTTTGATTATTCTAGCTTTAACAGTGTGGAAATGTATAGATGCACAAACAAACAAACTTTCATAAATATATAGGAGATTGATCTTATACTTGTTTTGCAAGTGACAAATATCAAATTTGAACTTCCTAAGTTAATTTACTCGGGAGTTATCGTCGAAAAACCACATCAATGGCCCCCCAAGCCCTCACTTAATTTTTTTTTTGGGATACACCACATCTTCTAAATATTTTAGTATGTGTGTATGTATGTGTGTGTGTGCGTATGTATGTTTGTATGCGTATGTGTGTGTGTATGTTCTTTATACGTTTTTACACCGCTGAAGCTACCGAATTAAAAAGTTTCATGGGCCATCCCATGTACCAAAGGAAGAACTTGGTCTAGGTTTGCTGACCGTGAAGTCTCTTATACCCCATGGGGTCAACAGAATACTATTTCCATAAGAATGCATGGGAAATGGTGTGGAGAAACCCCAAAATGCCATGCAGACCTTCACTGATGTGGATATAAATATACCTAAATATTAACTTACGATCACGGGAAATGACATATTTTACATACGAAAGACTGAATATTTTAATTCTGTTCATGTTTTGTCATATTACATGCTAAATCATTCGAAATTTTTCTTTAAGCGCAAAATTTATTGGTTAAGATGACCATTTTCCAGGCGGCAACAAAGCTAAATTTCTTAATTGTTGTCCTCTTCAAAGATATGGATATCCACGCCATGGTGCGCCATAGAGGAAGAATATCTTACTCCAAGATAAAGGATACAGATGGCCTAAATGCCTAAATATAGTCTATGAATACTTTGAAAGTGAGTCAAATGATTTTTAAGGAATATTAGAACGTTGTTATCTTTTACCATTAACATTGAAAGATTTATCGCAACATAAATCGATACATCTACTTACATTTGTTCGGTAACCAAGATGTTGTTTATTGTTTATGTTTTAGTATTGATATAATTCACATAATTTTATTGCTGCTTTAAAGGCTTCGGTGCATCTATCCATGTGAATATTAAGTAAGACGTTATTGCGTAATTATATTAATGTTAAAACTTTACAATACTAATACATAAAATAGTAAATGTTAATGTAAACATCGCTGGCATAATTAAGGAATGGGGAACGTTTGCCGCGAGCAATAAAAATCGTTTGCTACTTAAAAGGGCTAAACTGCAGTATAGTGGACCACTTACCTATCGCCAGCTCTAAATATATACGTATTAATGGGAAGCCCAACTTAAAAATATAAATACAGAACAAATATCATTTTCATTGTGTTTTAATTTTCCAAAACAACATTAATAGAAACTGGTTGGCCGGTCTCAACATTTACAAACCCAATCACCGGACAACGGGGAGGGATACTTTGGCTCCGGGCGAGGCGAAGGGCGCGGTAACGCCCGGAGACGACTACTCATTAAAACAAAGCAAGCCGAAGGCTCGTCAATATATCCTTTCAATGTTATATCCTCTCCATTTGCGGCACAAATTAGGTTAGGTATATTTTCCATGGTTTTGTTATTATTATTATTATAGATTAATTTGAATACGTTTCTAGGGTAAATTAACAAATTGTAATTCTGTTATTGGCCAAGAGACAGCGATAGGTAAGTGGTCTACTATACTGCATTTTTCCCCTTAAAAGAAAACTCCTTCCCAAGCGAAGCCGGGCGTTTCAGCTAGTAGTAGTAGATATGCTGGAAGTTTCATAAAAATTCGACCAGCCGGTTTTGCGTGCTGTGGTAACAAACAAACAAACTGACAGACAGACTTTTTCCTAAAATATTTACCCAAATTGTTTTTCTAAAATAGTTCTTATTAGACTTCTTCGATGTAATCAACCGTTAGCTAGAAATCAGCGATTTCTCTTATGGGTGTCCTCCCCCCTCCCCTTGGTCTGATTTTTCTCATATACCAACATGATCTTATTCTTGTATTGAAAGTGACAAATATCAAGTTTGAACTACCTAAGTTAATTTACTCGAGAGTTATCGTCGAAAAACCAATTCGATGCCCCCCAAAGCCCCACTTAAAATTTTTTTTGAGATACACCACATAGCCTATATTTTAAGCTGGACCAGTCTAAAGATACGCTGTAAGTTTCATAAAAATTCGACCAGCCGTTTTTGCATGATGCGGTAACAAACAGACAGGCAACAATTCTGCAAACAGGTTCAAACGTCTTCTTGTGATGCAAAACACAAAAAAAAGTAAAACCCCGACAAAAAAACAAATGTACAGACAGAGGTTACAATTTTATTTATATAGATTCTTCTAGTGCCCGTCCGTCCCCCCTGTATCTCGAAAGCTGTTCGTTGTAACGACATGCAGTAAACAGCGCTTTGTTTCTACAGACTAGGAGATCCCTAGAAAACTATTTTCATTTTCATAAATCCTCGGGTTCAAATCCAGGAGACAATTATATGTTCCCATAAGTTTACATGGGATTTTCGATTTTTCAAAGTGCAAGGTTTTTTTCCTTCATTCATTAAAATATGTAAATATGGACCGATTTTCTTTGTTTTTACTTTATTCGACGGTTAAAACTCTATACTATCTTATTCTTGTGATTTTTACATGTTACAAGGTTGATATTTTAAATACGCAATTGTTTTCGAAACTTTGCAGATATTTCGTACTCTTTCTGGACGTTGCCAAGGCGACTGTCATTGTTGCCTCCGATTCAATTAATGGCAAATAAACTTCAAACAGGTGAAAGAGAAGCGTTATTCGCTTCAAAATTAATGATGCATAGCAACATAAATATTTACGGATAATTATTCTGTTGACTGCATATGGGAATCGTTTCTAACGATTTAATCGAAGCAATTGAATCTTCATTTCATCGTTTGAATGCTGGAATCTTACCTTTTTGCAAGTAAAATTATTACATTATGCAACTGTAATGCTTATTAATGCAAATAGGCTCACACACAAATTTAAAATTAGATGAGAATAGGGACATAAGATATTTTTTTAAACATATTGAAAGTTGCACGGTTATCTTCTCTTATATCTAATCTAAATAAACGGTTGCATTGATTGTTATATAAAAAAGAAAGGACATATTATTCAATAATAAGAAACAAAGAAAATTATAAACATAAATGTTCATGATCAATTACTGTGTAGCATTAATATCCTCTCTAATATGACTTAAAATGCAGATTTCTGACCGACTTAATGGTAATTCTCCCGAATGGATGTGGAAAAGAGATGGAAGACTTAACTCACAAGATCCTAAACAGAGCTAGAAAGGTATGCTCTATTTTTGCTACCAATCTCACGGGTTTAAACCAGACAGCGGAAAGGGGCAGAGCCCCTTTACTTAAAGAAACCTCTAGCGGAAGGAATTGAATTGAACTAGATGATCATACAACTAGACTGCATTGTCCGATAATATTAGTTACTAAAAACGAATACTTCAAACTAGGGTTGGCCAATTGACCTGTCAAAAATTGGTCAATTGACCGAATTTTTGAGTGCTTTTTTGACCACGTCAAAAATTGGTCAAAAATACATGCAGGTTTCTTGTTGCCATTCTGGACCTGTTAAGGCAAAACCTGAAGTGGCACTAACAAATTTGGTGGATATTAAACCCATACTATGAATATGGGATATTTTATGGTTAAGTATCAAAACATTGCCGTTTGCATAAAAACCATTAAGTAATACGTAATTTAAAAATGGTTTAGGGATAAGTGGATAACACATGCACACACAAACAATCCCCGCTTAATATGTATATAGGATATTTTTACGCTATTGCAATCTCAGCACAGCAAAGCTTCATAAAAATACAAGTGTATGTAAATACTTCTGATCCATCAGCGGACACTCCCACAACCCCCCCCCCCCCCCCCCCGACCCAGAAAAGGCCGAATATCGAGGAATTGGGGGCTCATTGTTTTACTTGACAGGGGGGCTGAATCTTCGACAAAGATATTAGCTATATTAAGTATTCCTGTAGTATTGGGAAAATTACAGTAAAAAGTATTTTAAGATTTACCAAATACTTATATTGATTTTAATAAAGCTACATAAAAGTAATTAGAGTTGTTTATTTTGAATATTGTATTTCTTTCCAAATACAGAAGACGCTAAATTTGTGGTCAGATTAGGACAAAATTGCTAAATTAGCGACATGACACTAAACCATGAAAAAAGTCTCTTAAGTAAAAACTCGCTAAATCTAGCAACAAAGTCGCTAAATTGGCAACACTGTACTGATTTGTCTATTTTTTACATGTTAGATTAGCAATATTATCGAGTTTGAACTTTCTACTAATATTTGGAAAAGATGAACTTGTTTCGTAATGGTATTTGATTTAGTCAAATGTATGAAAAGCTATTAGATTCAAAATATTTGTTCTTACGTTTTCATACATAAGAAAATTTTAAGACGTCACTGAAATAGGATCGAGTTGCAAGATTTTTCTCAATTTTGCATGATTTAAGAACAGTTACTTGAACTTCTACACAAGTTCATGCAATATGTTCTGTAAAATAATATTATATGTAGTTTCCATTTATAATCTATGGTAAATAGATTCAGGCGTAACTTCATGGAAGCACATAATATTATTCATCTTAAATGAAACACTTTGTATTTCTCCACAACTTATTAATTATGCAACCGGTTTCGCCCGTACTTCGGTATAATCTGGTAAGATGATGCCATAGTATGGGCGAAACTGGTCACATAATAAATTGTTGAGAAATACAAGGTGTTTCATTTAAAATGAATAGTAGTTTCCATTTGTCTGCATTGTGATGCCACCTCTAGCAATATGCAAATACTAAAAATTATTCTAATTGGTGTCAGTCCACGGCAACTTAACGCTCATATTTTCTCAAGTTGAGGGTACAAAAATTAATTCTTAATAAGGGGCTAGAATTTTAAAGTAATGTCTAGCAAGGGAAGAATAAAAAGTAAAGTGTGGCAATATTTTAAGAGAATACAAGATGGAAAAACTATAAATGGCTGGTGTATATTCTACAACCAGGAATATGTAACTCATAAAGACAGAATGATTCAACATCTTTTAAAATCGAGTGTAATGTGTCCTGTGGTAGTAAGACAAAGTTTTCTAAAAAAAATGCTCTAAGGAATTGTTTTCTTTCGGTAGTAAGTCTCCTCCTGTTAATGTGGAATACTCCTCAGATGAAGATAGTGGGCTTACAGAAATAAAAGCTAATAGTCGGTGCGGTACACTGAAAAACCCTGCACTTTTTGATTGGAATATGCCACTTGGTGTGCGGATAGGTATGCGCAAAAGTAAATTTTTCAGATAGGGAGCCACCTCAAATTCCGTGTAGAACACCGTAATGGCGGCCATTGAAAATGGCGGCGGAGGCTTTATTAAAATCGTTAATATCTCGGCTATCTTTCATCCGATTGTAATTTTAGTTTTTGTATCTGAAAGCTTGTAAGTTATGTTATATTTATTGTAATTGGCATTTTTTCTGTAAACCTTACGGTTTCCCCGGAAATTGCGGAAAACTGAAAATTTCTCAATTTATCTCAGGTTTTTTGCTTCATTACTTCCATATAACGCAAAATTCCACTCTTTTGTATTATAACAAAGAAAAAGAAAATTCTTTAAGCTTTTCATTGATACCATCTATGTGCTGCTATCATGAAAACTGCCGCGGTAATTAAAGGAAAACCAGCGGAAGAGCGTATTTCTGGACTCGGGCAAGAGCCACCTACACAAACCAGGTTGTCATTCTTAAGGTCATAATACTAGGAATTTATTCATTAATAAATACTCTGTTACTAATATGTTTAGTGGATTTTAAAAACCATTATCTAAATAAGAAATCAGCAGCTGTCAAATATGGTGGCAGTTGTTCAAAGATGGCGACCAGACGGTTTTTTACATTTTTTAGAACTATATTTACTTTATTTACAGAGTTTATCCTTAATCTTAAGATATTCCAGAAAATGCATAACACTGTCATTGTTGTAATATCATTGTGAGTTGCCCGTGGTCATTCTATATCTCTGACTTCACAGTCAGGGGGAGGAAACACTAACAGTGACGATACATGAAACATGTAAATTAATACTACATAATACTACTAAATTTATACTACAATACTATTGCAAAATAAGGAAGTTAATCAATCACCATAAATAATTTTAAGCCTGTAAGTAGATATAATGAAAATCCCTGCCTCTGTTTTCAGCGTGCTAAGGTAAGTTATCATCCTCATCTTCGGCTTCAGCACTGCATTAAATAAGGGCAAATGATTGAAATCATTCTAAAGTGTATAAACTTAGGTAAACCGTGTGTTTTCAAATGTTTTCTTTAAAAGTAAAGAATACTTTGTTATAATTGCCTTTTGCTGCAGTAGTTTTAAGCGCAGTTTGTGCAAAGAAGTGTGCATGGCACCTGTGCCTTCCGAAAGGAGCATCTTGTTTGGCAGCCAGTGGAGCAGCCACACTTCACTAGTTCTCTGCACGTATCCCAAATCGGAGGTAGAGATGACCAGACAGGTTGCCATTCTCTATCGATAATGGTCCAGCCCCATCCATTTGGACTTGGTATTAGGTCGTTCACTGAGCAGGCACGGCCCCAAACTTGACCTGCTTGATATGTGGCGCGAAGAGAATGCTGCTCCAACGTCACTGATGTGGGTGGCAAGTTATTCAAAGTAGGACTCTTAGATGTGAAGAGAACTTTTCGCACTTCATTCAGGGAATACTCTTCGCCAACTTTGTAGTATAGGAGAACTACATACTTCTCTAATACTTGAAATAACTCATCAGGAATGGAGGGTAGAGGAGGAGAAATAGCTTCAAAAGCAGCTGTAACTTCAGGGAAGGATTTCCATATATGTCATGCACTCATTTTTCCTTTCATTGAAAATGATGAGGTAGTATCGGATCCAGTGAAAGAGTGAAAGCTTCTCAAGGCATTGGATTTATCTAGACCCAGAGATTCAACCATGGCATGCATACAAAGGTATCGCTGTGAATTTAGTTCCTGTTTCCGTAATGGAGCAAACAAGCAGGTTTTTGCTCCCTGGATCAAGCGCTCTCTCCCAAAGTTACGGTATAGGCCTAAGCCCCTTTCCTAGGCATTGACTAATGCACTTACACGTTCCTTATCAATTACAACCTTCGTATCCCAAACAATAAGATCAGAGAAGGATTCTCTGAAAGGATTTCCGAATTCAAGAAATCTATCTTTGAGAACTTGCTTTTTTTCCTGGAACTTGACCTGGAATGCGGAATACTGTTCGTGATGGAGGCGTTTGTTTGACTTACTCGGAACTTCAAACTCATCAAGAATGCTGATCAACTCTGGACCTGCAAGCATCCATCTCCTTAACATTGCAGGATCTTGCAGCAAGCCGACAGCGCCACCATCTCCTTTTGTGACGGCATTGTGCTGTTCGTGTGCTTGGTCGACAGCTATCGCAGAGAACGGACTGTTTGTCTTACGAATTACAAACTGCCCATTACAGAAACACCTGTGAACACTGGGTGCCTTCTGTTCCAGTTCCTCCAAATCTTTTAGGTGGACGGATAACCAGCGTGCATAATTTTGGTGGTCAAGCTAGAAAGACCAAGGCATCATGTTTTTCAGCGATTGCCGGAAGAGTTCATATTTCCCTTCCCTAACGGATCGAACAAAAGAGAGAAGAAGGATCTCAAGGATGAGAACCAGAAACCAAAATCTAAGTGTTGGAGATTGAGAAGATTTCTCTGCAATCCATTCTTCAAAGGATTTTTCAGGGCTATCGGCTGTATATGAATCTTGCAGTAGACTGTAGAGAACTGAGGCAGTTTTTTGAAGTATTGCTCTAGCCTTGGTTACATGAGTCACTTTAAGATTGGCTTCTGCACTCGCTTCTGTATTTATGCCTGAATTGGTAATCACACCTACCCAGCCACTACCTTGGAGGATTTGTACAAGCACTTTCAAAAAAGCCTGTTCAATGTGAAAAGGAGCAAACAATGCTACGAAGATGGACTCCCCATAAACCTCAGGCCAGTTCCAATGAACTAATTTAGTTAAGGCGTACAAAGGTTGGTCTGCACATATGACAGGAACTTGCCCCGGATTCAGAAAATTTGTTAACTTGCTGATATGGTCCATTGCGTGTTTGAGCATCGACGCTGAAGAAGAGTCTTCATTAAATAGGCGCAGAAGAGAAGTAAGGGCTACGTCGAAGGAGCAATCGGCCTGATTTGTGGCATGGAAAGCAGCCCAGGTGAGATCTAAAGGGCCATCCTTTCCGTCAGTGAGCACATGATCTAGCCACTCTTTCATTTTTCCATTCCAGACCTATGACAGAAGGTAACATTTTGTCATAAATGAGCTCACAGGCTGTTGGCGCAGATGGCTGCTTGGTGTGAAGGGTTACTGCCTTTACGACACCATAACTGTCAGGAAGCTGAGGAACTGTAGGACTCCTTTGGCTAACATGGCAGAAATTAGTAAGAAAGTTTCGAGGATCTCCCGTTTGGCCTTCGACAGGTATTTGAAACAAGGAAATACCTGTTCCATGGAAAGATGACTGTCCTGTGGTGCTACTATAGTTGTGGTCTATATTGTCGTAAGCTCCAACTGTGCTTTTAGCACCTTTGTGGTAATGTGCCTTCCTCAGTGCTTCTCACTGGTGCTTTCTTTTGTTCTCCGTGGAATTCCCCAGGAGAAATGCATTCATTGGCCTTGGTTAAGAGCGAGAGTCGACTGCACTTGACAGCTGCTGATTTCTTATTTAGATAATGGTTTTTAAAATCCACTAAACATATTAGTAACAGAGTATTTATTAATGAATAAATTCCTAGTATTATGACCTTAAGAATGACAACCTGGTTTGTGTAGGTGGCTCTTGCCCGAGTCCAGAAATACGCTCTTCCGCTGGTTTTCCTTTAATTACCGCGGCAGTTTTCATGATAGCAGCACATAGATGGTATCAATGAAAAGCTTAAAGAATTTTCTTTTTCTTTGTTATAATACAAAAGAGTGGAATTTTGCGTTATATGGAAGTAATGAAGCAAAAAACCTGAGATAAATTGAGAAATTTTCAGTTTTCCGCAATTTCCGGGGAAACCGTAAGGTTTACAGAAAAAATGCCAATTACAATAAATATAACATAACTTACAAGCTTTCAGATACAAAAACTAAAATTACAATCGGATGAAAGATAGCCGAGATATTAACGATTTTAATAAAGCCTCCGCCGCCATTTTCAATGGCCGCCATTACGGTGTTCTACACGGAATTTGAGGTGGCTCCCTATCTGAAAAATTTACTTTTGCGCATACCTATCCGCACACCAAGTGGCATATTCCAATCAAAAAGTGCAGGGTTCTTTCAAATTTTGGGATGTACCGCGTCCACTATAATAGTGTAGTCAGACTGCAGATGTTCCCCTACCAATTAATATTTTGCAAGTGATGTGTGCCCCAGAGCAGCAGCCAGTTTCCAGACATCCTTCTTTATTGAGTTATACTTAAAAAAGAAACCAGAATTACCGTAATTTTCCGATTATAATATGCAACCTATATAATATGCACCCATGTTTTCACAGGTGAAATGTGAAAATTCTCTTATCACTATGTATAATACGTACCTATTTTTTTGCAAAAGATCATTGTAATTTTACTTGACTATGTTTAGTATCGGGACAGTTCTCGTCTTGCTGCCAAATGAGATATGTGTGAGAAAGTTTACAAGAATATAACGTTACGTTCTGACTCTCCCATTAAAGATTGCTATGCTGTATAAAAAAACATTTTGTCTCAATGTCGCCTTTTGTATTAATCTGGTCAGTTGGAATAGCAATTCGCGCTTTGCTGCCAAACTAGATGTTTGTGAGAAAGTTCACGAAAATATCACATTACAGTCTGACTCCCATTAAAGATCGACACAATGTATAAAAACCTCATAAAGTGAACACGATTGGGACAAAGATGGAAATAATTAGGTGTGCCAAAAGCGGCAAAACTTTAGCTTCAATCGGATGCTCATTGGACTTAAGTTGGTTGACTGTGGAGTCAATTGTGAAGGAGAAGGACAAATATAATACCGTATTTGACCGAATATAGCCCCCCTACCCATTTTTCTCACACAAATCTAGAAAATATTTTAATTAGCACCATCAGCCTCTTCTCGGACGTAATATAAATCACCTTTCCGGTCAGCCGTCAATGTAACCTCTCCGTCCTGGTTGGTAACAACAGCAACTTTGTCTCGGAATATCACAACTTTCCTCTGATCCATGATTTTTGCCACTGAAATTAGGTTAGTCCTTAGATCGGGCACATACAGAGTATCTCGGAACTCAACTAACCTTTGACTTCTCTGGATGACTGCAGAGATTCTCACGGCTCCCTTTCTCTTCACGTTTGTTGATGACATGTTAGCAAAGTTCAGTTTGCCCTGAGCCAATGAATTACCGTATTTGACCGAATATAGCCCCCCTACCCATCTTTTCTCACACAAATCTAGAAAATATTTTAATACCCTGAAGGGACATGATCATTTTTAGGACTTTAATGTCATGAAACATGCTGTATAATTTGAAGAAATATCAAACTTGCACTCATTTAATAAAAAAGTACCAATTAGCGAGTGATAAAACGCCATGCTAATTGGAATTTTAAGGTTTTCAGATTTGTACCTCAGAATTCAGAGTGTATAGGTACTAACGAAAGAGAGATTTGACAAGGAAATGAACAAAAATACATTTTTAGGGAGTAAAAATATACTTTAAAAAGTCGAAATAACATAATAATTAATGCAGCAATATTAGCAAGTCGAAATAACATACCAATTTATGCAGCAATATAAATTCGCACTTTGCTCATATTTCGATGCGCAATGCTAATCTATCTTTCGTTTGTGTAATTAACAATTCGAGCTTAGCCAGGCAATTAGTCCATTCTCGGGTAAGGTTAATTTTATTAGTATTACCGTATTTGCTCGTGTAAGCTGCGCACCTTTCTGCCCAAAACGCCGGTGGAAAAAAGGGGGTGTGTGTCTTACACGAATTCTTTTATTTGCCGCTCACCTTTTTTCCCAAAATGTCGTGTCGGTAAACAAATATACGTTAAGCTAGCACCCATGCCGCATCTATTATTCTATTTCTAAATTTCGGTGTATTTAGTCATTTTCATTCATTGTATAAAAATTTTAAATGAGTTTTAAGTTTATTAACGGGTGCCCCCCAAACTTGACGGCTTTCTGCTGCAATCGTCACGGAGGCCATGGCGCATGCGCGACCCGTTTGGGTTGGTGGGGGTTTTGTTCTCACGGCAGACGACGCCTACCATGTTCAGATACGGCATGCTTCCTTTATTCTATGATACGTCTATGAAAGTCATAGCCACCGTGGTGATCATTGAATGATCACGGATCATAATTTTAGTTCGCCAAAAAAATGACGACCGATACGGTAGGGGTCAATGACCATATGGCTGGAAAATTACGTCCAGCAGAATGATCGCTTCTGGAGCGATTTCTGCCGAACATGACCAATATGACGACAAAAACAGTTAAGTGTTTAACAAAAAAGGACTACCGAGGAGATTTCTGCTAGTACCGATATAAAGAGATCACCCAATAAATTCGTCACGTAGGAGTGTGAAGATGCTTAACTTAAGCGTAGCATTTTTGAGAAATAGGAATTGCTGATTTAAAAAACCCTTTTTCGGATCAAATAAATTTTTTTCCCTAGAGCTGGCCCAAAAACCGGGATGCGCGGGATACACGGGGGCGTGGCTTACACGAGCAAATACGGTAAAACTTGCAATTTGACGATAATGAGACCGATCAGGTAATTGAAAAATCCTTCCTATATGGTGACGTCAATCAGCCTTGCAAATAAATATTCGCAACCCGAATAGTTTAGTCTTACAATGGATAGAAACACTTACTGACTAGAATGAAATTCATCATTATTGAAACTTTGCACACTTGTTTGTACCCACCTAATTTTTAGTGCCCGAAAATAGCCTCCCCCCTCAACTTTTGCACTTCACTTTTGGCCAAAAACAGGGGGGCTATATTCGGTCAAATACAGTAATACAATTCATACTGTGGCATTCTGAATAAACGCCACATTTTATTAAAGAGCAAGGAACCAATCTACACATGCTTCGATGACGTTGGCGATATCCCGTTAGCAGACCACGAAACAATTTGAGACTTAATGATTGTGCAGTAGCTTGGCTTTCTCGTGAATGACAATTGAACTCAGCGGGACTTTCTTGATCGCTTCTTCACTTTTCTTAATCGATCTTATTGTGGATTCGTTCACACCAAGTAATTTACCAACTGATGAAGCAAATTCATTATGCGCAAGCCTATCTAAAACTTCAATTCTCTTCTGCAAACTCGTCACTTTTTTTGCCCTTTTTACTGACTTTTCTTTCATTTCAATCATCACTCTCTTTGGGGCCAAGTTTAGGCAATATTACAAAAAACTATGAAAATAGCAAATGCCTTAATGGAAAAAGAGGGATTTCGTATGTGCACTTTAGGCGGTCCTCGACTTTCTTACGTTCGATATTCGTACAACTCGCAGATTAATAATAATAATATTTATTTACAGCCGGTAATCACATTGTAGTAACAGAATAAGTTTCATTAATCACAAAGTAATTTATTATGCAACTATAGCCTGTAAAATGGTATTGGGGTTCAGCAACCTCTTCTAGAAAAGACACTGCCATAAACAAAGATAATTTCACCAAAAATACAAAAAAATAAATACACATAAACAAGAAAAAGGGAACTTAATACTAAGATAGAATAACTATAGCCAACGACTAGATTATGGTAAGGATGGAAGCACTGTGTTACAAACAGTATGAATAAATGTAACTCTTACAGTAATAAAAATTTCTTGAGAAAAAAGAATAAAGAAAAACAAATAACGATAAATTATAAAAAGATAATAATCAATTACACTATGTGTGTGATAACCTTAGGATAATACAAGGGAACAAGAACCCAAGATAGCATAGATTCACACCCCTGAACCACATTTTGTGCGCCGATCAGACTTTTGCGCGTCAGCTAATAAACGAACGAATATTTCGAGTGGTGCTGGTTGCCAGCCACCAGTTTCCACTGCATCGCCATCTTTGTCCATACAGCAGTGTTTATGTGCAATTATTTAAATATTTTATTGCATTTTGCCCTATCTCTCTATATTATAAAATCGACGATTGTGTCTAAAAGGCCCCTGCAGAAAAAAACTAAACATTGATACCATAATTAGAGATTTTATAATATTTTTAGGCTCTCTTGGAACGGAACCCCCTATAACATGTAAATCTATGTTCGACTTTCGTACATTCGACTTTCGGACACGTTTTCAGGAACGCATTATGTACGAAAGTCGAGGACTGCCTGTAATACATAAACAATACAAGAAAAAGATAGCAAGGTAATACATACAATATTGCACTCTAGATAATTTTATAATGTAAGAAGATATGAAAGAAATATTAAACATAATCATTCATATAAAGTAAATAATATAAGTTGAACTTGAATAAAATAAAAGATATAAAAATATATTATGCTACTAGATATTACTAAACAGTACATCTAACAATAAAATATCATAATACAAAAATTACATGTATAATTAAATTTCTAATCAAGTTAAAGCTCTTAAAGCAGTCTTTTTGAAAACAGACAGTGATTCTGAGTAGATGTCAAGACTCTGTGAAATATTATTATACAGTCGTAGAGTCCTTGTCAAGGAGGAATTAAACCCATAGTTTTTACTACAATATTTTACAAAGAACAATTTGGAACTCCTAGTGCTGACATTAGGAGTCTCATAATAAATTAATTCAAGTAAAGGAGGGCATTGAATCAGGTTATTACATAATCTGTATAAAAATATTAAATTCACCATCTGGCGACGCACGGCTAATGACTGCATGCTTAATATTTCCATGGTATCTTTATATGGAACAATATAAGTGGGGAAACCAGCATAATAATTAACTATTCTAAGAAATTTATGTTGCACCTTTTCAATGGTTCCTTCATGATGTTTATAATAAGGATTCCAAATGCAAGAATTATATTCTAATACTAGGTGAACAAGAGAACAGAACAAAGTTTTTAGAACTTAAAAGTGATTGTGGAACCTCTTCAGGTCCACTACCCTTCTTAATATCAAGACATTTAATTTTATTAATAACTTCATCCACAGATATGTTCAAAGACCCAAAATTAACTGTACTAGAGAATTTATATTCAGGCAATAAGTTAGGTTGATCATTAGAATATACTGTAGAAAAATACAGAAAAAAGATTAGCAATAGCTTAAGTGTTATCAGCAAATAGTTCATTAAAATACATGGAATTAGGTAATGCATTAGAATTTCGCATTGAAACATTTACCATTCTTAGACAGATTAAAGGTGATACTTCTCATATATGAGTTGTAATAACATTTAGTAAGCTTTTCACATCTAGCTCTGCAATAAGAAAATGAAATATAATCCTCTAAAGCACCAGTCATCTTATAAATATTATGGTAATAATGTTTCAACTTAATCAAAGACTTCAATTCACTTGAATACCATCTTGGAAATT
Source organism: Uropetala carovei (assembly GCA_036926305.1). Taxonomy (NCBI): domain Eukaryota; kingdom Metazoa; phylum Arthropoda; class Insecta; order Odonata; family Petaluridae; genus Uropetala; species Uropetala carovei. The sequence continues at coordinate 555,617 of JAXCHB010000183.1, forward strand.
TAGTAGAGTTAAAATAATACTTAATGGGTGTATACAATTCAATAGCTCTATATATATAACAGAATAGAAAAGGTTAAAGGTTTCATTTACTGTGAAATTACATACCAAAGCAGGCCAGTTTATACCATCCAAATAAGAGCCTAAGGACTCATAATCACATTTGGAGTAGTCATATTTTAAAATAAGGGCTTCAACTGAATGAATGTCATGGTTGAATATTATATAGCAAATAAATGCAGGATGGTAATTATCATTCTCCACTATTGGATTTAGCTCAGCAATACAAGTAGTTAAAGCATTGCTACAGAAGACTAGATCAAGCATTCTATCCTGAATATTTAAAATTCTATTTACCTGATGTAAGTCCAGAAAGTGTACAGTGTCATGTATAACTTTTACTTGAGGAGAGATCAAATTATTACAAACCTCATCGACTTTATTATACTCAGGGATGTTATAATCACCAACAATAAAAATATCAGTAAAATAATTTGTCGATACTAAGTGATCAATTGAACTACAATGTTGCTCATACACTTCTATAGGAGAATTAGGTAGGATATATACCGTGCCAAATGTTCAATACTAATATGTATGGCATTAAGTATCTTTGCTGATAGTGAGGAGCGAATAGCAATTAAAACCCCCCCCATCTCTTGATTTGTTACTAGTCTGATTACATGTCTTTTCTGAACACCAAGTAATACTAACACTACTTCATAGAAAGCTTGGAAAATAATCAAGGACTATAAAGGAACAATACCAACGGATGTAAATCAGATTGAGATCATTATGAATGACAAGGTATATAGTAACCCAGTTGCAGTTGCGAATATCTTTAATAACCATTTCATTAAAGTCCCTAGTGAAAACGCAAAAAAGATCATGGTAAGTACCCATAGTCATCCTTCCAGCAAATATGTCTGTGAAACACTGTATTTATAATCAGTTCACTACCTAAAGTCTCTTGGCCTTGAAGACGCCAGTTAGCAGCAGCCAATAGGAGACGGTTTGTTTGGGAAGGTAGTGGGGAGGAACCCAGTCTCACTCCTGCTCTCGAAGAGTTCACATCTGTCTGCGTTGCCATTTCTACCGCCGTCCAAAGCCCGGATCAAAAAGGATGGGAAGTATTTTATTTAGAAATTGCGTAGTATATCAGCTGAAGGCAAAAATCTGCAAGAGCTGGCAACGTGCACCGGTATCTGCTCTCCCACACGAAAGTTGTGAGGGGCGATGGAAGGGGAAACGTTCGTAATTGGCTACTTGCTCTAAGAAGGCCAAGAGACTTTAGGTAGTGAACAGACTATAAGAGAAGTAACAGAGTTGGAGTTACTTACATAAATTGATAAATTTAAGAATAAACACTCCAGTGGGCTAGATGGTATTCCCATAACAGTAATAAAGGCCTGTGCACCCTTAATTGTGTCTCCATTAAGACATATTATCAACTACTCTTTGGAAAAAGCCATCTTCCCTCAATGCCTAAAAATAAGCCTAGTCAGGTCTATATTTAAGAAGGGTACTGTAACTAATGTTGATAATTATAGGCCAATATCTCTCGTCATCATTTTCTAAAATTTTCGAAAAGATTTTGCTCAATCGTATGATGAATTTCTATAACAAACATCAACTTTATAACATTAACCAACATGGATTTACATCTGGTTTATCAACCAAAACTGCAGTTGCTGAATTTGTAAATAACGTTGCATTGTGCCTTGACTAGGGCATTAAAACATGTGGAATATTTTTAGATTTAAGTAAAGCATATGATTGTGTACAGCATACAATACTTCTAAACAAGCTTCGTCCCTGTGGTATCAGAGGTGTTGCCTTTGAATTGTTAAAATCTTATTTTTATAACAGAAAACAGTGCACAATGTTAGTGACCAATAGGAAGAATGATCTCCATAATAATTATTCAGATTTTAAAACTGTTATCCAAGGTATTCCACAAGGATCTGTACTCGGGCCTTTCCTTTTCTTGTGATATGTTGCTGATTTCCCAGAACACCTTAACTGTAAATCTGTCCTTTTTGCTGATGATACAACATTGATGTGTACAGGCTCCTCAATTACAGATATGGAAATTAAAACATATTTAACTGTAAACTCAGTCATTCAGTATTTCCACTTCAATCATCTCTTAACAAATGAAATAAAATCTAATTTTATCCTCTTTAATCCCAACAGATCCAATAGTCATAACATGGATATCTTCGTTGATGATACCAAAATGGCACAAGTTACATCTGCAAAGTTCTTAAGAATCTATATTGATGAGAAATTCAATTGGGAGGCCCACATTGACTCTATATGTAAAAAAATTTCTTCCAACATATTTGTCATTGTCACACTTCATAAGCTAGTGGGTACTAAAGTGCTACTAACCTTATACCATGGACTAATATTTCCTTATTTGTCATATTGTATTCACGTTTGGGGAGGATCTGCTGCTTCATGACTAAACAAAGTATTTATATTACAAAAGAGAGCAATAAGAAGTATCGCTAATTTAAAATTTAGAGAATCTTGTAAGCCATATTTAAAAAAACTACGTATTGTCACTGTACTCATTGTATATTTATGAATGTATAATCTATGTGAAGAAGCATGAGAAGACGCTACACATGGATAAGCATGGCCATTGCACACGAAGGAGAAAGGACTACCACCTTGAATATTGCAGAACCAGCATAATTAAACCTCTCCATCCTATGCTGGCAAATATTTCCATAATAAATTGCCAAACAGTATAAAAAACAAACACAAATTCAGTATATTTAAAACTCACTTAAAAGAGTTTTTCATTGAAAAGTGTTTTTATAATGTTCCACAGTATTGAACAATGTGACTTTATATGATGTAAATGTATCTTTCTTTTATTCTTTTGTGACTTATCCTATATTTATATTTTGCAAATAGACAGGACCAATAAATCTTTCTATCTATAGGTAAAAAATCTGATATGGCCAACACATGACTTTCTCCATATTTGGGTATAGATATTTAAATTATTATGAATAGCATTATAAGGCAAAATTATCATTTCCTATCGTGAAAGAATACAGTCGGTCCTTATTGCCATAAATTAGGTATATTTTGAATATGTTTACAGAATTCACCGCTACATGGTGGTGGCGCTGTATACCAGAAATTACGAATAAGTTAAATATCTCCGAAATGGATGGTTGTACGAAAATTTGTTTCAAACAAAACTTGGAAGAAATATTATTCTCTACAACTTTGGTCCTCACGAAAATTACCAATAACGATGTTTTTAAGGAGATATTTGATGGAAACCAAAAAACCAGTTATTTATAAATAATTCCTAAACAATAACTGCTATAGAAAATTGTTTCAAATGAAAGTTGTAGGAAATTACATTCACTTTAACCTTTGTATAGAATTATATATACAATAATGATGTTTTAATGGAGAAATTTCGCCAAAACCGAATTGGGTTTTAAATAAACCTCGACTTCCGGTTAACCGGTATTGTCCAAAAACTAATCAGTTCTTTGTGCTCATGCTAAAGTGGTATATATGTAATTTGGTATTAATATGACAAGTACTTTTTGAGTTAGAGCGCCCACAATCACATACATATATCCATCCATACACACTAACACATCATTCCTAAAAGTCTAAACGTGTTCTATGGACCTCAAAATGTGTATTTCTGTTGAAATCTCGAAGTCGATTTTTTTCGTGATCACAATACTTTCCCTATACTACATATGGAGAAAGTAAAAATGGAGTGAATCTAAGAATTTGCCTCATAGGCACCTTCTCAACTAAATTGCTTTGGAGAAGCAAGAAAATTTAGTAAACTCACCCAATGCGAAGAAAGTGAAAGGAAAGAGGTTGGGTATATGCTTTCTTTGGCGGCGAGGTACAAAGGTCGTGGAAGGGTCGTTGAAGAAGTGAATGTGTCCCGACATGTTTTTACTCAAATTAGTTGCATATGTCATGAATTGCTGCTCATTGCGAAGAAGGCGAAGGAAAGGAGGTTGGGAGAGACACTTTCCTTCTCTGCGAAGTGAAAAGTGTAAGAAAAGTCGTGGAGGTGACCTTGAAGGGCCAAAGAAGCGAATGTGCCTCAACTTATGTCATGAATTTCACCGGAAACATCTCTAGTAGGCTGAGTGTAAACATTTACAAGACCTTTTTCATTTATGACCCAGGGCGATGAAGAGCTTTCTCGAAAAGGTCTACAAGGTAAAAACATGGCAGGAAGATTCTTTCTTCTTTACCTCACTTTAAATGCCAAGGAAAGCATTCCTAGTGCATTGAAAAGAGATTTTTAGAATGAGAACCACCGTAATTTTGTGGTAGAAATGAAAAATCCAGCGCAAAATTTAACGTAGATTATAAAATATAAAGAACATGACAAAAATTACAAAACATGCATTACTACAAAGGCCAAAGCTTCCTCTTTTGAAATATATAAAGCTTATTTAGATTTACGAAACTCCCTTCGCCAAAAGGCAATGAAAAGTGCTGGCGCACTGTAATTTCGTGGCAAAAATGAAAAATCGAGTGCAAAATTTATCGTACATTATAAAATACAAAAACACAATAAAAAATACAAGACATGCATTACTACAAAGGCCAAAGCTTCCTCTTTCACAATATATAAAGCTTATTTAGATTTACGAAACTCCCTTGCGCCAAAAGGCGATGAAAAGTGCTGGCACAACGTAATTTCGTGACAAAAATAAAAAATCCAGTGCAAACTTTAACGTATATTATATAATATAAAAACATGCATTACTAGAAAGGTCAAAGCTTCCTCTTTCAAAATATATAAAGGTTATTTAGATTTAAGTATGTCCCTTGCATCAAAGGACAATTAAAATTAGTGCTGACGCACCGTAATTTCATGGCAAAAATGAAAAGTACATTGCAAAATTTAACATAGAATATAAATACAAAAACATTATAAAAATTACAAAACATGCATTACTAGAAAGGCCAAAGCTTTTTCTTTTAAAATATATAAAGGTTATTTAGATTTAAGAATGGCTCTTGTGTCAAAAGACGATTAAAATTAGTGCTGACGGAGGACGTAATAGTACGTAAGATGGCAATTTGGACAGTTTCCGGAGGACATAATAATACGTAAGATGGCGTCTATGGGTTAAAGGAATGTTATCAAAATGTATGATTTACTGGTAAAAACATGTATGAAAATATAAATTATTTCCTTACTGAAAAAAGTTGCATGCATTTGTTACCATATATAATACGCACCCTAACTTTTTGTCAATTTTTTGTGAAAAAAAATGCATACTATAATTGGAAAATTATGGTACTCCCTAAGTACCAAAAGTTGAAATGAGGAAATACAGAAGGAAGTTTATATAACACAATACATACCATGCGATACAGTTTGTTCACCTCTGCCTTGATTTTTGAACCCAACTTCATGGCCAAATTATAATCACCCTTGTTTCCAGTATCAATCATCACAGAATCTGTGTCACCATAGATCACATTCAGGGCCAACCTGCTCTTTAATACCAAAAATAAATAAGGCAATTTCAAACTTCAGCAGGAAAGGAATCAAAACCAAAGAAAATTTCTTTTCATTACTAAAACTTTTATTCTTTTATTTGTGACATGCACAATAATAAAAAGCTAGCTAATGTTAAAACCTTTTACTAACAGTTTTCGAGTAACACAGTAGAAATGTGATACATTACACAACATTTAGTAATTGCGGCAGTCTTTCCACGATTTAAAAGCTAGGAGAGTGAATTACAGTAAAAGTAGATACGTCCCTTGAAAGCTCAACATATCTCAAAACTCATTTTTCCATAAGCCACTATTCTATAGCAGGGGATACATTCCACCTCCTCGATTTTAAATACATAATTTGCTAAGTAACACATGTTTAAATTTTTGAATAATTTATTTAACACATGCAAAATAAAGTTTCACATCTTAACATAAGCAGTCCCGGGGACCAACTGAGCCAAATCTTCTGGTGAGTTACATCGAATGTCACAGACCATTTCAGGTTTTTAAATTCTCAGAGAAATTACAGTCGGTATTTCATTTGAAACAATTTTATAACTAGGAAAATAAAAAAGAAGTGGCAATCAGAATAAGAATGCTGACTTTGCCTTCAAATAAATTTCGATGATCGCGGAAAACGACATATAAGCGAAACTTCAGTGACTTGTATATGAAACCCATCCTTAATTTCATGACGACTCATAAATGAAACAAAGTATCTCGAAGACTACCTGTATTCATCAAATGTAAGCTGACCCCATATTTTCTAATCCAAAAAAGAAAACTTTTTTGATCAAGTGTACAAATAGCATCCTCAAACTGTTGAAATTCAACCATAACATGCTTGCTAAGACTGTATTTGTCTTTTTGATTAAGTAAAGCACTGAGTTTTCAATTTGATAAAAACAATTACCTTTTTATTGTTTTCAACATGTAACTTCAGTTACTTCTATCATAATTTTCCTCCGCCTGTAATAGTTAATTCAAAGCCTTACATAAGACTGTTGATATCACCAGTGGTTTGTTAGAGGAAAAATTATACTAAGAAGAGATTTCATGCAAAGGTAGATAACGAAATTAATATTGGATCTAGGAAAATTCACCGAAACACAATTCACCAACCACAATTCACCGATTCACAATTCACCGAAACCACAATTCACCGAATCGCAATTCACCGAATCAAAATTGACCGAAAAGTAAATTCACCGAACCACAATTCATCAAAATTTCCAATTCACTTTATGAAGATGGGGGAGAGCGGAAGTAATATAAACGGAATGTTGGCAACAATAATAAGTAACAATAAACCATTAACGTTTAAGGAGTGGGTATGGGGAGAAAAGAAGGAAGATGAAATGGTATAACAAAATGAAATACTAGCATCATGGATGTCATTCGATTGCAAATAACTGGTACATGAATAATAAATAAACAAATTACGCTCACGGGAGTAGGGGGAGGAGAGGAGGAAGGTTAAACATCTAAAAACGGAATACTGACACCATGGGTGTCATTCGATTGCAAATAACTCTTAGATGAATAATAAACAATAAATAAACAAACCACGCATTCAAGGCTTATGGTTGGGGGAGGAAAGGGGGAAGGTTAAACATTTAAAAACGGAATACTGGCACCATGGGTATATACTAAGATCAGGAGACCGTAAGACTCAGTTAGATGCTGTTTTCCTCGACTTCAAGAAGGCTTTCGATAAAGTCCCGCACAGTAAGTTAGTGAAGAAATTAAATGACTGTGGAATAAATCGAAAGATAATCGAGTGGATCAGGGACTTTCTTAATGAGCGTGAACAAATAGTAGTTATAGATGGATTTAAATCAGATTCAGTCAGCGTAGCCTCAGGCGTTCCACAGGGAAGTGTAATCGGCCCCCTACTATTCCTTTTATACATAAACGACTTAGATAAGGTTATTAAAAGTAAAATCAAGTTATTCGCGGATGATACAGTAGTTTACAGAGAGATTAACAGTCCTAATGATCAATTATTACTTTCTGACGACTTAAATGCAATTCTCGAGTGGTGTAAAGAGTGGCAGTTAGAATTGAACTTAGGAAAGTGTTCCTTTATGAGATTCTGGGGAAACAAAAACATTGACACGACGAATTACACTGTTGAAGGCGTCCAGCTAAAACTAGCCGATTCCGTCAAATACTTAGGCGTTACTTTAACAAGCAACCTCTCGTGGGATATGCACATACGAAATATATGCGGGAAGGCTAAACAGAAACTAGGATTCATCAAACGCATAGTAGGTAAAAGTGAGGAAAAAGTCAAAGAGACATGTTACTTCTCGTTAGTAAGACCGCTATTAGAGTACGCGTCGAGCATATGGGATCCGTACGTGAAAGGATCAATCTCAGAGTTAGAAAGAGTGCAGCGAAAAGCCGCTAGATTCGTCAAAAATTGTTACGATAGAAACAATAGTGTTACAGCCTTGATACAGGACTTAGGATGGGAATCACTAGCTGAGCGCCGATCACGCTCTAGGTTAAAACTTCTCGAAAGATTTAGAACGCATATATTCTCCAGCGATGTCGAAGAAATAATAAGAGCGCCAACTTATATTGGTAGAACGGACCATCCTCGTAAAATAAGAGAGATAGCCTGTAGGACTGAGAGGTATAAAGGTTCGTTTTTCCCTAGAACGATAGCTGAGCAGAACAGAAGTTACGAAAGGAAATCAGCCGACGTAGAGTGATACTATACATTATTATGCGCTTTACCTTGGTGCTATTGCACCCCCTGCCGCACACCATTGCGGTGGCTTGCAGGGTGAACTATAGATATAGATATACGGGGAGGAAAAGGGGAAGGTTAAACATTTAAAAACGGAATACTGGCACCATGGGTATCATTCAATTGCAAATAACCCGCAGATGAATAATAAAATCACACATTCAAGGCTTATGGTAGGGTGAGAAAGGTGGGAGGTTAAACATTAAGAAACATAATTCTGGCACCATTGGTGTCATTCGATTGCAAATAACTCGTACATGAACAATAAACAATACATTATTTCCTTCGGTTGTGACCAAAAACCTATAATCGTGCCAAATATCAAGTTTCTAGCACATCGGGAAGTGCCTCATAATTTGTATTCTCCTCCTATATCTTATGTAAGAAGGTTTTATATATAATAGATATCAACAATTATTTGATTGCCATGTAAGAAAGCAAAAACGCACACAGAAATTGAAAGATGATATTACTAACGGTAAATGTTTTCTCATTTAAATGCATTGGATTCAACTTCAGCTGCAATGGGAGTTATCATGTTAATTTATATTTGGTGTAATAAAACTAATAAAATCACGTCTTTTTCTGATTCTAAAGCAGAGATCTCTAATGCAAATCATACGCTGGCCAAAAATAAAAAACTTAACTTCAAAAGGACTAAAAATATTTTTAAATTGGAAAAATTGTTCGACAATGAGCCAGGCCGAATTATATAATTAGAATAAGACCAGTGAGAAGGCCGCATAAAATGAACAAGCGGGCCGCGAATTTGAGAACCTTGTTCTAAATGCATTTTTCCGCTAATTCCGTCCAGATTCGGTTTCTGTCTTCAGTAAAAATTAGTGTTACCCATGAGGAGGCTATTTTAAATCTTTTCCTTTACGCTGAGGTTTCTGTTTCAGCGGGAAGGAACATTTTCGATTCTGACCATATGTCATTGGAAGCTCCACTTTCTACCCTTTCAACCTAGAGATGTATCCTCCCTCCCCGTGTGGTTAGGGTGTGGAGGAAGGCCAACTAGAAGGTCATTAACCATTCCTTTTGCCTCCTGACGTGGGACGCGCTCCTTCATGTACTTATCCCTGGAGGAATCTTTCGACACTTTCTACGACAAAGGTCTTCGAACTGTGTTCCGACGAAACCCAAGAGTTCCGCAGAGGGTAAATGGGGTTCCGCGATAGACTTAGGAAGAGACCCGACACGTTCTGCATTCTCTTATTTACAGCAGGAAAATTGAACTTCACTTATAAACTGTATACTGCAAGATACATATATTATGTAAGTAGCAATTATAGTGATTATAAAATAAATTTTATTGCGATTTCTTTATTAGTGAATGGTAAAGGTTTGGTCATTTGGGATTAGTCAGTGCTGCTATTAAAGGGCATTGACATTTTTCCATAAGACAACAAGTAAAAATTGATTGCTTGACTCGCAAAATTTTATTCTTTTGCAAATTTATATTTCTTAAAATGAATATACGGACTCGGGATAAAAACATATTAATCTGAAAGAATCAACTTTATATTTCCGGTAAAATGTAGTATTTAATCATGAAAAAAGGTATTTATTTTAGGTTTTTAACATTGGAAAGTGTCAAATATCACCCCGAGCAAAGCCGGCAATTTTGCTAGTGGTTAAATAGTAATCTGCATCTATCTACCTATCTCTAGTCTATCTATAGTCTATAGATATCTATAAAGAGAAGTGTTTGTATGTGTGTTTTTCTATAAATCAGCAATTACAGCACTTAGAAGCAAGAAAAAGGTATCATTTAAACCGGAATAAAGATTTAAGTGGTGTAGTCGGGTTTGAAACCGATTTGATTGATCATTATAATTTTTTTTAAATATTTTCCTTTTTCATTTTCCCCATTTGAATAACATGGGGGTGACTGCAGCTTCTTTTTCATTTGAATTTTAATGTTACTTAGAAACATAGTTCGAACGTGAGACTTAAATAGTTTAGAATCCGATTCCTGATCAAATTATCATAAAAATACATTTAGAATCAGAAAAATACATGATATTATTAACTTTATGACAATACAAATTAAAAGCAGCCATGACAACTCCAAATGCCGCCGGATTTGAATGCAATGCATTAAAAATGGGAAAACATTTAATGTAGGTAATATCGTTTTTACTTTCTCATACGAAGTATCGAGAAAGTAGTGTTATGGCGAAAAAATTCAACCTCGCGATTTTTATGGTAATATACGTTTTAGGTGTCGCTGAATCCGAAAAAGTGGTTTTGGCAATGCCGTCCGTCTGTCTGTGACTGGCTCTGGAGCCTAAACGGTAGAGCAAAAATGAATGAAATCTCATACTTAGGCATTTTATCATACTGTATAGGTAGAAATGGCTGACATTGATCAATAATTAAGAGTAGTTTATTCTAAGCATTTTAACAACAATTCGATTTTCTCAAAAACGGTTTTAACGATTTTGATCAAATTTCATACAGTTACTTGAGTTTACATCTTCAATAATACTGTATAGTTCATATTTCTCAAAAAATTGGTACAATACACATTGTACAAACTTTCTCATATATGGGTACTAATGCGTCGTTTAGTTATCTTTAGAAAATGAAAATCGAATGAGCCTGTTTTTAGAAAATCAATTTTTGTTAAAGTTGCCCAAGAATAAACTAACCTTATATTCATTCATTGAGAAAAATGAAATACCTAGTATTATTGTGGATGTACACTAAAGTAACCGTACGAAATTTGATCAAAATCGTTAGAGCCGTTTTCGAGAAAATCGGATTGTTGTTACAAATGCATAGAATAAACTACTCTTAATTATTGATCAATGTCAACCATTTCTATATATACTCTGCTTAGTATGATAAAATGCCTAAGTACGAGATTTCATTCATTTTCATTCTACCATCTAGGCTCTAGAGCCAGTAACAGACAGACGGCATTGCGAAAACCATTTTTTCGGATTCAGCGACACCTAAAACGTGTATTTCCGTAAAAATCTCGAGGTCAAATTTTTTCGCGAAAACCATACTTTCTCGATACTTTGTATGAGAAAGTAAAAATGAATATAAGGCTAGTTTATTCTAGGCAACTTTAACAATAATTCGATTTTCTCAAAAACGGTTGTAGCGATTTTGATCAAATTTTGTACAGATACTTGAGTTTACGTCTTCAATAATACTCTATAGTTCATATTTCTCAAAAAATGAATATACGGCTAGTTTATTCTATGCAACTTTAACAACAATTCAATTTTCTCACAAACGGCTCTAAGGTTTTTATCAAAATTTGTACAGTTACTTAAGTATACATCTACAATAATACTACGTATTTCATTTTTCTCAATGAAAGAATATAAGGTTAGTTTATTCTTGGGCAACTTTAACAAAATATGGATTTTCTAAAAACAGGCACATACGATTTTCATTTTCTAAAGATAACTAAACGACGCATTAGTATCCATATATGAGAAAGTTTGTACAATGTATGTTGTACCAATTTGTTAATTTTGCTTTGGTTACATGGAAACCAAATATATGCTGATTTCTTGAAGTAAAACTAATAAAAGGTTTCTAATGATAGTATTGTCCCATACGAGGATAAATATTATAAGGCACTTTCAGCTGAGCTTGAAATTTGTAATGTTATATGTTTTTGGATAAAACCGATTGGAAAAATACAAAATTACAAAAATTCTAAATTTAAAAAATGCTTGCAGTGCTAGTATTAATAATAAATAGTTTTAATGATATTTTCACATAGAATAGAGTTCTCCATAAGCAAACAGTTTTTAAAAGTGTGTCAGTAACACAAATAATTAGACGTAGATTTTCCACAAATTGTGCTTTCCACACCTTTGAAGATATCGTGACCACACTTCGCATAGATCTATAATTTTTCCCTGCGGGTTACATCGGTTATATGACGATAAAAATAATTGTCCATATTGGAATAATAGAAGCTGAGATATGACGTTTAATGCTTAAAGAAGTGTAAGTGCCTGTTGAATTTCAACGGATTTTGTGAATTTAATTTCGCTATCAGTTCTAGGGCGTATGTAGAATATACAAAAAAAATTTATTCTACGAAAAACGAAACCACCTGTAAAGAATACTTTTTCACTTAGCTTTTCTTAACAATTGACCAAATTCATTTGTAAACAATCTGCTACCAAGTGTGTTGCATTCAAATATAACGATATTTCATTTCCTATTGTATCACTTTTGCCAAATCCAGCTTAATTTCTTGTGTAATTATGCCTTTCTGAAATGTTTATGTTTTGTAAGCATGAAACTCGTGAATAGGTAACGTTGTCCATGATTGAACGCTGGCTTTGATTCAACTTTTTCCGATAATAACTAACAATTTACGCTAAATCTTTACGGTAATTTAAATGACGAGTTCAAAACTTGACGGGAAATAATTTTAAAAAGCAAACTTATAAACCCCTACACTGATTTACGGGCTTTCCTTATGGGGCAATGCGTGACGTGTTTGTCCTGCGACGAATTGACGTGCAACGAGTTTGTCATGCGACGAATTGACGTGCGACAAGTTGTCTTGTGACGAATTGACGGTATACCGGCCATCTACAGGCGGTAAGCAGGTAAGGCACCACCTTAGGGCGGCACCTCAATGGGTGTGGCAAATGAGTTGGTCTCGTATTCGCCCAATTTGCGGTAGTCATAACTCATTGCCGTTGAAAAAAGACAACATATTCATATCCATCGAATACGAAAAAATATGCCGAGGCTAAAGTTTAGATTCAAACACGAAAGTCGGTATCAGTGAAGCCTCCAGTTTCTACCTACCCCGGCGAACGATAATAAAAGGCGGCACTTGGGTTTTCTTATTTCCACCGCATCGGGCTTCGTTACACTTCCCACGGGCTCTTTCCCCACCCCTCTTACATCCTTCGCCTTCCTCCCCCATCCCTCTCTTTTGTTTCCCCTTGTGGTAACAAGGGCTGTAAATTCAACTGCCCCTGAGCTTGAGACGAAAATAATGCTATGGGAGAGAAATTTTTGTTCCTAGCGAATTCTTAGGAACATGAAAGGAAATTAAAAACTGTTTTAATAGCAAAATTTAAGTGACCAGATTTCCAAGAGCTCACTTCTGTACAGAATGAAAACATCGGTATAATGTACATTGTACAAACTTTCTCATATAGAAATCAGTGGAGTATCCAGGGAGCGACGCAAAACCCAAAAAAATATCAGATTCATATTCACGAATCGACCAAGTGCGTCATGTATAGGTTTGTATGCTCGTACAGCAAAGTGCTAAAAAAAACGTTATACGTAACGTATTGAAATTATGAATTGATTTTTTACTTTCCTATATATGTAGTATATCGTATGTATAAAGATAGTAATGTAATCATGAAAAGAATCCTAACTCCGTTAATATGTATCGTAGAATTTCGTTTAAAAAATGCCAATAATCAGAATTTTCACCGCAATGGAATGATGTAACTTTCAATCATCTTATTTGCAAAAAGTATTGCAATTTTGCAATGATAGATCGGTAATTTTACCACCCGCTGTGAGGGTAGACTACACTGAGCCTGAGTGAGGGTGTCTAATCCTCTCTAATGAGGGTCAAAATGGAAGAGCAGGGAGTCTTCCAAAACATGGCCCTGGATCTGAGACATAAACCATTAAAGGTATTCTTCTCGATGTACAAATTATACATCGAATTTTATTATGATTATTGAACATCATAAATGAAGCTTGCCTTGTTGTTTCGAATTTTAGAAGAGAGAGTTATCATTCTCTGTTCATTTATGTTTGCGTCTTTGAAAATCGAAGTACATACATACTTATCCTATGACCACCTTGTAATTCCGATTTCTTAGATTTTGGATTTATTTCGTGTTATTTTTTAAACTTCTATTTTCACCCTGTTCGTCCATCTGCCAATGTGCAAGATTCTAATTATAATAAAAGGCAGTATGAATTGGTTTGTCCTTTGACTGGTTGTTTGTTTGGTCCGCGTGACACACTGTAGAGAAATTCGGGGAATTCCTTGAATGGTGTACACAGAGGATCGAAAATTTGGCAGGATGTTTAAGTGGGATAATGAAGGTAACAGCATAATATATCTCGAAACATGTCGCGAGATTAGGGATTATTTTCACTTCTCGTAAGATAATATGTAATATTTAAAATTCCGCTCAGCAGCCCTTGTTCCTATTGCAAATGAATATTGGAAAATTTGACATGCATTCTATGGACCAAGAATATTTTAAAGAAAAAGAAACATTTCTTATTTTTAGTCAAATTTTTTTAACTAACCATGCCAATTGTTGTATCATTTTACGTGTGTAATGCAACAGTGTCAATGCGGTGCCTATATGTGCTTGAAAGCTGTAGAGGAAGGAAGGCAAGACGGTTGTAGAGGAAGGAGGTAAATATTGGTATTCAACCGGAAATACGGGAGGTTTTTTCAGGATACGCAAAGATTCATTTTTCATAACCTTTACGATTAGGTGCAGTGAATACAAATTTAGTCGACCAAAATTAATTCTAATCATTTAAAGATTTTCTGTGTTTTTGTTCGTATTACGTGATAATACCAGTGGGTATGCACATCTTCAAAGTTTTCCAAGGGGCACGCTGATCAATAAGGTTGAATACCACCGAGATGTAGACGGGAAGAGGAAAGTGAGGGGAAGAAAGATCGGGTGTAGGGAGATAGGGTATTTGTGTCAAAGTATTTATCAGGTTGGAGTGGATTTTAACCAGTGCTCGAAATTGAAAATGTTACAAAATGGAACGTTTATTAGTAGTGGAACAGAAATTTTTACGAAACGGGACGTTTGTTATAAGGGATGGTATTTCTAAATTTCTGTCGAAACAGAACGGTATCATCAGCGCGTGTGACGAGCCGGAGCGGCATTCTGCCTCATTCCGAGATGTGATTTTAACCTGCTTTAAGGGAAATAAATTAGTCATTTAAAATTTCAAGAGGATATTCAGCACAGTGATAATATAATTCATAGTGGTGTGGATTTGTGGCCAGTTGGGGGCCAGTTAAGTAAATTTTCCCGGGTTAGGAAAAATGGCGTCCGCCCCTGGTTAATAGACATTTTTGTGCCCCACTGAAAGGCCATGTCGCTTCATAAAACGAACTGCCCATCCATATGACGCTTTAAATTCTGTTGTGCCCGTAAGAGATTTTTTAAGTTCCAGAGCTTTAAGTCTGATTTCAATGCATGAAACACCGATGCCCTGTTGCCTCCTATCTACTACCAACTCCATTAATGTTTTTTCTAGGTCTGGAAAACTTGGTGGTAACCCACGATTCGCTTTTTTCTTACTAGGCAACACTTGCCTCTTTGTTTTTTCGCCATAATCGGATGTTTGATTCATTAATGGAAAAATGACGACTTGCTGCCTGATTGCCATCAGATTCTGCATATTTTACTACTAACAGCTTTTCTGCTGCAGTATAACATTTCCTCGAATTCATTTTTAGGGCTTAAAATAATAGATTGACAAACTTCACAACCAAACTAAATATCGAAACAAATGGAATTCATCCCCTAAACCCTAAACAAAAGAAGGTTTACTGAGGAAAACCTTCTTTTGTTTAGGTATAGCGATGAGTATAGGCGAGTCGAGCCGAGCCCTATCGAGCTCCCCACTACTCAAAAGGACAAGAGGAGGGGACGCGGTCATGGAGCTCTGTTGCCAAGAGTGCGAAATGCGTCTTGCAACAATGTCTCACAGCTGTACGTGCGCTTGTTCAATATTGAAAACGATGTATTTTTTTGTACGCGAGTATAATACGCACCCCCATTTTACGGGCTAAAATGAGTAAAAATTGTGCGTATTATACGAGATTTTACAGTATGTATATATTTTACATGATTATCGTCACATTCTCTGTAATCCTTCCTTGTTGCTGGCACGAAGGATTGCTCATAACAGACAAGAAAACAAGAATCCTACACCTTTTATAGATACTACAAGTATTATACGTAAAAGATTTATTTTAAAATGAATGAATTTACATTTATAATAAATAATAACTATTGAGATGAATGTTGCTGTTTTCCATGACGTAAAGAGCCATTAATTGTCTCACAAGGGAAGGCACCTAAGTGTAACTGGCGGATCACGGCAAAACTTCACAGGATGAAAGAAAACGAAAAATAATTAGACACGTATTTTCGGAAAGGCATCTAACAAGCCCGCGTTTTCGAGATATTTGCAATTGAAAATTGAAAAACAAGTGGCTTGTCTACTAATACCATGACGAGCGAGACCCGGTCAACAAATGGCGGTGGCATTGTGGTAAAGTGTCGGGCTGCGAAAATTTTTCCAAGCGTTCGATCTTCGACATCGCCAAATTTTTTTTCTCCTCCAATAATTGTTTTATGACTTTAGTTTTATGTAAGTTGTCCAAATTACATCATTAATAATTTTCTTTCTTTTTTCAGGCCACTATTTTCATTTTAAATCCATTCCAATGCACTTTTTACGACATACTCGGATTATATAGGTACATGATACATATACAGTAAAACCTGGTTAATTCGAACCTCTATATTTCGAAATTCAACGTAATTTGAAATTTTTTAACACTTGAAAGACTGAAAAAGCCAATTTCATACAAATGTGTTTCAATAATTCGAAAATCTCTATAATTCGTAATTCAAAAAAAATTTTTGCCCAATTCTCGGAATATCAACGCATTTTTGTCGACATAATTCGAAATAAAACTTACCAAAAAGAAACTAAATGAAATTTACTAAAATATTTCTGGCACTATGTCGGCTGGTTTACAAACATTGTGCGATCGTGATCATACCGACTGGGCGTTGGGTATTGTCACAAGTTTTGGTCCATCCCCTCAATTTATCTACTGTTTTGCGAGTTTTGTGTGGAAAACGCATACCAATATTCCTTTGGTTCGTTGTTTGTTTCGTATTAGATTGTATTTTTCATCATTGTTAGTTACTAGTTTAAATAATATTCTTAGTTTAATAACTGCAAGGGAGACTATATTTAAATTTATTGCTATAAAATATATTTTTTTAAATATACCCTCCAATGGCTCCGGTTCGTGGTGCATATAAGACTCTTACTCTTGCTGAAAAAATGTCTTTGCTGCAAGACATTGACAAGAAGTTAGAATCGAAAGGAAAGCTGGTCTCAAAGTATGACATTCCGAACTCTTCTTTATCTACAATTTTAAAGAATAGGGCAAAGATTGAAGAAAGTTTTTATAAATTTAAAGGGAGTGCTACACGTCAATGTTCACGGTCTGCGAAAAACGAAGACCTCGATGCTAGGTTGGATGTGCCATTGCCATCTAAGGAGGATGTTTTAAAAGCTTAAGATACCCTTCAAAGGTACGTGTCCGGGATGCCAGACGTGCCGATGAATATCTGTGAAAAAGTTGATGCCATGACGCAAAACATTGCGCTAGGGAGTGCTCTGAAATTGAAACGGGAAAATAACCAACTTTTAAAAATAAATTTAAATTAATATTTTATTACACACTTTTGTTTATTTACTTTTAAGTTGAAATAAGTGAAATACATTATTAACATTTTAGTGGTTTAATTATATGTTCATATATGTTTCAATGTTTAAATGAGTAATCCTAAATTTGACTTTTATTCATCAACATCATATATTGAGGTATGTATGTGTAGTACATCCTTTTTTTTCTGTATTTTAATATAGTGTCATATTCTTTTGTTTTTCTGTAATTTATATTTGCCTTTTTTAAATTTGATAAATCACGTTTTTTTTGTAAATTTCGAATTATAGAGGTTCTCCGTAATTCGAAATGCTTTTTCTTTGGTCCCGTGAATTTCGAATTAACCAGGTTTTACTGTATACAACATTTTCTACGCACACCCTCCTCGATATGTGCGAATCAATAGATGCACGAACGTATACTACGGAGGGGCTCTTTGCGGCTAAAGGACTCGTCCGAGCAGCTCTGACGTCAACCCTTCTCCCTCAAAGTTCCCCTTTCTAATTCCTTCTCTTCCCCTCCCACGCGCAGCCGGCGGCGCTCAAGCTGTAGTCGCCAGTGGTCGCCTGCACGCGGGAACATTGCCTTTTTCGAACGCTTTGCAGGCTCTCTGATCGACAATGCAGATGCTGTGTGAGACATTGTATGACCAAATGTATTACGATGACAACAACATTCCCACGTGCTCGTTGCGGGTGATTTCTATCGCAAAGTGAAAAACTATATCCGGCGCATTCAAAACTGTCCCGCTCTGTTAGAAGGTAAAAGAGGCTTGACGACGAGAAATGATGCCATTAAAATTCAATCAATTGTGCATCACCAACTGCAGGCACCAGTTTTTCAAAAAATGATTCGGTATGCTTGGTATGCCGCAAAATTGACTGATTATCGCGAGGTATTCCTCAACGTAAATGAAGTAACCATTACATATGAATAAATTACGGTTCCATTACATATGAATAAATTACGGTTCCCTAATCCATCCGTAGGAGAGTGAGCGTGAAGCGACCCCACCCGGTAGGGCCCACCGCCAGCATGCACCGAAAGGACTCAAGAAACCGTCGGAACGTGGCATAAAGCGCTCCTACTCGGCACGTAAACTATGCAACTCTACAGTGGAAATATCGAGGAAGGTGTGCGTAGAAAATGTTGTATATATGTATCAAGTACCTATATAATCCGAGTATGTCGTAAAAAGTGCATTGGAATGGATTTAAAATTAAAATAGTGGCCTGAAAAAAGAAAGAAAATTATTAATGATGTAATTTGGACAACTTACATAAAACTAAAGTCATAAAACAATTATTGGAGGAGAAAAAAAATTTGGCGATGTCGAAGATCGAACGCTTGGAAAAATTTTCGCAGCCCGACATTTTACCACAATGCCACCGCCATTTGTTGACCGGGTCTCGCTCGTCATGGTATTAGTAGACAAGCCACTTGTTTTTCAATTTTCAATTGCAAATATCTCGAAAACGCAGGCTTGTTAGATGCCTTTCCGAAAATACGTGTCTAATTATTTTTCGTTTTCTTTCATCCTGTGAAGTTTGGCCGTGATCCGCCAGTTACACTTAGGTGCCTTCCCTTGTGAGACAATTAATGGCTCTTTACGTCATGGAAAACAGCAACATTCATCTCAATAGTTATTATTTATTATAAATGTAAATTCATTCATTTTAAAATAAATCTTTTACGTATAATACTTGTAGTATCTATAAAAGGTGTAGGATTCTTGTTTTCTTGTCTGTTATGAGCAATCCCTCGTGCCAGCAACAAGGAAGTATTACAGAGAATGTAACAATAATTATGTAAAAACTTTTTACTGATGACAACAGTTACATATTTATCATTAAGAATTGATTTTCTTTAAATAATTCCAATTATTGACATTCTTGTGACCACACTGTAGAACCACAGCACTAGACACTATTTTATATAATAATAGCCGTCATCCGTTGGTTGGTTGATCACGCTATGCAAACGCTAATAACTCGAGAAATAATAATGATAGAAACTCGAAATTTGGTAGAGATGCTTGATTAACACTTTTTCAGGTGATAACGAATTTAAATCGTGAAAAAATTCCTTGGTTCTTCTCCAAGAGAGGCATTTCCTTTTCCCATTACTTAACATGTAAAACGCGATTTTTCAACGTTCAGCCTTTTATTCATTTGGAAATTAAAATTAGAAGAAATTAAAAGACGACCTTCGGATTTGAACCATTTTGAAGAAAAATTTATAGTTTCTTATTCCGTTCGTCTTTTTTCGCCCACAGTTCGAAATATTCCATGTTAAATGTTTAATTTGCATATTTTGTGGAAATCTCGCCATTTTAACGTGATGTTGCTATGTCGACCATTATCATTGTCACACCTCAAATTACTATTATTGTATACATCCTTCTGGGAATAAGCTTGCCTTGAGTGCTTCAATACGAGAGAGAGAGAGGAAAGAAGGGGGGAGGTTGGCGTGTTTCGTGGAAAATAAGTATATTAACGTAAATATAAAAAATTTTAAGTATCAACAGTGTCATTTTAGAAAAATTGGAAATAAAAAGCATTCTTAAATTAAATTCTTTGTAAACCATACGTGCTTACGAATTTATTAGAGCCGTTTTTGAGAAAATGGAATTATTGTTAAAGTTGCCTTGAATAAACTAGCCTTATATTCATATTTTTTGAGAAATATGAACTACTAGCTGAAAGTACCCAGCGATGCCCAGGTTATGGCAGACGTCTTTGGTGAATAAAATTACGTATTATATGGTAATACAATCATTTCACCTTTTGTGCATTTTTTACCAAAGGATGAAGGCATTATAAATTAGAAAAATATGTTTTAATATTTATTTCAAAGCTTGCTTGTAAACAATATTTTTTGACGTGGGCAACAATGTCGTGCCTATCTACCACCTTCTGTCCCGGCAGCTACTCCGCTATTATTTCTGGCCACTTTGGGTTGCACGTCAATGTGGTGAAGAGGTTGGGCGGGCGTAGATCCTCACATAGGTGTGCGTCCTGCGCATGTTCCTGCATGTTGCATGGAATGCCCGTGAACGTAGACAGCAGGATGACCATTTGGCCCAGACCGTTTGCATTGGCGGAGTCATCACTGGCCACCGTGTCCATCAAGTACTCTCATGCCCCCTCCACTGGCCCACCCACCATCGGCAATAGGATCGGACTAAACCTTTCTAAAGTGGCACGCTGCCAATTTGTTTCAAGATGGCGGATGAAATTCAGAATATACTTTTTTCTATTTAAATAGGTCCACAGACCATCTCATCAAATTTGGTTAGCATTGGACTTATCGTTTCTGAGATAGCAGGCCGCCATTTTTTTTCATGATGGCGAAGAAATTTTTTTAAAAGTCTATGTATTAAATGGGTGTCCTAGCTATGTCAATGCAAAATTTCAGCTCTATCGGTGCAGTAGTTTTTGCGTGATTGAGCAGCAGACAGACACCACTTCATTTTTACTTTCTCATACGAAGTATCGAGAAAGTATTGTTTTCGCGAAAAAATTCGACCTCGACATTTTTACGGAAATATACATTTTAAGTGTCGCTGAATCCGAAAAAGTGGTTTTCGCAATGCCGTCTGTCTGTCTGTTTGTTACTGGCTCTGGAGCCTAGACGGTAGAACAAAAATGAATGAAATCTCGTACATAGGCATTTTATAATACTGAGCAGAGTATACATAGAAATGGTTGACATTGATCAATAATTAAGAGTAGTTTATTCTATGCGTTTTTAACAACAATCCGATTTTCTCAAAAACGGCCATAACGATTTTGATCAAATTTTGTACAGTTACTTGGGTTTATGGCTTCAATAATACTGTATAGTTCATATTTCTCAAAAAATGAATATAAGGCTAGTTTATTCTAGGTAACTTTAACAATAATTCCATTTTCTCAAAAACGGCACTAACATTTTTGATCAAATTTCGTACAGTTACTTGAGTATACATCTACAATTTTACTACGTATTTCATTTTTCTCAATGAATGAATATAAGGCTAGTTTATTCTTGGGCAACTTTAACAAAAATTGGATTTTCTAAAAACAAGCTCATACAATTTTTATTTTCTAAAGATAACTAAATGACGCATTAGTACCCATATATGAGATAGTTTGTACAATGTATGTTGTACCGATTTTTATAATAATAAGAGATAGACTATTATTGAAGACAGCCCCATCCATCTCATTAAGAGATGCATTTTCAATTAAATTTTACTTTTTACTTTCTCATATGAAGTATCGAGAAAGTATTGTTATCGCGAAAAAATTTGACGGCGACATTTTTACGGAAATATATGTTTTAGGAGTCGCTGAATCTGAAAAAGTGGTTTTCACAATGCCGCCTGTCTGTCCGTCTGTTACTGGCTCTGGAGCCTAGACGGTAAAGCGAAAATGAAAGAAATCTCGTACTTAGGCATTTTATCATACTGAGCAGAGTATGCGTAGAAATGGTTGACATTGATCAATAATTAAGAGTAGTTTATTCTAGGCAACTTTAACAACAATTTCATTTTCTCAAAAACGGCTCTTACGATTTTGATCAAATTTCGTAGTTACTTGAGTTTACGTCTTCAATAATAATGTATAGTTCATATTTCTTAAAAAATCAAATAAGGCTAGTTTATTCTAGGCAACTTTAACAACAATTTGATTTTCTCAAAAACGGTTCTAACGTTTTTGATCAAATTTCATACAGTTACTTGAGTATACATCTACAATAATACTACGTATTTCATTTTTCTCAATGAATGAATATAAGGCGTTTATTCTTGGGCAACTTTAACAAAATATGGATTTTTTAAAAACAGGCTCATACGATTTTCATTTTTTAAAGATAACTAAACGACGCATTAGTACCTATATATGAGATAGTTTGTACAATGTATGTTGTACCAATTATTTGTTTAATAATTGTTTAACAAAATTTTGTAGTATATTTATATTATTTTGCTCAATTGTGTAGTAATAATAATTGTAATGATAACTCAATCAAGAAGAAAATTTTTAACATTTAGAGCCTTATGGTCACAGGGAATAAAAAAAATAAAAAATTTCAATTTATATACATATTTTTGTTGCAGAGAGGTATGATAGGGTGATCATTAAAAGGCTTTCAAGCATAAAAATATATTACATTAGGATAAAATTCTGTGGGGGTAATGGATTGGAAATATGAGTTCAAGGAGTAAAATAAACTATGTAAAATTTCCGACTGTTAAAGAAGAGCTTGTTCGTGTATGTTTACTTTCTAGTACGAAGTATTGAGAAAGTATTGTTTTCGCGAAAAAATTCGACCTTGAGATTTTTACGGAAATATACGTTTTAGGTGTCGCTGAATCCGAAAAAGTGGTTTTCGCAATGCCGTCTGTCTGTCCATCCATTAAATTCACCCAAGAGTTTGAAGTAGATTACTCCCTCAACTTTCTTCATTTAACTATACACAGATGCACACACACACCTTACAATTCGCAATTTTCAGGAAACCGACTGAACAGTTGGAAATACTTTTACACTACAATGATAACACTCTCAGCCTCGTTAATGAACTTATTTCCCCCACCCACTCTCCCTTGCTTACATTGTTTCTCCCTAACACCCACCCCTCCCCAATACCTTGATTCAGCCATCCCTCCCCCTCGCCATTCATTGGTCCCCTCTACACATTTCCATCCCCCACTCTCCTCAGATTCCGTGTATATTTGTGTTGATTCTTGTTTTTGTACCTGATGATGACTAGATATTAGTCAAAACCGGTCTTTTTTCTGTTAATAAAAGTGGAACTTTTACTAAGTTATCCTTCTCATTCTTTTATGATGGAGTTCCGTCAAGTAAAGGCTTCCGCTGTTGATTTTATCCTTCAAGAAAATTTGATAAATACTTTTCCATATCTATAATATATTGATGCTTCTGGCATAGCATATAGAAGAATGAGGAGGAGGATACAAATTGAGGAACTTCCAGATGTGCTAGAAACTTGAAATTTGGCAGGATTTTGGGCTTTAGGTCACAACCGAAGAAAAAATCCAAAATTGCTAAAATTCCAATTTTAAGGGGCTACTTTTACCCTATTATTGCCGCATAAGAAAAGCACAAATTGGTATGAAGGTTTTTATATTTGCTTTTTAAAAAAATAAGGAACTTCTAGATGTGCTAGAGACTTGAAATTTGGCATGATTATAGGATTTTGGTAACAACCAATGGGAAAAATCCTACATCATTAAAATTATAATTTTTTAGGGGATGTTTTTTCCTTAAAATTGAAAGTAGACTGAAATGCTTGCATCATCTACTAGTATATATAATTTGTTTATACATTTTAATTTATAAAAAAAATCCATTGAAGCAAAATTAGTCATTATTATAATTACAAAAACCTGGCATTAAGAAGTTTTCCATTTAACATGCAGAAATAGAATTTCCTGGATAATGTAATAAATTGAGATTACACTGAAAATAGGATTTTTAAAATTAATGCAAGTTTAGCACCAAACCAATCCTATTTAATGTTAGATTATTAGAACAAAAATATTTCAAAAACAAACCTCAATAAGATCTCTTGTACGGGAAAGGATATGTCGGCCTTTAGCTGTTATTATTGATGCAAGCTCCCTTGCTTGAAATCTGGAACCTCCATAACCCAGGCAGCCATACATGCTATTGGCAGTAAGCTTTAATGCCATTTGACGTACATCATATTGCCGTCGCTGAGCAGGAGTCAAAGAAGATGAAGCCATTAGTTTCTTGACTGAACGTCTACTTTCTACCAACTTACGAATCTCAGAAGGTAAGACACCTGGTTTAGTATCAGGATCAGGAAGTATTTCTTGAAGAGCCTACAGAATTAACATCAGAAAATAAATCACTGTAAAACATGGAAAATTAGGTGATAGAAATATTTATAAATTTTAGTATTAGAGGAGATAGAACAGGGGTCTCATACTTCAATAGCATCTGCCCAACAAGCAGAAGCCCTAGGCTCAAATTCCTGGTCAAGTTAAAAAATGATGTTTCCTCAAAATATGTTCAATTATTAAGTACCCATTCATACAAAACTCCATTACAGTAGAGTCAATTATGCGAGTCTCAATTACCCAACGTTTCATATTATCCAAGGCACATGAGGAAAAACTGCACTGCGCCTTGGTTGTAATGCCGTAGGTTATACTGTGGATTCAGATATACTGCAGGTCTTCCTTCCTCCCCGTTTCTCGGAAAGAAATGCGAGTGTACATTCGTAAGTCCAGTTAGCATTGAGCATTGAATGCTAGCGTAAGGTTCATCACTTGTCTTTTTCAGTGATTGTAATTGTGTATTGGTGAACTATCAGAAGTTTGAGCGATTTTTACAGACAGAACTGTTCACTATAATTAATTCAATGTAATTTATGGGTAATGGTGAGCATAAATAAGAGATGGTCATATACCATTAAGGAAAAACTAACAATTATTGAAAGAATAAAAAGTGGTGTTTCAAAAGTGAAAAAGTATCACTAAAAAGTATGAACCTGCACAAAAAATTCTTATAAAAAACAACAAAAAATTACTGACATTTTAAAGAATTGATTAAATGAATTTATTGTATTGATTTTATATAGTTGTTTTGTATAATGTTGTTTGTAGCAATTAAAGAAAAAGCTGTATATACAGCTGTATTAAGCAATACAATCATATCCTCGGTTATACCGCGGTTATCTTATAATGTGGGTCAGAGCCCGTCCCCCTAAACCCCATGTTATACCTGGAGTGCAGTGCAGCAAAATAACAGTAATCTGTTTGTGCTTTTATTTATTTCAACACATAGTGCTACTAAAGTGTGTATCATTACATGTGGTATATAGGCCTACATATTGAACATAGATATTGGAAAAACATGATGGCTTTTGCTAATTATATATTACATGAAAGTCGTTACATATTTTCCCAATATGGGCAACGTTTTAGTTATCTGAGGTTGGCACGGTCCCATCGACCTCGGATAATCGGGACTCTACTGTACCTACATTACAGCTTGTAATATCGTACCTGTTCATTCTGTTCTTTGTCAGCAGAGAGTTGTAGCACTATATCCCGAGGTATAGTGGTGAAACAAATATTGTACTCTTGAATGATGCTCGGGTACAACGAATTGAAATCCATAAGTAGGATTAGCGTGTCATACAGGCCAACTTTAGGATCCAACACAAGTCCACCTGCATAAGCTGCTTCATGACGGCCACCCTCTTTCTCAGTACCCTTACCTCCTCGATTGCTATTGAACAAACAACATTGTTATGCGAGGTTATTTAATACTAAAAGGATAAATTATCCTTACAACATCATTAAGCCAGAAATTATAGTCAAAATAACTGAAAAAGTCAATGTGGCAAATCACCCATAATTCTTGTCAGGAACAATATATCCACGCTCTGTAAAAGCATGAAGAAGGAGAAATTCATTCCGTTCAGAGCGACCGCCAGCTAATGTTCGTGACATCACATTGCCTGCAATATTTGTTATCTGCAGGGCAAGAGGAAGGGCATCAAGTGCCTGCAACAGCCTCAGAACCTGGAATGACTCAAGCTCTACGGTGGATATGAAGTGAGCAAGAGAGGCACCAGTGGAGAAAGCACCAGCCACATCAATCTTCTCTATACTCACTTAAAAAAAAAAAGGATTACCATCTATGAAATTGTTGAACAAAGAAAAACGCATTGTATGCAAAGTAATAGAATGAAGAAATTAGCATATGATAAAAAGTAAGTACAGGCAACATCCACTTAATGTACATACAGTTAGTGTACATCTGCCAATACATATGTTGTATAGAGATGTTGCATGTCCTTACATCTATACAGTGCTTTTTTTGTAAAAAAAAAAGAGTTGCCGGTACTCCCCCCCTCCACCTCTTCCTGCACCCTCTCCCCCTTCTCTATTGAATTTGTGATAAACTTTTAATAACAAAGTTGATAATAAAAATCAAAATGTTTAACATTTATAGAATCCGTTTATTACTTTAAGTTTTAAATAAATAAAAACATGGAAATATACCGAAATTAGACGTCTCAACATCGCTCTGAAAAAAAAGGTGCTGGTACACCATACCGGTGCATACCGTCACAAAAAAAGCACTTCATCTATAATAATAAAAGGAGCTGTGTGTGTGTGTTGCAACCATTATTCGAAAATGATTTTCTCATAAGAAGCAATGTAAATTTATAGGTTGTGTTATGGAAGCACAAAACAAAGATCAAATATGTAATACAACCCACTAATATACATTTATTTATACTCCTATCAATTTCGTTTCACTTGTAATTATGAATTCATCAAGCTGTAGCAATGTAATTTCAATGGTATAACTTATTCTCAAGCAATGCCAATCTTATGAGACACACCACTGGTTTATCTCACGCAGCTAAGTTTGCACGAACAATGTCTCCTTTTCTTGTGTGTATGCACTCAGGGCGATCATACTATGTGTATACAATTCGGGTTACATCTTACTATTTACGCCTTAAGCCACAAACATTGTACGTTGCATATTGCGTGTCATGAACCCGGTGTCTATGGATTCCAAGGTACACGCTGAGACGTTTGCGATCATGTTGTCATTTGGAAGTTGGTATGTAATAATAGAGGAAAAATCCTTCAAGTAGTTTAATCAGTCAATAATTGAATATTTGTTTAACTTGGTTTGGTTGATAAGTAATCGCAAAATAACACCTCGGTTTTAATTTTATGGCAGTACGTGAGAATGGATAATACACGTAAGCTTGTAATTTCTGTGTAAAAAGGAATTTTCTTTCAAGAGTAAACTAGTAGGAACTGCATTATGGTAAGGATAGACCAACTAACTGAATTACGGGCACCAAAGTAAAAACAGCGTTATGGCATAATTGCATTATTCGAAACTGTGTAAAACAAGGATTTACTGTACAGTTAAACCAATTTTCCCATAGACATAATTACATAAGCAGAAACACATTTTTACCTTTGTTCCCCAAGCAATACATGATAATACAGTACATAAGATATAATATATAGAAATAAAGCCAACGGCATGAAATGCACAACACCTGAATTTTTTCAGCAATAATTTTAGACTAAACCATGGCAATTTTTAAACCTATCAAGCCATCCAATGGACTGTTAAAGTATCAAAGCCCAGACAATTCACATAGTCTTTTCCTGCATCATAACTCTGCTAATTGGGATGTTGGAAGCTTGAGCCTCCTGAAACCTCTCAAGCAATGATATTTCTATGCTTTCATATGGTGATATTTGAGAGATCTTTCTTTTTTTGCAGGTATTCCACAGTTACTGACTACTTTAAGGATCATTTTCCAGTGAGCCATTGCATCCAACAATATCACTGGTAACCACAATCATTACAAACCGAAAATGTTAGAAGCATGTTGTAAATGGAGTTCTGCAGGGACTTTTAAATTTTAACTTTATTTGTGGAAAAACATTAGATTGATTGTATATAAAATTTGTTTTTGATCAGCCTGTCCGATATCTATGGAGTTAAATGGGAGAGTGAGAAAACTGCTTACAACTTGAAAACTTTTCATTCTTTTATGATCAAACTTTCAGGAATTACTTGGCAGTGCAACTTCTATATTTTAAGCCGGGTCTACTTTCGTAGCCAATCAACCTCTGTTATGTATTGCAGTGTTTCTCACACCATGGGCCGTGGCCCCCTGGGGCACCGCAAAATTATTTTAGATGTTAGGTGAAATCCCAAAATATAAAATATTCAAATTTCTATATTCCCGTTTTCATTATTTGGCGAATTCTACAGGTAGAAAAAATTTCAGCTCGATAGCGCATTTTGAAATACCTAAACCACGAAATGTTAGTAAAATTGTTTATAATTTTTAGCGGCTAAAATAATGCACATTGTTACAATTTTGCAATTATTCCTCCGATTATTTTTCTTTGTTCACCTCGGTATTAAATTGCAGCTCACCAACTACAGTCGTTCGGGCCAGACATTAGTATCCTCCTATATCCTATATATCATTCTATAAGCACTCTTCTTACAGAGGAGGATATACGATACTAGTGAACGTGTGCTTGCATTCTGCAAGCATTTTCTCTCACCTTAAAGTAAAAATAAAAGGCTAAAAATTACTTTCAATGCATAAGTTCGCATCTCAGTTCCGAATTACGTGTTTTTCTGTTTTGAAAATATTGGGGTAAAAACAACCCCTAAAATTTATAATTATAAATCATTTATAGGTTTTTATCATTTGTTACGAATACCCCACATTTATGAGAAATTTCATCCATGCAGCACCTCTAGAAGTGCATTTATATGAATTTAAATTTTTTTAATTTTTAACAGCCACAACAATGAATATTTCTAAAATTTTCAATGTTTTTTACCACCATAACATTATTTCCTAACCCTATTACAATTTTCAGCTTCGTGGATCTTCAGAAAGTACATAAACATTAGTCAATTTTTTAAACATTTAAGAATTTACTACGTCCGAACGAATAAAAATTTTCAAATTTCTATATTCCCGTTTTCATTATTTGGAAAATTCTACATGTGCAAAAAATTTCAGCTTCATAGCGCATATAGAAGTACCTAAACCATGAAATCAACGTAAAATTGTTTATAATCTTTTACCGGCCAAGAAAATAAACATTGTTGCAATTTTGCAATTTTTCCTCCGATTATTTTTTTTTATTCACGTGTGTATTAAATTTCAGCTCTCCAAATATTACAGTTTGGCCCAGACATTAGTATCCTCCTATATCCTATATATATCGTATATCCTCCTCAATGCTTAAAGTTGCATCTCGGCTCCGAATTACGTGCTTTTCTGTTAAGAAAATATTGGGGTAAAAACAACCCCTAAAATTTATAATTATAAAACATTTATAGGTTTTATCATTTGTTACGAATACCTCACATTTATGCGAAATTTCGTCAATGTTGCACATCTAGAAGTGCCATTATATGAATTTCATTGTTTATATTTTATTAATTATTAACAGCCACAGCAACAAATATTTCCAAAATATTCAATGTTATTTACCACCGGGACATTATTTCCAAACTCTGTTAAAATTTTTAGCTTCTTGGATCTACAGAAAGTACATAAACATTAGTCAATTTGTTAAACATTTGAGAATTTATTACGGCCGAACGAATAAATATTTTCAAATTTCTATATTCCCGTTTTCATGATTTGGCGATTCTACAGGTAGAAAAAATTTCAGCTTGATAACTCATTTAGAAATGCCTAAACCATGAAATGTTATTAAATTAGTTTATAATTTTTAGCGGCCAAAATAATGCACATTGTTGTAATTTCGCAATTATTCCTCTGATTATTTTTCTTTATTCACCTCGGTATTAAATTTCAGCTCTCCAACTATAGTAGTTTGGGCCAGACATTAGTATCCTCCTATATCCTATATATATCCTATATCGTATATCTCCTCTGTGAGAAGAGTGCTCATAGAATGATATATATATATATATATATATAAGGGTAGCAACAAGGTGTTTCCTTTTCCTTAAGTATTTATATATATATATAGGAGGATGCTAATGTCTGGCCCAAACTACTATAGTTGGAGAGCTGAAATTTAATACCGAGGTGAATAAAGAAAAATAATCGGAGGAACATTGCGAAATTGCAACAATGTGCATTATTTTGACCGCTAAAAATTATAAACTATTTTACTAACATTTCATGGTTTAGGTATTTCTAAATCAGCTATCAAGCTGAAATTTTTTCTACCTGTAGAATTCGCCAAATCATGAAAATGGGAGTATAGAAATTTGAAAATATTTATTCGTTCGGCCGTAATAAATTCTCAAATGTTTAACAAATTGACTTATGTTTATGTACTTTCTGTAGATCCAGGACGCTGAAAATTTTAACAGAGTTTGAAAATAATGTCCCGGTGGTAACTAACATTGAAAATTTTGGAAATATTTGTTTCTGTGGCTGTTAAAAATTAATAAAATTTAAACAATGAAATTCATATAAATGCACTTCTAGAGGTGCAACATTGACGAAATTTTGCAAAACTGTGAGGTATTCGTAACAAATGATAAAACCTATAAATGTTTTATAATTATAAATTTTAGGGGTTGTTTTTACCCCAATATTTTCAAAACAGAAAAACACGTAATTCGGAGCCGAGATGCAACTTTAAGCATTGAAAATTATTTTTCGGCTTTTGTTTTCACTTTAAGGTGAGAGAAAATGCTTGCAGTATGCAAGCACACATTTACTTGTATCCTATATCGTATATCCTCCTCTGTAAGAAGAGTGCTTATAGAATGATAGGAGGATACTAATGTCTGGCCCAAACTATTACAGTTGAAGAGCTGGAATTTAATGCCGAGGTGAATAAAAAATAATAATCGGAGGAAAAATTGCAAAATTGCAACAATGTGCATTATTTTGGCCGCTAAAATTATAAACAATTTTACTAACATTTCATGGTTTAGGTATTTCTAAATGAGCTACCAAGCTGAAATTTTTTCGACCTGTAGAATTCGCTAAATAATGAAAACGGGAATATAGAAATTTGAAAATTTTTATTCGTTCGGCCGTAATAAATTCTCGAATGTTTAACAAATTGACTAATGTTCATGTACTTTCTCTTGATCCAGGATGCTTAAAATTTTAACAGAGTTAGGAAATAATGTTCCAGTGATAAATAACATTGAAAATTCTAGAAATACTTATTGTTGAGGCTGTTAAAAATTCATGAATTTTAAACAATGAAATTATATAAATGCACTTCTAGAGGTGCTACAGTGATGAAATTTCGCATAAATGTGAGGTATTCGTAACAAAAGCTAAAAACCTATAAATGTGTTCTAATTATAAATATTAGGATTTGTTTATACCCCAATATTTTCAAAACAGAAAAACGTAATTCGGAGCCGAGTTTCGAACTTACGCATTGAAAATAATTTTTGGCTTTTATTTTTACTTTAAGGTTTGAGAAAATGCTTGCAGAATGCAAGCACACATTTACTTGTATCGTATATCCTCTGTAAGAAGAGTCGATATAGAATGATATAAGAGGATACTAATGTCTGGCCCAAACTACAGTAGATGGAGAGCTGAAATTTTCAGTAATTGTAGATGGCATGGAGAAACTGCCAGAAAAATTGAATCTCCTACCTAAGTGTTATTGGTTCGACTCCAGAAATTCCGAAATTTCTGTTTTTTCCCTTAAGAAAAGCATTGTGGCATTACTGAAAATTAATTTCGGGCACTTTCCGATAAGATAGAGAATTCAAAATTGGAGGGCTGTTAGAAATCCACGAGATCTACAGGGAACCGTTATCACTTTTATCGCAAGTGTTCTGGGTTTGACTCTAGACGACCCGGTATATCTCCCATAAGAAAGCATGGAAAAAAAGATGTCCAGGGTTTGTAGATGTCATGATATATCCCCATAGTATTTGACAACTCCTGCCTAGGTGTCATCGGTTCGATTCCAGCTAGCCTTAAATTTGAGATTATTTCCCATAAGAAAACCACTGAAATAGGTCCAAGGCGCTTTTGCATTTACAACTTTTTTGTTGGCTTTTAGTCTTTCTTATTAAATGAGAGAAAATGCTTGCACATTCACTTGTAGGATATATATAGCATATATATAGGATATAGGAGGATACTAATGTCTGGCCCAAACTACTATAGTTGGAGAGCTGAAATTTAATACCGAGGTGAATAAAGAAAAATAATCGGAGGAATAATTGCGAAATTACAACAATGTGCATTATTTTGGCCGCTAAAAATTATAAACTAATTTAATAACATTTCATGGTTTAGGCATTTCTAAATGAGTTATCAAGCTGAAATTTTTTCTACCTGTAGAATCGCCAAATCATGAAAACGGGAATATAGAAATTTGAAAATATTTATTCGTTCGGCCGTAATAAATTCTCAAATGTTTAACAAATTGACTAATGTTTATGTACTTTCTGTTGATCCAGGAAGCTGAAAATTTTAACAGAGTTAGGAAATAATGTTCCAGTGGTAAATAACATTGAAAATTTTAGAAATATTTACTGCTGTGGCTGTTAAAAATTAATAAATTTAAACAATGAAATTCATATAAATGCACTTCTAGAGGTGCTACATTGATGAAATTTTGCATAAATGTGAGGTATTTGTAACAAATGATAAAAACCTATAAATGTTTTATAATTATAAATTTTTAAGGGTTGTTTTTACCCCAATATTTTCAAAACAGAAAAACACGTAATTCGGAGCCAAGATGCAACCTTAAGCGTTGGAGATTATTTTTCAGCTTTTATTTTTACACTAAGGTGAGAGAAAATGCTTGCAGAATGCAAGCACAATTAACTAGTATCCTATATCGTATATCCTCCTCTGTAAGAAGAGTGCTTATAGAATGATATGTTCAAATAAAGATAAAATGACAAACATTACATGTTAGATGTTTCAATGTTGCATTATTCTTACAATTATGCGATATTTTTGTACAGCATTATTTTTATTGTTTCAATTGTTTTAATTGTTTTTATTGTTGCATTAGAAATGGATAACAAAAGACACGTTTGAACAACGCAAATTTATACTGAAATGTTACTGGAAATCTGAAAATGTAAAGGAAGTCCAAAGACAGTGGAGACGTGAATTTCAAACAGAACCTCCCACCCGAATTACGATTTCACGTATTCGTGACAAATTTGAAACTGACGGTACCGTTCAAAATGTGCATAAACAAAGATCTGGAAGATTTCGGACATCCACAAGCCCTAGGAAGTCAGAAGAGGTGCTGCAAAGATTTTCACAGTCACCAAAGAAATCCGTCAGACAATGTTCTCGAGAAACACAATTCAGCAGGTCAAGTGTTCATCGCATTTTAATGAAGGCAAAATGGAAAAGTTACATCCCAAGATTAGTGCATGCACTGAATGAAGATGATTCTGATCGCCAAGTTGAATTTTCTGAATGATTTCATTCAAAAATAGCGGAAGACGCATCATTTGCCAACAAAATTGTTTGGTCTGATGAAGCAACATTCAAGTTGAATGGTACAATTAATCGTCACAATTGCACGTATTGGTCCACAGAGAATCCACATGTTACTGTGGAAAGGCATGTAAATTTACCGGGGATCACAGTGTGGTGTGGTTTATCATCCAAAGGTTTGATTGGACCATTCTTTTTTGATGCAACAGTTTCTGGTATTGTGTACCTCAACATTCTTCAGAGATCAATTGTACCACAAATTCGTCAGCTGTATGGGGATGAGGAAGACTTTTATTTTCAACAAGATGGGGCACCCTCCCATTTTCATTGTGGTGTCAGAAATTATCTTGATGAAACATTTCCAAACAGGTGGATCTGACGAAGAGGCAGTGTTGAGTATCCTCCTGTTCACCAGACTTAACACCACTTGATTTTTATTTATGGGGATACCTTAAAGATAAAGTTTATGCCACTAAACCTACAACACCTGCACAGTTAAGACAAGCAATCGAAGATACGTGTCGCACAATTACAACAGAAACGTTAATTGACGTTTGCAACTCAGTTATTCAACGATGTCAGCAGTGTATTGACCAGAATGGAAAACTATTCGAACTGTTGAGATAATGCAACAGTGAAACATCTAACATGTAATGTTCGTCATTTTATCTTTATTCGAACATATACTCTATGTTATGCAATTATTATATTAAAATTTATTAATAAACACACAAGTTATTAATCATCAAAGTGTGTATACATTTTTTTGAGACACCCTGTATATGCTAATTTCATTGGAAAGAGACTTGGATGAAACAACCTAACCATTTCCTGCACAGTTCTTCAATCTCAAATAGTGTATTCTAAGATGTGCATGAATGCCCGGCACACTTCAGCATAAAATCTAAGAAATTTACGTTTTTGCCAAAAAATTGTGGAAATTTTTGGGGGGTCAGCTTAAATCCGGGGTCGGCTTCTATTCAGGCAGATACGGTAATTGTCTCCTGGATTCAAACCCCAGACACTTTAACAAACAAAAATATTTTTCCAGAGACCTCATAGCCAGTAGAAACAAAATGCCATTTACCGCATATCTTTACGACGAACAGTTCTCGAGAAATACGCCGAAATAATTACGCGAGGCTTCACACGCACGCACGCAGCTTCACTTATGTGCATAATATATAGGATAAATTTAAATAAAAGATTAACAGAAAAAAGAGTGAAATCAGCACAAATTCAAACAATTAGAGCAGAAATAACTATGCCTACACTGAAACTTAACCTCGCATGGTTGGTCGGGACAAAAATTACTTCGTGTAAACCACTTCCCAATTTGATCGGCTGGTTCGAAATCTCGAATTTGTCGAATCTCGAACTGTCGAATCTCAGGAGTTGCCTGATATCTGATATCTGATAATACATTTCCAAAAAGTGACGCAATGATCATAAATGAAAACCGTACATTAAATTGATTTGTTCATACTTCATCAAGGTCAATAGATACCAAAGGTATACAACTGATCACATAAAACAGTACACACTGGAAAAATGTAAAGACTTCTCATACCACTAAGCTTTTCAGATAAAATAATTCTATTGAACAAAACATGAAAGATATGCTTAAAATAAAAAAATATCTCAATATGTCCAAACTACAACTTGAATGTAGAAACAAATGACAATTCTTAGAATTTCAAATCTTCAAACACAAGTTAAGATGTTAAGGTGACGCTTTATTTACCTTGTTCTTCCACAATGTCTTCATCAAATCCATCCAATACTTTCCGACAAAGAGGACGTAACTCATAAGAACGAGACTTTATAAGCTCTTTGGCTGTCACTTTGGTGTCACACATCAGCCTCCCAGAAAGAGAACAGCGCTCCCTATAAGATGCTTTAAACCCTCCTTTCCCTGAAATACAAGAAGAGAAAATATTTAGAACATATATCTATATGCACTCAGCTAAGGATACGTTAGCTTTACTAGTAGATGGTGCTTGCATTCTACAAGCACTTTTAAAATTTGGAAATTTAAGAATATCAAATTTTTTCCATCAGTTTTGTCCAAAAGAACTTTAACCATGCCTAATTTCAAGTCTTTAGCTCATCTAGAAGTGCCTTATAATTTTCACACTCATATGGAGCAAAAATTGGGCGAAACAGCCACTAAAACTTCAAAGTTTTATAAGATCAAATTTCTTCTATTGGTCGTAGCTTAATATTAATGACATTATAATACAGAGCCCGTCTGATTCCCTTTAAAAGCTTATCTACCCACATAAAAGCGATGAGCTCGTTGCCATGGCAGTCAATTTTTGAGACCCAGAAAAATTCCTACTTTTTTCCGATAAAAAATAAATATTTACGCTAAATCTACAGGAATTTGAATTCCATCTACAAAAATAAGAAACTACAATTTCTAAGCTTTCCAATATTTCAAGTCTCAAGTTCTAATCTTGACGGGAAATAATTTTAAAAAGCAAAATATAAAACTCATCACCAATTTATGTGCTTTTCTTATGGGGCAAAAATACCCACTGAAAATTGGAATTTCAACAAATTTGGATATTTCCTTCGTTTGTCTCCAAAAACTTATAATCATGCCAAATTTAAAGTTTCTAGCTCATCTGAAAGTGCCTCATAATTTGAATCTTCCTCCTATATCAGAAGTGCCAATATATTATAGACTAGTGTAATTCCCGTTGAAATATCAACGGGAGTAAACATTCGATCGTTCAAGCTATTTATGGAGATCAAATTGGCATCAGAAACATTAATTGTATTGAGAGTCATTTCCCTCTCCTTCATTCCCCCTCTCTCTCTCACTCTCCCTTCCCCTCTCCCTTCCTCTACTTCCCTCTCCTCCTCTTTTTGACCCCTCCCTCTCTCTCTCTCTCGCATTAAAAGCATTCAAAGCACGTTTATACCCATAAGGATTGAAATAACAATATGATATCGAGGTCTAACAATGGAATTGGTAGGCAAAGCAACATCCCCTTAAAATGGCAAGATTTCCTCAAACTGTGTGAATTAAACGTTCACATGGAGCGATTTCAAACTGTAGGCAGAAAAAGAAGAACAGAATAAAAACCTTTATAATGTTTTCTTCAAAACGATTCACATCCAAAGTTCGTAGGTCAATTCTTTCTAATTTTATTCTCAAGAAGAATGAAAGCCTGCACATCGGAAAGCTCATTTTTACATGAAATTTTGTGTTATCTTATTGGAAATGGAAATTATCCCCTGGTGTCGAACCCGGGTCTTTGACCTCAAGTTCGATACATTAAAACATTTTGTTATTATATCATAATGCTAGCCTGAAAATTTCATCAAATTTGGTTCAGTCGTTTGCGAGATATTAAGCTTCAAAAAGCATTAAACACAAAGTGACACTTTTTTAAATTAGTTTGCATGGCACTTTAAAGCTTAGTAACAATTTTATATTAATCTATATTTCATAAGATAAAATTTCAATCTTGTTATGTTCAGCATATCCTGTGAAAATGCTTTTTTAAATAGTCATAAAATTAAGTTAATTTTTGTTGTGTCTACAAAAAGACACAGTTTCACTTTGGCATCTGTCAGTGCACTTGCTTAACCCTTTAGTTGTGCCATTAGATTTCAGGGGGCTGTTCCAAAAAGTAACAGTTTTAAAGGAAAAAATGACTGAGGCATGGCAGCACTAATAGGTGTTAGGTGCTCATTTTGAAGCCCTTTCAACGCTATGGTACCATTCAGTGAAAGGAAACTTTTATAATGCTGTAGCATTTCCCTCTCCCTTCCTCTACCTCCCTCTCTCTTGTATTAAAAGCAATCAAAGCACGTTTATACCCATAAGTATTGAATTAACAATATGATATAGAGGTCTAACAATGAAATAGGTAGGCAAGGTAACATCCCGTTAAAATGGCAAGATTTCCTCAAACTGTGTGAATTAAATGTTTACATTGAGAAATTTTGAACTGTAGGCGAAAAAAGATGAACAGAATAATATTTTCTTCAAAATGGTTTATATCGGAAGGTTGTAGGTCAATTCTGTTAAGGAGTAAATAACTTTACACAGGTAACGAGAACACAGTTTATTATGCGAAATCAGTCCCATATTAACAGATGGTTAGGATTCACTTGGATACAGAGTTATAAGAAAAATGTGATTTCACTGCGATGGCGACAGGAAGACTAATCAACGGAAAACTACTACGTAAGTAGAAAAACCGAAGAACCTGAAGTACTCTGTGAATCAATATACAAACCCGTGTACTGCAACCGCGAGATTTGAATCATCTCAACACCCCTCCTCAAGACGTGCGGTTTTCACCCTTACGATTCACCGGCTGAATTGCTATACCAGAGATACACTTTACATGTTTTTGACTAGGTAAAGTTTTGGTTAGAACATCCGCAATCATACGATCGGTTGACAAATACTTCAGTTTAATTTCACCTGAACTTGTCGCCTCGCAAATGAAATAGTATCTAATATCAATATGCTTCAGGCGCGAATGGAATGGATCATTTGCCAGATGCTGTGCTCCCTGATTGTCGATGTAAATCATAACGTCGGCGATGGAATGGAGTCCCAGCTTCTTGAGAAGGCTGCGAAGATATAACACCTCCTTGGCTGCCTCCGACAGGCTGACATACCCCGCCTCCATTGAAGATAGCGCCACCGTGCACTGCTTTTGTGATTTTCAGGAGATTGCCGCGCTGCTCAACAAAAATGCGTAGCCTGTGAATGAACGACGGTCCATGGTGCAACCGCCCCAGTCTGCATCTGAGAATCATTTGATCAACTCGTCAGTCCTTCTGAAGACAAGTCCTAGATTAGTCGATCCTCAAAGATATCTTAACACGTTCGATGCGGAGGAGGTAGATCTACCTCCTGGCGCTTCTGAAATCCTCTTTGAATTTCTTGTGCAGCATGTAGACGAGAGCAGTTGCGTGTGTTCCGTAGGGATTGATGTGCCTTCAGTATAGCTCTAGCGACCGTCTAGAGAAGTTCGTGTGCTTGCTTCTTCAACATCTTTGAGATGGTGTTTGTTTAACTTCAACAACATTTCTTTACATATTATTTTATAATACTGCTACAAGTTCTACTTATTTAATATTTTCAGGAGTATTAGAGCGTCTGAACTAAAATAGGATCAGTGGAGCAATTTGATTTTGATATTTTTCTTGGAGGTTCGTATGTTTTTCTTTCCTTTATTCTTCTCGATGTTTATTCTTCACGGATTTTAATAATTAAAATGTATTCCCTATGCCTGTGTTTCTCAAACCAGAACCAATCGCGTAAATTAGTTTATCAGAATGTGGCAGGACCAGGGGTGGCGGTCGCCCCCCCCCCCCCCCCCCCCCCCCCCCCCCCCTGGATACTCTTCGGGAATGTGTAGGCGGGTATGCCTTCATACTGCATTAACTCTCTGTTCTTCATTTTTGACGCAAATAAGCATTCTTAAAACCACCTGCACATATTTATATGTAGTATGCAATTGACGAATATCGAGAGTCCCGCTGCTGGGATTTAAATTTGGGCATTTAAAAATTTTGTGTATGTATTACGCAAAAATCGCATATCTCGTGAACTATTGGTGATAAAAGGCTGAAATAAAAAGTGGTTTGTAGTACAACTATTCAGTAATTACATGAGCATGCCATTTTATAGGAATACGCTGGGAAAAATAAGTATAATACACTAAATTATGGTGCCAAAATACTATGTTCTTGATAAAAATGAAAATGAAACGCAAAAAAACTGATTTACTCACTTTTTTGTGACCTAGTTCCCACTCAAACCACTGATGACAAAACTCCAATATTTACACTTCCTTAGAGAGTCAGGCTATTGTGATACTCCTCGAAGCAGCGCTCAACACATAGTTCCATTTCACAGGCCTTACATCTGTATTTTGTTCTGGTGTATTTGTTCTTTGAGGAACACAAAGGCAACGGATTCAGGATCCCAAAGTGGGCCAATATTTATTATGTCTGGCCTCCATGCTTTTTACCTGGGTCCCACTTGTATTAGGTCGTCCCCCTCGGAAGTGTCTGGGAAGGAAGAGCACGAGCTCCCTCTTTTACCAATTGCCACACAAGTGAAAGTCGGAATTGACGATTGGAAAATGTGCCACTGCATGAGCAAATGAGGATCCAACAAATTAGGATTGTAACACTGACTAAATGAAAAAATAATTTCTTCGTCCATATCCAAGTTCGGCAAGCGATTTTGTAACTGTTGGCCATCCTATCTCCCATATCCACATAGCCCATGTGGCGGTTATAATCGCCGACTATCGCCAGTTTTCCTGCTTTTCCTTGAAATCAATTTATTTAACCCTTTTGATCCACAAAATACCTTCTCATTTACTCATTTATCGAATCCATATTTCTATTATAACATTTGGACGAGTCTTCATTAAATTTCATAATACAGACAAAGGATTCTCCACAACATAAATTCGTATTTCTACATATCTTTCAATATAAATATGTATATAATGTAATGATTTTTATGTATTATATATATATATATATATATATATATATATATATATATATATATGTGTGTGTGTGCGTGGGTGTGTGTATGTATATGTACATAATGTACTTAGTAATATGTAGTAATAGGTATATATTTTGTAGTTCATATTTTTAAAACATTTGTAAATATAATAATAATGTATTTTAAGTAGTAGGTTTAATTTCTATAATATGTATATAGATATCATACTTTAATGCATATGTAACGTAAGTTAAAAAACGTAGGCTTCATTTGTATTATTTGAATTATAATAGCTGATAGAATACTGTAAAAAATTTTGTAAATACATCAACAATATGTAATAGAAGTTAACATTTCAATTGAAAAAATGTTGCTTTATTTTTACATTTCATAAAATAATACTATTTATTATTTAAAATTTGTTTCTAAATGTTTACTTCATGACAGAGCTTACCTTCAAAGGCCGTTTGTATATGCATAAAATACTGGAACGTCGTAAAGATCGAAACCAGTAATGCAGGGTTGCATAACTTAGCCATCCGTACTCATGGGTGAGGTAGATCTACCTCATGTATTAAAATTTATTGTGACACACAAAGAACGATGCAGAACGGTTCCAAATATAAAAAGAATGATAAATTGATATGGCTATATATAATTTTTTAATTTTTGGATTCCCGTTACTGAGGTCGGTACCTTTTCATCTGTACACAATGAAAGTGTTAAGACTCGTTCCACTGCAACCCAATACTGCTTCACTGGGTTGCTGGTGAATTGGCTCAGCTTGGCAACCGTGTTTGCGATGTCTGGTCGGGTGGCCACTGCCAAGTACATCAGAAACCCAATAAGTTCACAATACGGCCATGTCTCTCTACTCGTCATCTTCTTCTCCTCGCTCTCTCGTGCAAGTCTCGCGTCGATCTCAGATGGTGTGAGCACAGGATTGCACTCCTCCATTTTAAATCGCTTCAACAAATCCAAGGTGTATCCTTATTGGGATAGGATGATGGTGTCCGTGCCCTGGACGATCTACAACTCCAGACAGTATTGAGCCAGACCAAAATCTTTCAGGTCGAACTCCTCGGCCTATACATGCTGAACTTCTTTAACCCTTAACTACGCGTGCCCCGGCATACAGTACCAGATTTTAACCAAAATGTGCAAATGTTTCGGAAATGAACTGGAAACGCCCCAACTATTCCAAATACCCTATCATTGAGACTTCAACATCCCCTGGGGAGTTTTGCACTTCTCTAATTTTTACTTTCTCATACGAAGTATGTATAGAGAAAGCATTGTTATCGCAAAAAAATTCAACCTCGAGATTTTTACGGAAATATACGTTTTAGGCGTCGCTGAATCCAAAAAAGTGGTTTTTGCAATGCCATCTGTTACTGGCTCTGGAGCCTAGACGGTAGAGCGAAAATGAATGAAATCTCGTACTTAGGCATTTTATCATACTGAGCAGAGTATGCGTAGAAATGGTTGACATTGATCAATAATTAAGAGTAGTTTATTCTAGGCAACTTTAACAACAATTTCATTTTCTCAAAAACGGCTCTTACGATTTTGATCAAATTTCGTAGTTACTTGAGTTTACGTCTTCAATAATAATGTATAGTTCATATTTCTTAAAAAATCAAATAAGGCTAGTTTATTCTAGGCAACTTTAACAACAATTTGATTTTCTCAAAAACGGTTCTAACGTTTTTGATCAAATTTCATACAGTTACTTGAGTATACATCTACAATAATACTACGTATTTCATTTTTCTCAATGAATGAATATAAGGCGTTTATTCTTGGGCAACTTTAACAAAATATGGATTTTCTAAAAACAGGCTCATACCATTTTCATTTTCGCAAGACAACTAAACGACGCATTAGTACTTATATATGAGAAAGTTTGTACAATGTATGTTGTACCAATTTTTTTAACGTCCGAATTGCAAACATTTATTGTGAACTCCGTTGTATATCCGGAACAGAGTACAGCTCCTGCGTAATTATGTCCAACAAACCATTGTATTTTTTGCAATATGAAAGAAGAAATTCCTATTATATGCAATGTTTTATGGAATATGCATGAGATTTCTAGAAGTAAGACCTAATATTTTTCAAATTTGGAAATCGTTTGAGTCAGAGCATAAAAACAAAGCTGAAGGTGAGGCATTTGATGGTACATCAGGTGATAACTATTTGTTGACAACAAATGGCCCATGTGGCTTATCTCACCAAGAAAAAATAGAATAACCACCCTTTACTTTATGCATTTCAACTGCTGTGTTCGTGAGTTATGCATAAAGGCATGACACATTGTGTCCACCTGGAAAAAATCTCGCACTCTCCTCGCTAAAGCCTCAGCTCCAAGGAAGACGCAAAATAACATCCTTTCCTCTTAATATCAGATCAGTAATTTTGAAGCATGTGGGCTCAGAAGATACCGGAGAAATGACAAATAAAAGGAAGCGTGAGGATGGTGAAGGGCTATCGCAAGCATCAGGACCTTGTCTTTTGTGTGGTCATTCTAAAAACAATAAAACAACTGTAAGGTGTGACTTCTGTTCAAACTTTACATGTAAGAAGCATGTAGCATCAATAAAATGAACCTGCATAAAATGCGATCTAGAGAGTTCAAAC
The DNA here is from genome assembly GCA_036926305.1 of Uropetala carovei. Classification (NCBI taxonomy): domain Eukaryota; kingdom Metazoa; phylum Arthropoda; class Insecta; order Odonata; family Petaluridae; genus Uropetala; species Uropetala carovei. Next base: position 598,517 of record JAXCHB010000183.1, read on the forward strand.
AGCTCATAATAAATGTGCAAATAATTTTCATTAACGTATTATTCCATTTTTGTGTTTATTTTGTTTTTGAATTATTTTCAACTTATATTATATCAAAATATTGGATTATTAATACTTATGCTTAAAAATAAATGTATGTTGACCTTAACTACTCCTCATTATTGTGTAAATCAAAAATATCCTAAACCGGTACTCAGTGCTGCACGTGCATAGTTAAGTCCTGAAATGAGGCACATGTAGTTAAGGGTTAATCCAATCAAGATCCTGAGACGCGATCATGATGTCGTCTACATAGGTGACGACCAGAAGAATGTTCTCCCCATTTTTAGCATGGTATAGGCATGGCTCACCGGCTATTGGAACGTGACCCGCTGTTTCAGCTTCTCCCTCATCTTGGCATACCATTGGCGGGCCGCCTGCTTCAGCCCATTAAGAGCCTTCTTCAAACGGCAAGCATCGTTTCAAGCTGCCAAGTTCTCAAGCATTCGTTTAGCTCGCTTTCCAACCTCCGATTTCTCTTCTTCTTTCTGCATAACCATTGGCAGCATCTCTCTTAGCAACTCTGGCACCTCGAGTTTGCCATTCAAGTAGGCGGTGGTGATATCGAATTGCCTAATCTTCAATCTAAGTTGTACTACCAGGGCCATAAATATACGAATAGATTCTAGTCTAGCCACTGGAGTGAAGGTATTGTTGTAGTCCACTCCGTAGAGCTGACTGTAGCCCTTCGCAAAAATTCTCACTTTTCGTCGCTCAATGGACCCATCTGGACGGTATTTGTTGGTCAATATGATACGACTTCCAACTACATTTTGACCATTCTTCCTCTTGACGATATCCCAGGTTCCATTCTTGATGAGACTTGTAACCTCCGAAAGAATTGCGTCCTTCCATTCATCCCAGACGTCGCTAGACTTCGCCTCGTTGATTGAGACCTCAGCCACCCCAGCGAATCCCTCATCATCCAGTCCATTTGAAATTCATCAGGAACTTCCAGTTCTTCAGGCTCGCTGTCCTCCACTGACCTGTACTGCTTTCTGGGCCGTCCACGTCTCCCAGTCCGAACGAGTATCAGTCTGCCTTGTCCTATTCGAGTCACATTTGACATGGTTTGTGGATCGGGCTGTGCCTCCCCTGGCACAACATCAGCATTCAAATTGATGTCAATATCCACATACCTGGAGTTGTCATCCTGCTCTGGATCCTTATCTGAGGCATGTTGGTGCTCGACTACTGGGTCTGCAATGTCCTCGCCCTTCTTGTCGTCATCAGCATTTTTGAGGAACTTTATGTCTCGCACGACAACTATCTTCCTCTCTGATGAAATCCAGACTCGATACCCCTTTGACTCTCGTGGATATCCGATGAATGTACCCTCTCTGGAACGTGTTGCAAACTTGTCCTTGTTAGGGACCTTGTCGACGACAAACACCTTTTACCCAAATGTCCTGAGGTGGTCCAGCTTCGGTGGCTCCCAAGTCCAC